>JAWWEW010000001.1:64943043-64960759 GCA_035583185.1 Anabacerthia variegaticeps
TTTCTATTTCTTATTTTTAGTTTTTAGTTTGTTAGTAATAAATTTAAGCATTATTCTAAGTTCTGCTTTGCCCGTGGGATTAATCAAAGCTCCTCTTTTGGTTGTTATCTCTAGACATAAATTCCTAGCTGGTTTATTTTTTTCCCTTTCCTTCTGAAAGGTGAAAAGTGGGGGGGGGGGAGGGAGGAAAAAAGGCCTTGAAAGAGTTTTGCTGGACACCAGGCATTTATCCGTAGTCCAACCACCACAAAAGAAATGTTTGATGCCGTTGTTAAAATTTTGAGCATCTGATTACAAAGAAACTGTATTTTATCTAATTTTTCCAACATTTTATTTAATAACAATACTTACTAACATTCTGTGATTTAAAACTATATTTTTTAATTAAATTTTATTTTGGGGGCATAAAAAGCCCCCGCCTTTTACAACAAGCAAAATGAAAATTTGCACATATGTGTTTGATGCTGGGCCATATGTACTTCATCTGGATTTGCCATTTTACCTCATAATCCAGGTACCAGCAGCAGTAACAGCTCTTTTGTATTCTAGAAGGAATATTGCAATGTTAAAATATACCACTCTCAAATACATATTAGTACAGATGGATTTTGTCTGCTAAGATATTCTGTTATCTTAATTTGTGAGGCTTCTTGAAATATAGAGAATACTGAATTAAAATGACCTGAGTGCATTCTGCTTGTGACACTTCTACGGAAATGGAAATAACTAATTATTTGTGGGAGAGAATTAATCACACTTGAGAGGAACAACCATTAGACATAAATTTCATTTCTAAATTCATCTAGTAAATGAGGTTAATATTACCTATCTTAGTAACAAAGGAAAACATTTTATATATTTGGCTTAGAGTTTATCACTAGTGAACTTTGTCTAAAATAACTTCTACACTTGAAAACCTGAAGAATAATTGTATAAAACCTTGACACAAGATCCTATTAAAACATTGAAAATATAAAAACTATGATAGCAATTAAGCACACTATTTTCACAGGAGAATTTGGTTTTCCAGACTATATTTCTACATAATGCACTTATATATTTTATTACTGTAAAAGAAAAATGGATGCTAAATGGAGATAGTAACATTTATTTTTTCTATGTTGTGTATTAATCCAATGAAAGTGTTTTCTCACAAGATTTCATTTGCATTGCTACAGCTGAGCTGTTAAGAATGTTCATCTGTTGAAGGAAATACATTACTAACTCAAAAAATATTTTAATCTTTAATTTATATTTTTTATTACTCTGTTAAAATACTTTCCACATACTATCTATACGCCTTTCTTGTCTCTGTGGATTGCAGTAGCAGTTGCTAATTAGCTGGGCGTCACTTCTGTCTCAGTGGCCTAATTATGCAGATGCAGAGAGTGATATTTGTATAAATCCTTAAGGTCTGACTGATTCCAATGGACTGCAGGACCTGTATGTGTTACCATACACATACATGCACATACATCAGCCTTAGATTAATGAAAAGCAGTACTGGTAGCACATTACACCTGAACACCATTGACATCAGTGAGAACAACAGAAATGGCCTGATCTTGCTCTTATTGTTGCCTAGTGACAGCACTCTAGCAGATCACACCACTCCCTAAGGCACATGTCTGGCTGGGACCTCTGGTCTGTGCCTCCAGTATCCAGCCCTCAGATTCCTGCCCTCTGGACTTTGCAGCTGCGACCTCTCAGATAAGTCAGATGCCTGTTTCAGAGCATTTAGCCCTCTCTTGTACTAGTCTTTACTTACTTAATTGGCTAACAGGTGCCATCAATTCATACTTAGGGTGAATCAAGCAGAGAGTTGCTTGTTTATCAGTATTAGTGACAAATCAAGTTCAAATACAGGGAGAATAATTTCTTCTCAGAAAAGCTCCCCAAATTCTACAAATTTTCTGCGTGGCCAGGGCCATAAATATAGCCAGGCCTGTCAGTTGCTAGAGGGAAGTCATTGTAGATACAAATATCTCACTAGAAATCCACTTGGCTGCCCTATTTACTATTCAGACTTGAGTATGATGTACTCTTCTATCAATACTGCTCCAGGTGGTGAAATCTGAGGATATTCTCTGAGCTGGTCAGCTACAGCCTGGCTTGTTTGCAAAGTTACTAGAAGATCTAGGGTTGCAGGAATCCTTCTTTGTGGCAATAGGCAAGTTACTACAATTCATCCTCTCAAAATCTCTCACATAGAATGTTTTCATTCAACAGCTAGGCAGTCATGGTGCCTCTAACAATATTCTCTCCACCTGTCATATCCTTTTCCCTCCCCTTTCTGTTTCACTTGCTGCCTGTTATGATCAGCTGCCTCACTGGCAGAATGGGTAACAGAAGAGGTTAAATGAAGACTGTGCACTTGAGCTCTTTCTCTGCCTGCACTGGAAACAAAATGGGGAAAATCGTAAGGTTGACTGCACATATAATCCATGTCCATTTATTGTGCATTGGAAAGCATGCAACTTTTTTTATTTTGTGCCTGGCTTTTGAGTGGTCAAAGAAAAGGGGTTTTTGTTGATAATTTTCTTTCCATAACTGCTCTGTACTTCAGTCAACATAATAAGTCCCTGCTAAGGGGTTCTAACTCATCCCAAGAATCAAGAAGAAAACTACTGAAGAAATATTCTTAATAAAATCATGCTTTGTCCCCCTCTAGTAACAGCTGAAGTATGTTAAAACCAGCTACCTAAACAAAGGGATAGCTAAATCTTAGCTGTACTCTAGGGAATCAGTATTTCCAAATGGAGACACGTCTTCAAAACTACCATATTCCAAAATTACTCTTCAGGGGGTTTGAACAGACTTGACACTTTCAAGAGATCACTCTTCCCATCACAAATAGTAGAGATCATGCTACTTTAGATACAGCAATGTCCCATAGGAATAAAAGATGATCAAAGACACTTTTTTCGCCTAGCTTTTATAGTTCCTTTCTGTAGCAAATAAGGAGTAAATGTGAACTGAACATTTGGTTGGCCTGAGGCAAGCTTATGAACACAGCTCCACTATTTTTGCAGCTTATATTGTCTTCTATTTGGATTTGATAACTCTTCAAAATAAGCTTATGTTCCTTTCTCTACTGCTACTGTCAGTTTCTGTAAAGATCTCCTCTGAACTGATTCTTTTCAACAAAAAATATAACATGATTGTAAAAAACTGAATGTTCTTGGAAGAACAAAGAGAAAGAGTCAGTTCAGACATAGAAATACTGTATTTGGCATTCTGTCTGTTAACATTTAGGATCTAACAATTCTTAAGTAGCGGAAAAATCATAATATCCTATACTGATTATCATATCATTATGCAGCCTAAAATATATCTATTAGGTACAGAATAGAAGAAAAGATTGTTAGTTTAGTTTCTTTGCACCAAACTTCACCCTAAATATTTTAAATGTATAGTAAATCCTCACCCTTGTATGAAATACAAAATATTTTTTTAAAGGACTTAATCTGGCTTTATTTTCAACTTGATTTCTAATGCAAGTTTATCTAGGAATGAAGTTTTAATTAACTGAGACTGTTGAAGAACTGGAAACTGCTGAAAAATGGATCACAAGGGTTAGGTTTTTTACTCA
The DNA here is from genome assembly GCA_035583185.1 of Anabacerthia variegaticeps. Classification (NCBI taxonomy): domain Eukaryota; kingdom Metazoa; phylum Chordata; class Aves; order Passeriformes; family Furnariidae; genus Anabacerthia; species Anabacerthia variegaticeps. Next base: position 64,946,636 of record JAWWEW010000001.1, read on the forward strand.
GTTTTGGGGCAATTTTTTGCAAGGTAGAGAGTCAAGGAAAGGGAAAAAAATTTGAGAAAAAATGAGTGAGGCATGTCCAGTGTGAGGCTTTTCCTTACATTATTGAAAAGCTGTTTTTATAGATATATACAAAATATATCTATGTACTTAAAGTGCAATCTCTGTTATTACGGATTAGGTTTCAATACAGAAATATTTATTTTATGCTATACACAGAAACAGCAGAATAAAAAGTTAGTTCATGGCATATAGTAGTAGAAACTGGGAACTTTCTGTCATATTTGTGTGTATCTCAAAAGCAACATGAATCCCCTTGTAAGTATTCAGCAGTTTGTGATTCACTAATGCTACATCAAGTAAGCATGTCTTATCACAAAGAAATCTTTCCTATTTTGCAATTTTTTTCTAAAAAGTATGTTTCAGTATAATTGTTCCACACTGTGTGTAATAGGATGCTCTGCCTGTAATGTGGTAAAACAAGTCAAACAATGCCCTATTTTGCAAAGCAGGATATACAGGATATTCTGTTTTAGTTTAAAGTGAAAGGAAGAAAAGATGACAGCTTTGCAAGATGTTATTTTATGATATATGATATTTAAATCAATATAATATAAAACAATTCAGTGAAATGTACATTATTACATTTAATGAAAATGTTTTACAGAATGTTTGCCTAGATATAGTAAGCTTAAGTGATAAAAGGAATAAAAGCCAAGCCTTCTGAGACTTAGATTGCAATATATCTTGCTAAGATTGTTCAACCACTACTTCTACAGATAAATTTTGATGAGATGAAGAAGAAAGCTTCCACTTATGACAGTGAAACCTGCTGAGCTTTGATGCTTTGATATACTTCGCTGTCTTAGTGACTAATTAAAAATAATATCAATAAGTACATAGCAATGAGATGAAATGAAAAAATATCCAGAGACCGTACATATTTAAAATATGCCAAATACTTCACTTCAAGGTAATCTTATTTTACAAATACATAAAAACAAAACCAAAAAACCCAGTGGCAATTCAGACCTTGTAGAATTTAGCCTGCCTCTGATGGACCTCCCTTTCCTCAATAACATTCACTGGCCCTTTAGAAGTCATTGATAACATCCACAATCACAAGTTTGTAAGCCACTGCACAGAGGTATATAATGCAATAGCAAATCCTTTTACACTGTGCTTTAATATGGGGAGCACAATAAATCTTTTCTATCCTCAGCCTTTCTCGCTTCATGCGTCTCTGACTTTCCCTGAACAACTGATAATTTCCACATAAACAATGAAGGAAAAATACTGGAGCTTTACAGTTTGTTAAGCATTTCTAAAAACGTTATATATATATATATATGGTTTATATGCATCTGTACCTATCTATCTATCTATCAATAAGATTTGCCCACAATTTCTATGGCTATTCTTTGCAATTTAAGAACAATAATAATAATAATAATAATATCTATTTTTACTGTCATTTCAAAAAGGTAAGAGTTTCCATTATAAAATGAAGACAGAATCCCAGTCAGAAGTATGTAGTCATGGAAATGAATTCTGATAATAGTAAGAAGAGATTTTTTTTTTTTAATTTAAACACTATATTTTCAATGTTATTAAATATTTACCTATTAAAATATTAATATTTTTTTTCAGTCATTTTATAAAAAATGAAATATTTAAGAAAATAAAACCTAATTTTTTTATGTCATAACTTGTGCATTTCCAGTTTACTGCAGATACAAAGAAGATGCATAGATTAGTCCAGAGCTATCCTGAGATATATATGAGATATATATTTTAGGAAAAACAAGCAAGCAAACAAAGATACAAAAAATGTCTGTAAAAAAACAACCAACCAACCAACCAAAACGCACCTGAAGAAACAAGAGATAAAGGAAAAAAAAAAAAAAAGTCAGGATGATAATAAAGCAAGAAATACAAACCCTTTCATATTTGGGATTGTTTACAAAATACCAAATGTACCATAAGGAAGTAAGTTTGTTGCAGATTGTTTAAGCATTTTAGAAACATCTTCATTAAATTGAATTTCTTGTAGAGTCAAGAGCTTAATAGAGATGAAATACCAAAGTTAATGTTAAATGTGAAAGCTTGTGAAATTTTAATTCAATGTTTTAGCATCCTGCTTTTGCATTAAAATCCAGTCTTTACTTAATTGGCTATATTTCTTCAGAGAGCTTCCAACATACTCACAGCAGATGAAAGGGTAGTATGGACTTAAAAATGAACTATTCGTTATTATCTTTTTGTCACACTGATTGTTTAACATTATTTCATATAATTTTTTTCCTGTCCAAACTTTCTAAGGAAGTTATTCAAAAAAACTAAATTGCAAATTTTGTTCTGAGTTTTCCTGTGTCTGCCATCACCATGTGATGAGAATCTATTAACATATCTTAACAAAACTCATGTATTTTCTTGTAAGAGCATTATTTTCATTTTTGCAGAGTGGAAAATGAGCTGCAGAAAGATTTAATTCATGAGTTTCCACTCAATTTGGGTGAGATTTGATAGAAACAGAACATCATTTTTTTCAGTGCATTTGTGATTACTAGTGAATGCATCAATACTGTGGCTTTCAGCAGTTATAGCAGGTATTGGTACGAATTCAGATCTGAAAGTCTCTTACATAAAAGAAAGATCACTATGCTAGGGAAAATCGATTAAGAAATGCCTGGAGTGGTTTGCTGCATATGTGGGCAAAGGAAGTGTGAATACAAATCAGTAAGGCAGAAAAATATTACCCATAACAACTTGGGGACATGCACAACTTGTCCATGCAGCTTGTTCCAATGTTTGATCATCCTTTCATTGATTTTTTTTTTTTCTTTTTCTTATGTTTGAGTGGAATATTTTATATTTCAGTATAAGTCCCTTGGTTTTTGTCCTATTGCTGGGCACCACTGAGGACAGCTTGGCTCTGTCTTCTTTAGACCCTCCCACTAACTATTCATATATATTGCTAAGACCCCTGAACCTTCTCTTCTACTTGAGAAAGTTTCAGCTTGCTCGGCCTCTCCTCAGGTGACAAATGCTCCAGTCCTTAACAATCTCACTGTCACTCCATTGGCTGTCCTCCCTTGCACTGGGGAGCCCAGACCTGGACCCAGAGCATCAGATGTGTCTCACCAAGGCAGAAGGATCCCCTCACTCACTCATCCTGCTAGTAATGCTTCTCCTTGTACAGCCCAGGGTGCTCTGGGTCTTGTGTGTTGGTGGGGCATTGCTGATAACTCATGTCTTGGTATCACCTTAAGAAAATACCTGACTTCATTTTAATTCTGTTGTTCACTTTGTAACATGGACAAAATATGGATATATGATTCTCAACCTCATTAGTCTTTGCTTCAAAAAAAGGTTTAGCTTCTTGCTGGGTTTCCCATTTCCTCCAGTCCCTATGGATGGAGAAAAAAGTTGTTGAAATATGAATGATTCATAGAATATTGAATTATACATCAATTTTTCAATGTTTTAAGTGGACTTCAAGCATGTTTGAAGTTGTCTGGAGCTTTAACAATATTGGATTGCTAGATAACAATATATATCATTCATGTCCATAATAACAGACTGACATAGGTAGCTCCTAAGAGCTAATTGTGGTCTGAGTAATGTATATCTCATGAGTACTTACACATATACATCTGTCATTTAATCATATTTTCAGATTAAAAAAAGAAAAAAAAAACACAAACCAAAAAATCCCAGAACAACAAAACAACCAAAACCCAACTGCCACGAATACTGCTTTAACATATATAAATTATTTATTTTTAATATAGTGTCAGTCTGTACAAGGGGGCAGTAGCATAAAACTGCTGCTTAACAAGTAAAGCTTTATTATTTTTAGTTCCATGAGTCAAGGTGGAGATAAATTTCCTCTGCCAAAAGGCATTTTCTGTCTTTTGGGAGTTTAGTATTTGTGAAGACCTGATTTATATTAGAGGAACTTTGAAGTTGCACAGCTGAAATGATTTTTTTTTCTCTTAGTGTATGACTCTCAAAGTATCTTCTTCAAACAGACCTGAGGTATGGGTGTGGGTGTATTTGTCTGTGATTAGAGATTTCCTTTCCAGTTGCTCTGTCAGAAAGCTTTGATTCACTATCTATTCAGAAATCCTGAGACTAATCAAAATGCATTCTGTAATGATGATTTTGTGTGTGTATGTGTTTGATTAATAGGAGTTTGAATAACTTCAATAATGACAGAAAAGTTTTATTTTCAGAAATATAATTAAGAAATTCTTACTCAATCTCATTAAAATTTTCAAGACTCTAAAAACATTTTGTAATATCTATAATGCTATGAAGAAGAGGAAAGCCCACAAACATCCAAAAATCCCTCAAAATATCTTTTTCTTAATAAATACCAGCTGCAAAATTATGAAAATATAAACTGACAAAACTGTATGCAAATATATATATGTAATTCTGTCTGTAAATAAGCATAAATGGTTCATTTCCAGCATGAATCGGAGACAAATGATCATGGAATCATGGAATCGTGGAATCGTGGAATCATGGAATCACAGAATGGATTGTGTTGGAAAGGACCTTAGAGATCATCTAGTCCCAAACCCTGTGCCACGTGTGTGGGCATCTTTCACTAAGTCAAGTTGCTCAAGGCCTCATCCAGTTTCACTTAAAACACTTCCAGGGTGATTAATATGCTCAGAGAAATTTGGCTTACCTGTAGATTAGTAAACCACCTAAATGGAGTTTATAATGGATTTCTGCAATTCAGACTTACACAGCAGGGAAAAAAAAACAACCCTCCTAAATTTCAGTTATGCAGGATTATAGTCAGAAGAAGAGGTCACTCAGGGTAAAAAGTAAGAGTCTATGACCTGCTGTAAGGTCAGATGAGATGACTAAATTCTGCTGAGCAGTGAAAAACGCTGGATAACCTTTCATGAACTTGCAGTATATTTTCCTTGGAATAGAGATAAATGTTTGTTCAGAGCACTTCATGCATCATTTTACTGCAAAAGAAAAAGGCACCCAGAATAAAAGTTCATGAGGCAGTATTGTCAGACCTACTAGTAAAATCCTCTGCAGGAGTACTAATCCATCCCAGAAGTCATATGTTCTTGTCAAAGTATAATTATAACGTTTAATCCTTCTTTTGTCTCCTTAGTGAATGTCACTACTGGGGAAATGTATGTCCAGCAATGTCAAAGTCATCACAGTAGTCTGTGTAGGGAACATTTATCTTTTCAGATGTTCAGTGAACTGCAGCAGCATTAAGTCCACATTTATATGTAGGGCTATGTCCAGGATGATCAGGAACTCACAGGGACTGTATTCAATTTTCACTCCTTATTAATGGAGAATGTACTTCTTTACAGAGATAAAGGTTATAAAGGACAAAGGTAATAAAATGTAAAATTAGGAAAATTTATGTGGCAGCAAATGAAGGGAGTTGAGGACATAGCTACAAGGCACTCTTCGAATCAAGTCACACAGGTTTCACTATTTTTTACTTTGAAAATATGATCTATTTGTGAGCTATTCTCCTATGGAGTGTAGTCCTTTTTTCAAGCATTTATTAAGAATAATTACATAAAGGACAGAGAAATTCACAAAAATAAACAACACCATAACTGAACATCAAGTATTGATGTTGAGGAGAATGTTACTGTAGCAGTTGCCTTATTGCTATACAACTTTTGAAAGACATGTGTGCACTCTTCAATGTAATTATCACAACACACTCTGAGTCACACAGAGTTATAGTATTCCTTTCTGACATTAGCTAGTTTTTCATTGTTTTGTGTGTGCTGCTCCTGAGTTCATTTAACTTCAGATAATGTTTGATACAGATACAACATCCTATCTGAGGATGTTAGAGAACAACAAAAAAAAGGTGCAAATTATTACAAATGTGTTTTGCCTTCTAAATTGTGAAGTCAGCTGAAATTGGCATGGCTGTTGTCAAGTTAATCAAGCTGTTATATGTTATGTATATGTGAACCCAAAAGACTGAATGTGTGGCATTATGAAAATATTGCCAGTTAGCAAGTATCTGTTGAACAAGATATTTTTAGTTACATATTTGAGTTCAAGGGCTTCCAAGACACTTCAAATTAATATAGAACTGCAAACATGTGTTCCTTTTCATAATAGATGTTAATCTGTCAGTTTATTTACCAAAAAAAAAAAAAAAAAAAGACCACGAATAAAAAAAATGTCCAAATTTAGATGATGACTGGTATCATAGAATTAAAATAAATTATTTTTGCAGGCAAGCAAGAATTGGTGCTTGTGGATGGTCTCATAGTATCTTCCAATTAATTGTGTTCAGTGGTTTCTGGGAATTAAGACAACAAAATTGAAAATTTTCATTAAAATATTCTTATGACAAAAACATTGACTGTAACTTAATGAAATTTGTGTAAGAAAACAGTGTAAGAAATAGATAGTGTACCCCTTTTAAAATACTTACCACTTTCTGTGCTAGAACTTATTAGACATTGGGACAAATTAATCAGCACAGTTTTATATCCGTACTTATCACAAGATGTGTGTTAGTGCATGGTATCCCTCAAATGTGACAGAAATAATAATGTGAGACTACATATTTCTACAGCTATTCAAGTTTCAGCCAGCAACTTGTAATGAGTGTTATCTTTATTATTATTTATCTATGTGTATAAAGAGTAGTTCTATACAAAACAAACACCTATAAAAACTGCATTTAATTATTTTCTAAATTGTTACAATAAAAGTGGATGTCATCTCACTAGTTTTAGCTATGGACAAATATTTATGAAATCTGAAATACTTGGGATTAATCTAAAGTATAGGTAAATCTAAACATGTTTTTTTCTCACATACCTTCACATTCATCTTAGGAAATTATTTATATGGTCTGCAGCTAAATTCTGCAAACAAATCTTTACTTATTTTTCTTTTAATATTTTGCTGTTAGACTTGGTTTCAGGGATACTAGCAAACTAAAAATAATCAAAAAGAAAAATACCTGTTCTGATCTCTTAGCCTTTTCAGAGAGTGTTCATCCGACTAATATCTCAAGGTCCTACTGAGAAAATAGCCAGGAGATGCTCCTGTATTGTGTTGCACAAAAGTTTTGGTGTTCTGGTCTTGTGGGTCCTCATGATATTACAGCAGGGGGGAGAATGCCTGAGGCTATTACAGCACCATTATAGAAGTTCCATGTCTGCTTTTCAGACAGCTTCACATCACAACTTTCTCATCTCTTTGTTACAGATGAGTAGCCATGCTTCAAATTCTCCTCTACAGGTTGTCATCTGAATTCTCCCAGTGAAAACTTAAACTGTGGCAACCACAGTTTAAACTGAAATTCCAAAAATGAACAAAGTTTTTAAAGCAAAAACTTTTAGTTTCCAATCATTGTCTTCTTCCTTGAGTAAAACAATTGTATCCTTGTGGCAATGGGTCTCTGAAGAAAATGAAGAAACCAGCCATAATGCCTTAAAAACTGAAGCTTTTACTGCATCGTAAAATGTATTCCTTGTCTTTTTTACTTAGCCATCCTTTCTTCTTCCCAAGGCCCCTTGCAGAAAACCCTTATCTTCCTAGATTAGTATGCAAGAATTTGCCATGGCAGGTCTATGTCAAACACCCCCTTATTGGTCCTTTGTTAACCCTTTCCCCATTGGTTTTTAGCCCTTGATTTTTATTGGTTGTAACCAAAGTCCCCCAAAGCCCTTTAAATACCATTGTCCATGTGAATAAACTCTCTCTCTGCTTTCCCCTCTTTCGGTCTCTGTGTGTCTCTTTCCTGGGGCATCTCGAGGACCACGTGGCCAGGAGGGAATGGGAAGGCGGAGTGTTCCACCACGCTGTTGCATATCCTGGTTCTTTGGAACCTATGTGGATCTCATACAACTGCATCTTCTAGGTTTTCACTTGCAAATTCTAGGTATAATAATTTCCTTCTTCTTCCCAATGAGATTAAGTCTTGTTCCTTGCATGACTGACTGTACTAATGCAGATTTTCTCCATAAAGGAGTCTGACTTTTTATGTTTCTTTTACAAGAAAAAGGAACTTTTTTCATCCCTTCTATAACAAAAAGATAAAAGACAATGTTCCTGTTATAGAAATGTAATAATGCTTTATTTGAGTTTATTTTTAAGGTACATATCTACTATTTTATATACTCTGTTTCCATGTTATAACACTTGTTATGAAAAATTTTTCATCAGGAACATTTGCCCTCCAAGTGGAGCAGCTGAGCCATTCATGACTTGGAAAAGGAAGTAATATCAAGGACAGAGCAATACTGGGTATAAATCATAGAAGTGTGAGTTTACAAATCATTGCACGTAAATTTCCAGTTGTCATTATCTTACTGTACGAACATTTCTGGAGACTAATTTTATGACTGTCAGTTTTAATTACTGTAAATGACTGAAATCAGAATCTGCTCTGAGTCAAGAGATCTGCTGTCAAATTTAATTAATTTAATTATTAAAGATGGCCACTATATTGTTTTAAAATTGGAACCTTAGGATAAAAGTTGATATTTATGCAGTATTCATCTCACTAAAGTTTAGTTGTCTGCATCACACCTGTGTTTCAGACATATTTAATTAGACTCCCTATATGAACAGTAAAGAGAAAGAAAGAATTCTACCAGTATTCCTCTTTCCCTAATTACCCCTAATTTATGTAATTGCAAAAAACTCACCCTCAGACAGCCTTCAGACATGGCTAGATCCTATGAAATATTCTTATTTCTTCCTTTTCAACCTAAGAAGGAAGTCTCCTGTGAAGAATCGTTTCCCTCCATGTCTTAACATTAATGAACTAAAATGTGGCTGAAGAGACTTAGAGTGAAACACTAGAGAAAAGAACAAGAAAAGAAGGGAGGGTTATTGTGGACTATGGAGTTTCAGAGCAGAATATAAGTGGAAGGAATTTTAATACAGTAATTTTACCTTTACTGGTAAGGAGGGACTGAAGGAATAGAAGACTGAAGACCTAAGAGAAAGGACAGAGATAATGCTTTCTGATGCAATAGTTTATGAAAACATTGTGACAATTACAGTATTCCGTCATTTGAAATCAACATGCACAATGCCCACTTCTCAAATAGTTTTTTCCTATGAAATGGTCACTGTTATTACAAGCATTAATGACACTAAAGTTATATTGGTACATAAGTTTTACCACATTTTTGGAAGTAAAGCACAAGAGTAAAAGGTGACATAATTGAAGCTATATAAGATTTTTCAGATGTGTATCATAACGAACCAAGAAGTATCCTCTTAGTGCTACTGCAGAATTTCACACAATTGCAAAGAAAAGGAAAAAACTGTAAAACGGATGTAAATACTCTATTATATTCTCTATTTACTTCATGCTGGGTAAATCTCAGGAAATTAATAGAATAATCATCTTTCTATCCAATTTCTGTTGACATTTCTTAAGTATCTCATAGGTCATATGAAGGAGCATCCATTAGTCTGGGTATTCATCAACCATTTTGGCAGAATGTGAAAGAAATATTGTCATAAAAGACTTTGCAATGACCTAGTAACATATTATTAGTGTGAAACAGTTATGTAATAGGACCACTTTTAATCAAAGTCAAGTGAAACACATTAAAGATATTGTACTGACACCTCAATGGAAATATTGGCCATCCATCAAAACCAATGCAAAAAATCTAAACTAATGAAATGGAAGAGTAAAATATGTGTGCAAAGTAGAAAAAAAAATAAAATCTTCACTCGATAAAAGATACGACAGAATGAAAAAAAAAGAAAGGAGAGTCCTTTACATTCCCAATAGGATTATTTGTTGTTAATCTGCTGGTTTTTTCCTGTACTCATCCATTTATGAAATTGTCAGGCTACTTAATATGAACTTCAAACTTCACATCTACAGAGAAAGACATAGGGATTTTTTTAATGTCATTTGCTAAGAATAGACTTTTACAATATATATTGGAAATACATGAATTTCCTCTGTTCCAGTGCAGGTCTGTAGGACTGTGTTAGAATGCCTTAGAACTACTGTTAATAAATCTCCTGAAAGGTAAATATCTGGGTTTATGCTTGTCTTAAAGTAATTTGCAGAGGAGATAGAGCAAGAATATAACTGTCCAGACAGATGTAAATACAAGCTCATTTACGTACAACTGCCCAGGATCAGGAACCTAAGATACAAATGCAGGGTACAAAGCCAATGAGTATGTAAGTGATTAGAACTACCTAAATTAGCTGAGAGGAAGTGCTGAAAATGGGAAGATCCAGGACTACATTTTATTGATGGTTATTTTGCTGGGTATTACCTTTCTAATGTTAAAGGATCATAAATTACAAAATGTAATCTATAAAATGTCTTATGCAGAGCCAAACCCCAGAAATTTTGTATGATGAATGCCCAGATTAATAAAGTCATATTCCTTCTCACACTGATGCTCATGCTCTCTTTCTCTGGTTCAATGAACCTTTCATTCCTTGCTGCTTAATGACACGTTTGCAGCAATGTGGAGATTGTGTTCTGTGAAATCCCTCATCCTAGTTTGGGCACCAGGTGCAAGGTTGATGAGTACAGCAAATGTAAAAGTTAAACATGAGATTACAAAGAATATAGCATCATGAATTCAGAAAGTAACACTTTTTTCAGTCTTTAGGCCGAAGTAAATTGTGGATCAAAATACCAGTGTGGTTTCTTTCTGCTTTTTTCAAACAAGAAAAATATCTTGCTGTGAAAAGTGGATAACAGAGAACTTTGTGAAGGTTACTAGAAAAGGTGTTGTTATATTGAAAACCTTCATTTACATTTATAATTTGTAACAAATGACATCAGCTTTAGGCTCCTCCTATTCCTATTGCTTCCTATTCCTATTTACTTCTCAAAGTTGCAAAGTGCTAGGAGTCTTCTCAGGACAAATGAGGGCCTGGCTAACGTGGTAGCAGGAGTACGATGACTTGAGACAGGAACAATGTGTGTTTTACATCCTTTGGAGTTTATTAATCAATTTTTCAGTTAACTTCTAAACACTCTTGTTAAACAATAGTTCCATAATTTAGTCTGCTCTTACTTAAACATCTTATTTTCTTTCTAAAGCTTTTTTTTTCCCAACTACTGTAAGCATATTTTTCACTTGACCACTCTGATCCTGTAAATAATTTTCTTTTTGTTGTTAACTGATTTTTCCCAACTTCTTTTTGCAACTAGTGCTTGCAGTCTGTCTCAATCTTAATGTCACTGTGCCTAACAATGATCCCTTGTAGATTCTGAATCCTCCTTTCCATCCCCTTGTAACTGATCCAGCACGAAATACTTCATTGAAGAAGATGATCAGAGGAAAATGCACAGATACAGTAATAACTGTTTTTCACACATATGAAATCTTTCTGACAGGGAAATTTTGCAATGTGTTGTGTGGCATGGGCCATTTACCTCTGGACAGTGTGAAGGAAAAAAGCTTTTATGATTGTATAATTAGTGACTATTTTCTTTTCTGTGTGTCAAGACTACTAATAATTCATCCTCACAAAAATAAAAATAATTTCCCAATGCTTATAATAGGAAAAAAAGAAAGATTTTTAAAGGATAGATGGCTGTAATATAACAATTTCCAATACAATGTAAGCTGAGCTTCTTGATGATGTATATGTACTCAAACAAGAGGAAGTTGAAGGAAATGTACTGAGAGGAAGAAGAAAACTGAGTTCCAGATAAATGGGGCATGAAGGATACACTGCAACCCATGATAAAAAGAATCAGTAAGAAAAATTAGGTTCCCAGGGGTTAGGTAGAACACAACAATAAGAATTGGAAAAAGAAAAGAAATAGGAACGAGTGTCACTTACTAGAAGGGAGAAAATGACTGTATGATTGGGACAGAAAGCTGCAGGTCATAGTAGGATGAAACATGGGAAAAGAAAAGGAGTAAGTAGTAAGAAGTGATTTTTTTTCCAGGTCTTATATTTCCTCACGAGAGGATTCAGAACTGAATCTTGAACCATAAAGTATTAAATAATACAGTAATTCTGTTTAATAAATAAAACCTCTCCTCCTATATGAGCATGTGGGTTTTTTTATTCTAAGGCTCTTGTTACATAATCCTCTTTATGACCTGAAATAGAGTGATCAGGGCTCAACATCCAATATATTTCTTTTGGAAAGTTGTGTTAACATGTCAGACAGGTTTGACCATGTACTTTATCAGCAGATCAAAAATCACATGATGTAGAATATAGCTTGTGGCCACTTTTGACAACTTCCTTTCATTACTTTAAATTAGAAACAATTGCTCACTGTTTGACTGTATATTACGCAAGAGTAATGTTGAGATAATGAGCAAAGTAATTTACATGGCAAAGGTTCATTGTATCAAAAGTTAAATTCAGGTGAACACAAAGAGAATTTCTTGCTTAAATATTTTATAACATCTCTTATAAAAAAAAGGAATTTTGACACTTCAGCCCTCAACCAAAATACATTAAGATAAATGTTAAAGAGAAGTATGTTCTCAGAAGTTTCTTCATTTAATCTGTCCACCACAGAATGCCTGATATCAGTTATTTAAAAGTTGTGCTTATCGATGCACTCATGTCTAAATTATTTGCCTCTACAAGGAGTTTGAAATTACTTAGTGAAAATTCTAGTACATGCATACTTCATGCTTCATGAGTAACTATTCAAATTTGACTCTGGAAGAGCTTTTAACCTATCGGTCATGCACTCCTCTCGTATCTTCCACAACACATTTTAGTGTATCTTCTCATAAATTCTGTGTATGTAAAGTATGTATTATGATCCATACATACTCACAATGTGAGGGAATACATTTTAAGAAAACTGGGAAAACAAATTAATTGAATCTCAGTCAATATGAACTGTCTACCCAGAGACAGAGTGCAGCTGGATTTCACTGTAAGATGAATAAATCTGGAATATACAGGTGGACCCAAGAAATATGAATTACTCCTAGGTCCTATAACAAAGATTTATTTTATATATATTTTATATTTAACATTTTAAACACTAAACCGTTCCAAATCTGTGTGATTCAAGACAAGTGTTTTGCCTGAATTGGTATATTTCTGTCCACTAAGTTTTCTTGTTGATCATCAAATCAAACAGCATCCAAACTCACTTTGAGTTCATGTTACTCTAGTTAAATCCTGAACCACATAGCTATCCATGTAGACCTTTTATCTTTTTGAGGGAAAGTAGTTCCTTCATTATGTTTCCTATAAAAAGACATAAAAAAAACCCTTGAAAGTCTGAGTTGTTGATGATGTTGTCATTTCCATACAGTCTTGATAGTGTGACTTCAGAAAAGAACAAATGACAAAATTAATATTTATCAGAGTCTTAAGATTCTTGCCCTTTGGGGAAACTGCATATGGGCAAGTTTAAAATATGCAAGCTGATTGTGTTACCATATATCCATGTAAAAGAATCACCTCTGCAACACATAAAAACAGGCACATTTATTTTTGCACAGTGACATTTTCAAGATTCAAATTTCTTAGAAACAAATTGTGTCAAATGAAGTCAGGTTACGAGTTTAACATTGTGCTCTATTGTCATCAATTGCATTCTATGCATACATGTTTGAGATATAACAGAACCATGGTAAAAGCATAACATTCAGTAAACTGCTCTGCAAATATTGCAAAACTTAGGACAGCTTAATTGAATGTATTTACAATGATATTTATACATTTTCCTAATGTATTTATTATGTTACATTCCAAACAATTGTACACTTATTTTGCCCTGTAGTTCCTTGCCATACTACATACACTCATACCGCAACATCCCTAGATACTTCTTAAATACTAATGTTGTTTTCAGCTAAAACTTCAAAGCTTCTTACTGGACCAATTTGATACAAAAGTCCTATAATACATCTGCAAACAGTTGCCCTTCCATATGATGGCCCTGGAAAGTTCATATTTATGACATGCTGTCAACCACATCATTACTGCTTTAACTATGTCCCACTTGCAGAGAAGACTCAGCCCTTAGTTCCCAGTCTCTCATGCAGAGCAAGCATCCATATTCCAACACAAGCTCTTTTGGTATGCAAGGTGAAGGCAGAAGATTTTAAGTTAAAGAATGAGTCATTCATTAGCATAAATCTGCTGACCATTTTAGAA
>JAWWEW010000001.1:64960790-65008785 GCA_035583185.1 Anabacerthia variegaticeps
CCCCGCCCTCCCCCCTATTTAAGGAAGACCTTCAATCTGTGCATAACAGTTACTGCTGTGCCATTTTGGTTGCAGCTCTTTCTCCATCTAATTCTAATTTTACAATCAATTTTAATTTATGACAATATAAATTAATGAATATACACTGAAATTAAAAAAGGACATAGACCTTATCTGTTTATTTGTTTTGTTGCTTTTTATTTGTGGTTGCTTTTTAGGAGGGAAGACGGGAAAGACTGCAGTCAAGCAAGTAAAGTTCTTTGAAAAGTTTGGATTAATTTTATTTATATATGTATTTTTAATGACTCTGAATCAGTTCCCTAAAGTCAGCTAAACATAACTAAAGATATGCTAGCTTTCTGATATAGAAAATGCATTCCTAAAAGATTATGTATTCTGTAATCTCAGTCCTGCAGAATGCCAACATGTATTTTTCTGCAAGGTTCCAAACACATAAACATGTGTTACCTAAAAATATCTTATATAAAATATAGGCACAACTTTCCAAGATGGAATAAAAATAAACATCTGATTTTAAAGAGCAAAGAAAATGGTCTGTGATTTTAAAAGGTGCTATAAACATTCACAATTTGTGAATTGAAAAAATGAGTAATTAATCCATTGATTGTTCAGAACTGCCCAGAGATCATGAACTTGCATAAAAACAACAAAGAAATTTACCTACAATAGCTGTACAATAGATCTGTAATGTCAAAAGCTGCATTGAATCACAAAAAAATTATCTTTTCAATTGTTTATATACATAGAGCTGTCAAAGAATATGTAGCATGGTGTAAACTGTTTGCCAATTAAAACTATAGGGAAGTCAAGCAGATTTGCAATTTCAGACAGATGGCATTTTTCTACACTTCATTGTTGGGATTTCAACTAATTTAGGTGTCTAAATCTGCATTAGTCTCATTGTCACCTTTATTAAAAGACGAAAACTGCATGTTTCAAGCAGGTGACTTATTGGTATGCCTTTATTTGGGTGAGATGACCCATCTGGTGGGAGGTATCTGCTTTTCTCCAGTTTTTCTCTTCCTACACAAGGGCCTCGAATAACCGATACCCACTGATTACAGCAATCCTATGTTTTCACATAATCCTATTTTATGTTCTGAAGGCTTCTAAAGTTTAATTATATAGACATGTTTTGAAGCTTACTGTATTAAATTGCTCCCTTATCCCTGAAATCTAGAATATATAAATCTGAGGTAACCAGGACCAGCACCTACAATTTTCTGAATACTTTTTCTCCTTCTAGGTTAACAAAGAGCTATATTTAATTTCTTTTGCATGTCATTTGGAAGCTCAAAATTACTATAACAGGGTTTGATTTCAGGACAGGGATGTTGGATTTGTTCGGTGCATAGTTGAATCTTGCAGTCATATTCTGAATTAAATTCCTGTCATCGTTTATTGGAAAGAAATGTTTGTGTGGCCAGTTCCTTCTAGGCATTCATTAGAGTTTAGAGATTCATCTTACCCAGCTTAAGTATTTCTGTCTGGACTAGCCATCTTAGAGATTTTTGCAGTCAATGGAGAGAAACACATTTTTAAAGTGTGATTTATTTCACCTTTAGAATGATATGAATCATGTCCTGGAAATACTGATTTTGCTACTCTAGCAATAAGAAAAAGCTTTTGATGTAAATTTCTGATGTGGACATTTACAAAGTAGATATCGATATTAGAGTTATATTAGAGATTATAATACTCTATATTATGAAATGGATATTTATTTATTCAGCCTGCTATTGCAAGTCTTCTTTTTGTTTTTCCTTTCATATGGAATAAATGACCATTTTAAATTAATTGACATCCTGGAAAATATGCAGCTATAGAAACAAGAAAAAAACCCAAAACCCTAACTCAAATGTTCTCTGCTTCCCCACTATATCTACAAGTACGATTTTCCACCATGTGACTGAAATATGCCACCCTAATCTTTACAGAATTGCACTCAGAATCACTTTACTGTTACACAGGAAAACAAAACAAAAGAAGTCTACATTAGGCAATAGCAACTACTACAGGTGGTTTTTTCAATAACTGCTGAGTAAGGTTGATTTACTTATGACTTGCTTACAGAACAAATTTTTGAATGAAGCGGCACAAAAGCTAATTTTCATTATAAAGAGGGTCTCTCCAAGTTAGCATTTCCCATACTTGTCAGTATTAATGAGTAGTAATGGATTGTGCTCTCACTCCTATGTCCACTACATGTACCATTCATTGGACAATCAAGTTAATGTTTTCAAGGTTAAGCTACGTGAAATAAAATTTTTAAATTCAGCCTTTCTTACCATACAGGTGGGTCGCAAGATGCCACCTTCATAATAGCTAATGGCACTTTATGGATACATACATACACACATATATATATGGGGTTATGGATTCTATTTGCCTATAAAGAAGTATCTAACATCATCTGGGATACTTTACAGCTTCCTATTTCAACTTCTGTTACCATTCCATAAATTCCTCTCTGCCATGCCCTCCACTCCAGTGTGGATGACTTAGATAATTTTGGGCATCTCAGATGATATTAGGCACTTATGTGGAGGTGACTAAACTGAATGCTCATTCATTTAATTGAAATATCTCACCTTTGGAACAATATTTCTTCCTGGAAGCCATCAAAAGTAGCCTCCTTTTGTTGGGGACATTAGAAATAGTTCAGTAAAGATACCAGACTTGACACACCACCTAACCCGCCAAGTGAATAAGACTGAACATGAACCTGGTTCACAGACCTAATTCTGAGGAGTACTAGACTTCTGCGAGAGAAGATTTATTATTATTGCAATTTTTATGCATTTTTAAGCATCATGTCTTCATAGGAAATGTGGGAAAATATGGGGCTACAGAAGTGTAAATTGCTTATACCTCAGCCTTGACTACTTTTGCAGCCCTTAGAAGGTCATGGATTTAGCAGCTCCATTGATTCCCCAAGGTGAAGCTGTGGATAGCCAGTGATTTGAGGCTGTATTGTTCCCTGCCACTACATTTCTTACCTGTTCTACTATTTTTCTATATGTTTTAATTTCCAACAGCTTCAGTCCTACATGTGGAAATCAAACTTCTGCTGATTTAATGATTTTGAGCAGTCTCTCTGTCCCTAAAAATCTGGATACAATGAGACACATTCATAAACATGAACATCTACAGGAGATCAAGACTCCAGCACTGGGATCATCATAAATTGTGCATGACTAAGTACACAGGTTTTCAAATTTGAAGTGATCTGTGAATAGCTGGAAGCTACCTATTAAAAATGTTTACACTTTTAGAACATTTACATTTCTTTTTCCAGTGTATAGATCTTTAAAAGACTGAAGACATATCAAAGTTTTACTTTGGAAAAGAAAAATAAACCTTTCATTTTCAGGTAACACACATCCACTTTGCACATACTGGTTACCACTGTGGTCTACTAATATACTCACTGTTTTCATCAGAAAAATTTCCACGGGAAAATGTGCCTAACGGTAGAAACCCTCTTAAATATAAAAAGAAAATGGGAGTGGGGAGGTGAGAAAAGCAAGAAAGGAGTATTGTACAGAGAGAAAACATGCAGTTGCATTGTGAACGTATTAATCTAAACACAGGTGTATGTATGGGAGATGCTAAAGGCAAAAAAGTGCACCATGTCCTGTTCCAGGCTGTGAATTTGATCTAGGTAAACAGTTTTATTCTTGGGTTTGTAACATCAAATTCCATACAGGCACATAGTCAAGTGTCTAAGTTCACAAAATATTACACAATTATTCATGTAATGTAATACTGTTATTTGATAAAAGTTAAAAGAGGTTTTTAAAGCCTCTGCCTTCTCTATTTATTCCTCATGAAATAGTCATAGATAATAGGTCAGTTTTGTTTTGCACAGTGCATTGTGAGCACAGTAACAAGGAAAGTCTTCCAGAAGGTGAATTCCATTGTGGATAAACTGTATTACATTCGTAATCACAATGAACAGTGTTTCTAGTGTTTGCTCATGGACATCAAGGTCTGAGCCACTAAAACCCACTTACTTTGTCTTTCACGAATTGCTTCTGTAAGTACTTCAAGAAGCAAATTTGGTTATAGACTTGCCAAACTGATGAAAGAATTTTAAACTAAAGTTGTTAGAGGGCAGGGACGGGAAATCTCAACCTACCCCACTACTATCAGTTCAATGCCAGAGGCAACAATAAGAAAAACTACATAGAACTCCCATGCATAAATCCAGGCTAATGTGAAACAGACTTTCTAGTAAAATTGATTGACACTCTTGAAAAAAAGAAAGTTGGAAAGACAGAGAAAAAGCTAGCATTTGAGAACATACTTAGAATATTAAACTACAAAATAGAAAAGCAGAACTTTGAGGAATTTAGTTATTGAATTCACTGAAATATTTCTTGCAGCTCTGATTCCACTCTGATTTTCACACTTTGAAATCAATTTTCAAGTATGATTTCAAGATTATGTGAGAGAAAAGAAACTATGCTAGATCACCAATAATGAGATAATCTGTTTTTTTGAATGACAGCAGCTTTTCCTATAAATTCCTGTAATATCATTCATCTCAATTCAGTGTATCAGACATGATTTTAATTCTTATAAGTAAAAAATGGGTCTTAATCACAGAAGTCAAGACTGTGATAATAGACTACTTTGATTTAAAATCCCTATAAAACAAAAGTAAAATTAATGTGGTTTTTAATAGGAGTAAACATAAGGGTATGAAAAAAAATAAAACTTTATAACAAATTCTCCATAAATTCTCTCTAGAAGAAACTCCAGAGCATATTGATGTAGTGATATAAAAAGAATATGAAAGCCAATTTTGGCTCTTATTGTGGCTATATTTTACATAATCTAAATGAAACAAATAATAATTTTATTCTTTTAGCATAAGAGAAGTGGAATAGTCTGAAAAATTTCACATGAGAATCATGTTTCATTTCAGCAAAATAAAGGAAAATTTAAAAAGTGTAAAAGGAAATTAAAAAATAAAAATAAAATTAAGGATAAATTTAGGATAAGAATGAGCAAGGCACAGAAAACAAAATCTGCCAGAGAATACAACTAACAGAAATTATCCAAGTTTGAAGATCAGTATATAGGTTGAACAATCATTTCTATTGTGTATGAATATGATGTAATCGAAAGAAAGTTCTAGGAATATAATTAAAATTCAATTTCTATGTTCAATAGGTATCTGTGTAGAAGAACTGAATGCTAATCTCTATACTTAATGGCAGTTATTATTCTAGAATCTTCCTTTGGTCTTAAAAGCTTGTGTTTATGTGAAGCAAAATCTTTAGAAAGGTAATATCTTTTACTCAACAGCTTGTGGTTGGAGAAAAATGCTTGCCTATGAAAGGCTAATTGCAATTCAAAAGCCAACTGGCTGTGGAAAATTAAGACGGAAGATTTTTCAGTTGATTTCAAATTAGTACAGAAAAATATTTAAAATATTTAACCCAGTGTACTTAGGCTTCAGAACCGTTCAGTTTGCATTATTAAACAAAGACCTCCATTCATGCTGATGCTGTGAGAAGGAAAGACACATCTTCAAATCAAATGTCCCAAGCTGGAAGCTGTAGATAGTTTTTCATGTCAAACAGTTTCAAAGGTTTCACTTGGAAAACTGCTTTTAGTCTAACCTGAATTACTTCTCAGAATTGCTAGTAACAGAGATTATGAGATTTTTGCTTTTGGACCATGAAATGTTTCCTAAAGGATCAACAGGGCCTTAAAGAAGTATTCCTGGTCGAACTGTACCCAGGAATTGTACCTTCCTGAATGGCAGAATTTCATATTCCATTAGTGGCCTCAGGTTCTAACTGATTCAGCTGAGCAGACAGAAAGCATCAGCATTAAATCCACTCCCAAAGCAAAAGCTCAAAGTATCATTACTGGCAGAAATTATCAACCCTAAAGGGAAGAACAGATGACACTAGTATATTTACCATATGAACTTTATTAGATCAAATGGTATAATTTTCCTTATTTCACTTGCATTTATTTTGAACTGCCTACTTTCAGCTATTCTCAGTCATTTATTCTCAGTCATAAGTGGAAAGTCACAAATTGGCAGCTCTAATTAAGTAAAATTGTGCATTTATGAGCATCAGAAAATGTAGGATTTCTCTCCCTCTTGAAATGTTAGAAGAGGTTCTATAGGCTGTTCTGGTCAGGGTTCATCTGTTACATGATGCAGTGAAAGAACAGTATCAATTTTCCAGCTTGTCATGAGCTTCCATCATGCAGTAGATGCATTAAACAATTAGATTAGAGCCCACATGCTTAAATTGAATACAAGATCAAGAAATAATTAGGAAACTGTTCTTCTGTCTCCCATATTTGCAACAAAGCTGTAGTGCAGCCACCGGATTTCTTTATGTATTGTTTGATTAAACACGCAATCTTTCCATTTAATAGATTCATTTGTAAATTGTGTTGGAACTGGCAAGGAGGTACAATCTGGAGTTACAAAGAAAGCTTGCTTTTAGTTTTGTTTTCTTCCTACTACAGAGTGACACCTCAGCCACTACGAATATTCAGACCATTTGACCTCTTCCCTTCAGTAAGAATCAAACAGCCCATTTAAATGAGAAGGCCATAGCCCATTTGAGGGCAAGACCTGGACAAAAAAAGAATATATTACTATCCACTTTTCTCTTTCATAAAAAGACAGTTTAAAATTGATTAAATGTACTTTAATATTTCTGCAGTTCGCTTGCAGGAATGAACACTGTTTTCATATGCCTTTCTGCTCCTTGCGTAGAGCTTTCCCTTGGTTATTCAGTTCTCCAGGACACATTCATGAAAACCTGAACTTACTACTCCACATTCACATATTTACGCCTACAACACTCTGGGGGTTTTTTCTTGTTCACTGACTGTGAACAGTTTTTATGATTTTATAGGACATAAATACTTAATCTTTCTCACTTCCAAACTTCACCAAGTTTGTGATCAACGGAGTATTCACTGTGTAAATCCTTGGTCTTGTGAAGTTATCATTCTCTCTGTCTCATAGAAAAATAATCATTTCACAGTCAGTAAAATCCCAAGCAGTGCTGACAAAGTCATGGTTGTTTGATGACTACAACACAGGCACCAGCTCTTCCAATATTTAAGGACGCCATCTGCAGAAAAACAGATAGAAATTAACTGAACAGGAACAAGCCATGCAAAAGGTTGCCAAAGTGCTGTGTCAACATTATTTTAAATGCTCAAAACCACTAAAAATAAATACAACCCACACTACACTAGTATTGTAGTTTTAAAAATTACTCAGAGCTGGTATCTTTCATTTGAAAGTGTGACAATAGGAAAAAGGGAATTAATTTTAGAGCTGTCACTAATTTTGTGAACTACTGATATGTAACGGGTTTCTATATCTATGTCTGCATTTAAGCTTGTCAACAGAAGATTCCCTTAGCAACCATAAAAAGGAATAAGTATTCTTGAGTATGATACATCTCACCTATTTTAAATGTGTATTTTAGGACAAGATCATGCTTTCAAAGCATGCACTTTTTTTCACTAACTTTAAAGAGAACTTAATGTGACTAATTCAGATGTAAACATCTACACTGGTGGAACAAAATATGTTTTTCAGCAAGTCTGCAAAAGAACTAATAACAAAGAGGGGTGAAATAAGTTTTTTATTTAAGTCTATGCAATGAATTAAAATCCTTTCAAGCTATACTGTGACAAAAAAAACATTCCTTCTACAACCAAATCACTTGTTTCCAGCTTCTTGCATATACTATTATACCTATTAATTCTTTTATGGTTCAAGATTAAAGACATACATACAGTTCAACACTTCAAAATCAAAGAGAAGAAAATTGAATTGAAGAATGACACAACAACCTGGCTCTCTCCATAAAATAAACACATTTTCATATGAAGGATCTTCAGGACATGCTGGTTACCAAATAAAATTCCAGAACCATTTTGATACTCTTTATGATATTTCTTCTGCATGCAGAAAGATGAAAAAAATTAATTTGATATTGAAATTGATCAGAACAAGAATTTTGTCTGAATGGTGGCAACATAATATTCCTAATGACTGCTTGTTCTTTTTTTCCATTTTCTTATCTCCAGAGGAAACTCCCTAGATAATACTTCATAAAATACTAGGGCTAGTTTTACATCTGTGACAACGTTATATAATATAATAACCTCATATACTATATTTTTTTGCCAAAACCACTAACATTTTTATTTATAGTTACCAAAATATGGCACAGACAAATATATATATATATGTGTGTATGTGTGTGTGTGTGTATAAAATAGACCATACGATTACCTGTGTCCACTCATTAGTTTGAGGGTCATATGCTTCCATAGTGTTCAGGTATGTTTGACCATCATAGCCACCTACTGCATACAGTTTGTCACCAAGGAGACAGACACCAACAGCGTCTCGAGGCATACTTAGTGGGGCCACCATTGTCCATGTATCAGTTTTTGGATCATACCTGAGAAAAGAGAAAGGAAACTGGATGTACAGGGAGAAGATAAGTGTCAATTCATGTCGATTTTCTCTTGAATATGGTCCTTTTTTTGCCCATGGGGAAAAAATCCTTTAGCATCCTGTCCAAAAATATTCTTCCTAACTGCAAAGAAAAGATAGATTTATTATGTTTCCAAATGAAATCTTTAAATGATGATTAGAAACTTTTTCTCAGTTAACCTTCTAGAATAAACTACGGTATTTGTAACATAATGTGTCATAACGAGATTTGAGAAAGATATATGAGCAATATCTGTATGTATGCATGTATATTTTATGCATACATTTTAAGTAAGATATTTCCTGTACCAAATTAAAAATATTATTTCTAAAATTAGATTTCACTATATTTTAATTTCTGAAATTGTAATATACAATGTTCACAACCGGAAAATCTCCCTAGGTATTCAGATAATACACTTAACTGCACAAGAGTTAGATTCTCCTCCTATTTGCTCAAGTAAAGAAAATAGTACTGTTTCTAATACATACCACTGAATTTTTAAAACTGAGGGCAAAATTCCTTTGTATAATGAGGGTCATTTAAAATTAAAATTTTAACCGACCTATTAATTTAGATATTCATTAACAATGTAAAATTTTTTCATTTCAGAAGTAATTTCATTGTATCTGTTTTGGATATCCATAATGCAGAAACGAATTATCTTTTGAGAGTTTGTTACTAAGGATGTCTGGAGTATCAGGTTAAACTAGATATCTACTTTTTAGATGTCAGATAAAAGAGAATACTGTTTCACACTATGATAGAATCATTTTCATCTGTCCTTAAGCATCTCTACTATATAGTGGAATCATTCAATAATCAGTGGAGAAAATATAAATCCTTTGCCTGACTTTATTGAAGTGTAAGGTAGATTACACTTTGATCATGATGATTTTTCTAAAATGATAACAAACTATAATGGGTAATGTCTTCTTTATTTACAGGCCCTCCAACTACTATATTGTTACATAAAGTTAGGTATCAAGCCACTTTCTCCTACAGCTCTAAGAGACAATATTAGCTGTAAGTTAGTTTTTTGAGGGAAGAGTCAAGTTCTTTCAATATATTTTCTTGTAGTCTAGACTTTATTAACTAGGAGTTGATAATCCTACTGTGAACATACACACTTTACAAAAGAAGGAAAATTCTAGGCTTCTACTATGAAGGATAACTATAAGAGCACCTGTTACTATTTCAGTCAGTGTTATTTTCAATAAGCAATTAATAGGGATACTGTTTGAACTCCCTCATATTTGAACAATGAAAAATTTTATGGGTTGTTGGTTGTTTGTTTTTGGTGTTTGTTTTGTTTGTTTGTTTTTATATAAGTACTGCAACACCAATGGGCAGTGCTTTACTTGTAACAGCCTTTTGGTTCATAAATATGACCTTTGAATTGGACAATAAAAGAATTGTTTGTAACCTTTATTATACATTTTGAGAAAAAAAAATCTATTCATCTACTAACTGCAAATCCTTCTGACTTTTGGGGGACTTTTCAGAAAATAAGATATTAAAATTTTTCTTCTTTAAAATACTATAAAATTTATTATGTTGTTATTTTTATTTTCATTTCTTCTAATTCCCTTAATTTCATCTATTCACAATTTTTCATTTTTCTAGCTTTACTTAAGCTTTAAGTTAAATATCTAGATATTTGTAGTCTTTTGTAACTTCAGAGGAAAATGCTTTCAAACGTTGCTTCAATATGTGGATGGAAAAAAGAATACATATAACAAGTGAAAAAAAAAAAAATGGAATGGATTTTTTTCAGACTCTCTGAGTTTTTCAACAACAGCATCCTATGCCTCTAGCTGAAACAGCTTCCCATCCAGTGAAATACACCAGTGTGCATTGTATATTTGCCTGCTAAAGGTAATAAATGTTAATAGAGTGTTTGACACACTGTTCATGAATTACAAGGACCAAGGTGAAGAGACACAGAAGCTGGGAAACAATACAATTGACATCTCTGGACCTTTTTGAGTTTTTTTCACCCAATAAGCAGATATGCAAGGCAAAATAGAATCTTTATAACTCAATTCTGTCCAAAAAAAAATAGACCTGCACAAGAGCTTGGGTTTTTTGTTTGCTGGTCAGTTTTTTTCATTTGGGGTTTGTTTGGTTTTGTTTGGTTGGTTTTTGTTTGTTTGTTTGTTTTTATTGCCAGGAAAATGTCTGAGATGAGATTTCTTATATCCTTTCCTCTATTAAAAACAACTGTATATGTCATCTTTATATCAACAAGGTATGCCCCAGGCTGAGAAGGGTTATGATAAAAATTCCTGAATGTGGAAAGAAATCAATTTTGAAATCAAGGTGAGATGAAGGGGAAAAACTATAGATCAAATGTATGTTTTTAGCATCCATCAGGTTTTGAACAACCTTTGAAAAAGAAAGCTATTTTATGAAATCTGCCAAAAGATCTTGAAATTGTATAATTCTTAAAAAGGAATTCGGTGCTTTAACTTTAAAAAGGAATAGAACATTGCACTTTTCCAGCTTGTAAAGAGGAGACAAACAGCTATTATTTTATTTCAGACTGTTTGAATCCATAGAAAATCCTTTAGAATTGTGTCATCCTCAGAAGAGATTAAACTGGGAGTCCTAACTGCTACTGAGCAGGATTTTAGCAGTAGCGTTTAAAATCCATGTATCTGTTGCCACTATATTTGCATAATCTCAAAAATAAATTTTAAACTATTATATCTGGTTTGACAGCCTTCCAGAAGTAAATTGGTATTTGAATAAAGCACATGGCTGTATCAGAATGACAAAATGACTGAAGCAGAGACTTATTATTAAAGAAGAGGCTTAGTTAAAAAAACATGCCTTAGATATTTACAGAAAGTAAAATATTTAGAGAGATATAAAATAACTTACTATAATAGGCCTTGTAATCACTTATTAATCTTTGTTTTCCTAAGTTACTGAGATATTTTTATTTTTTGAAAATGATGCATCATTTTGAATAAAAAAACAGACATCACTAAATCAATCACCAGGAGGGCCATTAGAGTTTTTTCACATTTTAGTGGAGTACACCAGTTAATTCACATTCACTCTGTGTAAGCGAATAGTCTTACAAATTCTTAGTTTTTAGTCCCAACTTTTAGTTTTGAAGCTTACTATTCATGAAGTACATTATCTGCATTTTTTATTATCAGCGGAAAAAATATCTAGATGAGGAACACTGCATAACATCATTCCAGTACCATTACATAAAACAGCACAAGGATATGTGGTTTAGTTCATTGTTACAGCCTCTCCCAAGAAAGACAAATGTGATGGGATATGGTTCATCTTCAACACCAGAAGGGTTTTCTTCTCAGAGAAAGAAAAATCAAAGAAGAGTTCCCTTATGAGTACCAATAAACACAAGTAGTTGAAGATCTCGCACTTATAAATACTGTTGCTAGCAGTCCTAATATAAATCTATTTCATTAAAAATGCTCGTTATTGTTCCTTATAAATGGAAGTCCACAAAGATAGGCCCTGTAAGTACAGACATCCTGGGATTTCTCTGATTAACTGTCCATCTGTTGGAGATGGAAAGTATTTGGCAGTCTGTGATCTTTTCTTACTTACAGTAGTGATAGCAATGAGTATAAGACTGAGCAAAATCATATGGATTTAATTACTATGAATAAAAAGGAAAGAAAATAAATTTCAAAGAAATTGTCTTTTCCAGACCTTTATGGAATTTTTCAAGTAAGACATTTCTTAGAGTAAAAACATCTGTTGAACTTTACTATCACAAACCTAAGAAAATTATGCCACCAAAGAATATTTTGGATTTCAAAATATGCATGTATAATTGGATACCTTTCTACATAGTCCAGCAGTCGAGAACAATGGTTAGAAGCAGGAGCATCATGGCCTCCAACTGCATAAAGAAACCCATCACATGTAGCCACTCCTACACCTCCTCTTCTCTTACACATAGGAGCACACATATTCCATTTATTTGTGTGAGGATCATAATATTCCATTGAACTCAAACATGAACTTCCATCCCGACCTCCAACTGAATATAACCTAAGAAAGTCCACAGAAGTAAAAATGTTAATAAAACAAATGCTCAGAACTGCAGAAATAAAAACAAGGAGTATGTGTCTTTCTATCTAGCATCAGCCAACAGAAAAAAAGAAAAATAGAATACTTTCAAATAATTTTATTTTTATATAGTGAACAAAGAGACAGTTTTGATGTTATTACAAAACTCACATGGTACTTAGTGCTTGTCCCGCCTGAATAGAAAAGAAAAGATTTCTTTCTGTAATCGATCTTTTCATTCTTTGACTGCCACAAGTGACATGCAGATATGTTTCTATATATTAATAAATCCTGTAAGTAGGGTTGCTGCCTAAGCTCATCATCTGACATACGGAAGTGGAAGTGTTAATTTACAATTGATAATCCAGACAAATAAGAAATATTCAATCCATTTATTATAGTTTCTGTGTTTTTATTGTGCATCAAAGTAGTAGAAAACACCCTGGCAACTGCTGTCCTGTATTTTAAATTTTATCTTATCCAGTACTTTAATAATGAATAGATTCAACAAGCTTGCAATCTGCCTTTTGTGCTAAAAAAAAAAAAAGGCGGCACTCTGTATGCCAAAGTAAAAATAATACGGAAAATTGCAGTCAGTCTTTGATCTGGTATTCAACAAATTCCA
This sequence comes from Anabacerthia variegaticeps, assembly GCA_035583185.1. Taxonomy (NCBI): domain Eukaryota; kingdom Metazoa; phylum Chordata; class Aves; order Passeriformes; family Furnariidae; genus Anabacerthia; species Anabacerthia variegaticeps. The sequence continues at coordinate 64,974,003 of JAWWEW010000001.1, forward strand.
CATAAAAAAAAATCTATCAACAGAAGCTCATGTTCAGAATTAATTTTGCATCTGCAATATAGTAGAGATCAAATATTAAATGCGTTGCAGATAGGAATATAACATCATGTTTTAGATAAAGATTTTTGAAAAAGTACTACCTCAGTTTCAAGGATCTTGCTTATATTGAAGGAAAGCCTTGTCTGCACTAATAGTAACATATCTATTTGCAAGTAAAAAAATTATAACCCCCAAGCACTGTATGTTGATTTTCTTCATCAGAATGTATTGTGAGGATATGTTGGAAAATCATGGAAAACTTCTGAAAAGTACTTTAAACTTTAAATGACAAAAATGTGGTTTAACAAAAAATATGTTGTGCTTGTGACTATTTTCAGGCAAAAACTTGTTTCGTTCTACTCTTTGTAATGGTTCCCCAAGAGGAAACAGTTCTGATTGTTCTTTCCCACTAATGCTATGCCGCATTCATTTCTTATATGAATCCTTTTGCAGGTTGTTGCCTTTCCTATGGTGCCTGGAGATTAACTAATAGAAGCACAGGCTATTTTAAAGTCCAACCACCAAGCAATTTAGGATGTGAAAGCTGTCTGTGTGAAGCAATTACTCATTTGGAAGCTTTTACTGTCCTCAGCACTCCATGAATTCAGAGCTATTTAAATGTGCATTTTCCATTACACTTCATTGGTATGGATGCTGATGAATAAGGAAGTACCATAATACTCCTAAATATGTCACTGAAGCATAAGAACATTTAGGTATGCCTGATAGACATACTTGTGCTCTGGCTAAAGTACCCAGGACAATCCATACTTCTCTATAAGAGATACTAAAGCAAAACCACTTTTTTTGCAACTGTTTCTTTGGATACAACCCTAATGCATTCAACTTTCTTTACAACTATCAGATATCTACAGACGAAATCAATATTAAGGAACCCACATGTAGAGGTTCACCTGTGGGTATCTACAGTGTCTAAATTGCTGTTATGCTCAGAGCAGCTGAGTCTAAAGAAAAATTTTGTTCACCAGCCACAACCATATTTTTGTCCTTCGTCTGAGAATAAGAAATGCAGAACAGCATCAAAAAAAATATTTAAACATGACCAAAAACCTTTACACTAATATAAATGTAAATATAAGCATTTATATGTAGATGTTTGCAAGGATGTTATCTTTATTTTCAAAGATCTGACTTGATTCAGCTACCCACAAATGACAAAAGTGATAAAACTTTATTTGTGATATCTAAGGTATGGTGACACTCCCTGCAGGCTGAGACATATGGCAAATTGTATACAGGGGAAATCTGCCTGACTGCTGGAGATCAAGTAGGCTACCCTCAAGCAGTTTAAATGGCTGTAGACAATTATATGTAGGTGAATTGATCCCTAAACACATAAACCATGGTTAAGAAGCCTGAGATTTTCAAATAGATTTCAGAGTCAATATTTGGACACCTGAACACTGCACCAAATTTAAAAAAAAAAAAAGCAAAGTACCAACATTTCTGCAGACTTCAGTGCAAATAATCATGTTTCTCTAGTCTTAATACCCAACACTCCACTAATTTCTTCTGGCATGAAAACTTCTCATTTATACCATTGTCTTTCAACTGAAATAAATCTGTAAGCTGATATTTCCGCACTGAGAGTGAAGCACACTTTCTCATTCCTCTATTCCAATAAAATATAGTTGAAATCATTATGAAGTAAAAAGATATCAAATGCTATTCTTAAGTAGCTGATAAAAGTTGCAGTCAGGGATTGGGACCATCTAGTTTTTGTTAAAATGCTCTATGCTACTGAGAACAAAATTAATTTCCAAACCAGATTTTAGAATTACCATTTCAGAGTTTGATTGTGTTTCTGTCTCAGCAAGGAACAGTTCATAAAACTAAAAAATAATTTTATGTCACAAAGGAGTCTAGTTCAGACAAATAAAAGCTGGAAATCAAGTAATTGTTTTAAAGCTCTGGTTGTGGCTGAGCCTGAACAGTTCAGTCAGGAATGGCTTCTGTTTTTCAGCCAAAATTCCAAATCTGTATTCACAATGGCCCAAAATGATGCAGAGTAACTCTGCATTAAGTGCTGAATATTCAGGATACTGTACAGCTAACTTAAACTTTTGAAATACTTATAAACAAAGATCAGTCTTACTTCTTGCTGCTCATTGTCCTATTTTGATGGATGACTTCAAATGAAAGATTTTTTTCAGCTTTGTCTTGCTTGCCAAGAGTTTATAGCAAAATTTCTATAAAGTATAATGTAATTCTCTGAATTAGCTGAATTGTTCTTCATTGTGTATCCCACCAAAACTGTTGAAATTATAATAGTATTAATAATTATATATCACTGTTTAGAGAGGAAGATGAACAAAGAAAAGAAAGCATCGAGTACTGGGCACTTTTATCATCACAGTAAAAGTTCTGCCTGTGGAGATGTTACAGATTTCTATTCCCAAATGGTCCACATTTCAGCTGATTCAGACACTGTGCAGGGATATAAAATTAGACAAAGCTCAGCCTCCTTGAGCTGGAAATTTGTCTTTTCAGGGTTTTGCCACTTCTCATACTAAGATGGAGAGAGATTCATGAACATTTATATATATATACCTATATGTATAATTGGCTAAAAATACAGTAGAGGTTTCAAAGTAGGAAACATTGGGAGAAATCATGACCAGCTGCATGAAAAGCATTTATCTCAGTTCTGTCATTACAAACCTTTGATAACTTCTCAGAAAAGCCATTTTTAAATTCATTTTGACAAGTCAACCTCAAAAAGACCAGAGTGCCTTTGATGTGAGGTGGTATGACTTGTCAAAACAGTTGAATCATGCCCTTGCTGCACTTCTTAATGAGGTTTTGCTTTTCAAAATTCTTTCACTGTGGGTATCAAAGACCATATCGAGTCTTTTGCTTAGGCCCTTTTGTACCCTTTTCTGGCCTTCCTATGTGTCTGAGAGAGCAGTAGAGAATTATTGTAGACAAAAGATATCTGCTTGGTAGAAGTGAGAGGATGGTAATAATTTTCATCAGTGCTGGACTCCTGTACTGCTGAATCAGTCCACAACTAACCTAGGAATCAGACTGTAGGAGAGGAAAGGTTTCTATCCATGCTGCCTTGGTTAAACCAATATAGTTCACAGGAAAAAGATGAAAATACAATAATTTTCTGAATGGAATGAATTAATGAAATCCTATTCTATGTATAAATTCAGAAGGACATTTCACATCTATATAATGCAATAGTGGAGCAAAACAAATATACATAAAGTTCAGTAGGGGAAAAAAAAAAGTCGTAAAGTAAGTGCCTGGAAAGAAATTAAAAGTAACTACTGAAATGTTGGATGGGGGTCCTGAGCAACTTAATCTAGTAGGTGGTGTCTTTAACCATACCAGGATAGTTGGAACTAGGTGGTCTTTGAGGTCCTTCCAACCCAAGCCATTCTATCCTGCCATGATATAATATACTGAGAGCAAAACACCCTTTCCATGGATAATATCATTATGACAAAGCTTGATTTCCTACACTAGAAACTGGAGTTTTGTAATAGGCAACTTTATTTGTAATCAGAATTATATGAGCTACATTATCTCTTCAAGACTATTGACTGAAAGCAGATTCCACCAGTTAAAAAACATTCTTGACTTTATCTGGCTATAAGATAGGTAATGCAAAATAGTCTTTGTAAACTAATCCTTTGTACAGCCTGTGCATCAGGCTCTTTATGTGGTCTCTAATTATTAAAAAACAGACAGTGAATGTGTTATTAAATAAGAAGCTTTTATTGAATACAAAGAATTACTTTGTGCAAAACCAATCTATTGTGTTTATGATATTAACTTTCTTTGTGAGCTTAATAATTTTAGACCATACAGTTGTTCTATTTTTTTCTGTCTCAGTATCCATTTATTGCATGATTTTTGACTAAAATCTTAAAAAATATCTACATATTTTTGTAGTTTAAGGAGGAATAATTTCAACATGTGTCTCATTTCCACTATAGTGGGATGCAGAATAATTGCCTTTCTGATAAAAGAGTTCGATCAAAAGCAGCCATTAATAAACAGCACATTTACAAAATATCAACAGCATCAAAATTGTCATAAAAGAACCTGAGATAAAATGTGAAGTAATAAACTAAGTTATAAATTTATTTATAAGACAAAGTACATTTACAGCAAAATATAGTAAGAACAGATACAAGATTTTAAAATTTTCAACAAAAAAAATTCTAAGGCTGATAACTTGTGAGTTAGTCTTTGAAATATGTTTGTTATTCTTCCCACTGCAAAAGAATTTTACAAAATTCCTTAATTTGAGAATTTTTTTGAATTTTTTCTCCTTACATGACTGTAATTAAGTATGCCAATTAAGGTATTTTCTTAGTTCAAATGGATTAGTAAAAGAACAACTGAAACATTAAGAAGACATAAGGGCAAAGAACATTCAGGCAAAAAAGCCATGAGAAAAAAACTGCACTGATGTGAAATATAATGGTTTCAGTCATATCCTGTTAGTTTGGCATGAAACTTTGAAGCGTTACTTCAGCTTTAAAAAACAAAATTATAGTATATTAATGCTTCTTTTATTTAATATTATTGAGCCAGATCCGTAGTTTTTTGTGAAGTATGAAAATTATCCATGCATTGCAAATATATGGACGACTTGCAAAAAAGTCTTAGATCATTTATTTTTTGACCTTCACAATGAACAAATCCTTCTCAGTTCAACGAATTCAACCAATAATATAAGATTCAGCTGAATCTGGGCTACAGAGTCAAAAGGGATTTCATCTTACCTCCATATTAGTTATTATGAAGGCAATCAAGTTTCAAATTGGAAAAATAGAAAGTTAAGAGTGGAGATGGCATGATATTCTGTTTTGCTGAGTGTAGTAGCTATTGGATACCTGCTGTGAGGACTGGTGCTCATAAAGACATTTAGTTAAGTACTAAATAAGATATTTAGCTTTCTTGAATTTCAGTAAGATTTATATTTTTAAATATTTTTTTCAGAATTAAACTTGGAAATAAGGAAGTATGTGCATACACGTGATAATACACACATGAATGCATGTGTGTATATACTTCCTCTCCCACTAAAAGATAGTAATGAAAAGCCACACTTTCAGAATAATCCAGAATACAGGATGCTAATACTTTTTGCAGTCTTGACCACAAGAGATAAAATAATGATGGCTGTATGTTTTTTAAAAGTCTGTGCTTAATTGTGGAAGCTGCAAAACTGAAAAATAGGTTGTGAGTCTTTCTAGGCATTATCCAAATTGCCTCCTGCTGTCTAGATTGGTGCATACATTAAATTTTAAAACTTAAGTTAGATGGAGTGACCCTACTGCCTTTTCCTGCCAGGTATTAGGACTGAGTAAGTTAACTCACTATGTCTGTTTGGTCTGAAGTACCTTTACATGTCCAAATTAATACATAGATACTTTATCATATGCATTATCTATGTAGAATTTGTTGTTCATTACAAAACTAATAGAAAGAAAAGAACTATGTAGTACTGACAAAATGTTTCTTATTACAAAAACTGAATGACAGACTTTACCACAAATGGCAGTCATGTTAGATGTATAACAGTCAACCATCAGCTAGTCCAAAAATTTTGTTGTATGGGTAATGGATGAAGCGAAGTGCATAGTGGGATGCACACTAAAAGATATAGATGTGCAGTAAACTTCAAAATAGAAATGCGATCTAAGTATCTGGGAGCTTGGACATAGTATATCAAGAGAAACACACTCATCAAGTTCCCTCACTGCAGCTCAGTAATGTCTTTATCACCTGTCACGTCTCCTGATAGTCACTTAGGCCCTACAGAGCAATGCATCCTATCGGCATATGTGTCTGTCTTGGACTGTAGGGAGAACAGTGGGTTTACTGGAAACTTTCATGATTTTTCATTGCCATCTTGTAAGAGGCACATGTATTTATCTAATCTTTATCTTTTTAGGGCTAGCCTAGCCTTATAGAAAGAAGCAAACCTGTGCAGAGTCTCCTATTTTACAGGCTGGATGTAAAATACCAAGTTAAATCTTGCTTGAAAAAGTGAAAATATGATGGACTTTGAATTGAATTGTACATTCATGAGCTGCATGGGATTCCCATGCAGGAAATATGAATTTGTGTGCAAAGTACAAAAGATCAGACCAGCACACTGAATTAGTAATAAGCCTTAATGATTCTGCTAAGAGAAAACACCACAGATAGTTTATTATATGATGCATGAAAGGCAAAGAAGCAGAACTCCTGAAGGAGGTTGTAATCAGCCAGGCAATCAAGTTTTGTAGGTGGTTATATGAATGTAATACATTGCTAATTCTCTCACGCCGAACACTGAACTGCTATTAAGGGCTTTGTGGAATTATTAACCTGTGCCTCTCTAAGGTCAGCGCACAGTGAATATATTCCTGGTGAGTGATTAACTACAAGACAATTTTGAGAACCCTTCTTGTGCACACACTAACCTGGTTTAAATTTTGTAATTTTTCTTAAAAATGAAGGTTCCGCAACCTAAATTTTCTGAGAGTAATTTTGGAATAGTGCAAAATAATCATAAGGGATATATTAAACTAGAGCAACTGCTATTTACAACAGGTACAATATTGATCTAAATAACACAAGTTTCATTCCAGCTTTTCTCATTAAATGACCTGAAAACAACATTCCACTGGACCTACGCCAGCACCTCTATTGGCCAGCTTTCTGTTTCCCATTCAGAATGAAACAGAGAATAGCTGGGAAAGCATTGCTGAAACAATACTCCTGTTAATGAAAATCCATTCCTAAATGAATCCAATTATTGAAAAACTGGCGGAACTCAATGAAACTGAATATAAATAACTATATATTAAAAACAAACAAACAAAAAACAAACCCAAAACTACGCCTAAAGCTAGATAGCTATTAAAGTCTCTCTACCTAATAAGTGAAGCTAAAAATATAACAAATGAATTTGCATGGATATGAAGGGAAAAATAACAAATATGTATACACAGATGCATTTTTATAAAAAAAAATAATAAAAATTAGCATGTTCTATTTCTATGAATGTTTAAGTAGAATTAATAGAATGTGGAAGCCATTCTAAATTTTATCTGCTATGGTTAGATAAAAGACAAAATTTGACACTACCAATAATTTCATATTTATATATAATATATATGCATTATTTATAGTTTTATAATATATATAATTTATAAAATAATTTCATAAGAGATGCAGCCAGAAAATAACTTTTTTTTTTTTTTTTAGGTTGGACTGTCTATCAACGAAAACATGGAAAAAGAATATGAAAACATATCAGTGTCTAAGGTAAACAGGAAAAATGAAGGAAGCATAATTGATGGAGAGAGATGAAGCTTTCCAAACAACTTCAGTTCTAAAGATGTTGGATTGGACTAACAGTATCTGTGTTGTGGATTTTGTTCCTATAAAAGAAAATTTCTCTGGGTCAGTTTATGCATCCTGCCTGTAGTATTTGCATTTAATTTCCCTGCTAAAATAATCACCAGTGCAGCCATTGCAGCCAGTGAAGGACACCACAATGGAGTAGCAGGTTATTTCCCAAAGGACTACAGCCCATGGAGAGCCTATGGGAGCAAGGATGGAGGAAGGGAAATGCATGAGGAAGAAGGAGTGGCAGATAGAAGCAGTTATGGGCTGACCACAACCTCACTCCTGCACCATCCAGGGTTGGGGCTATAGGAATATATAAGGCATAAGTTGAGACTGGGACAGTGGTGAAAAAAAGTGATATTTTAAAATTTGGTTTTGCTTCTCTGTAGCCAGAATTGCATTAATTTTCACCAAGACTAGTCTGTTTTGCCTGTGACAATAATTGGTAAGTGATCTTGCTATCTTTATCTCAACCTGTGGGTTTTCTCAGCCTATTTTCCTCTGCCTAAAGGAGAGGAGTGAGAGGCTGGATGGGCATTTGATTGTTAGTCAAGACTAACCCACCATAATAGTCCAAAAGTAACAAAGTTTACAGCATTCCCTTTCTCTTTCCCTCACTGTACAATGCTTAAATGCAGAAGGAGACTGTAAAAATAATTGTCATAGAAATACTAATACTAATGATAATAATAAAAATATATTGCTTCTTCTTTCTTGAAAGAACCAGATACAAGTCAGATACATATTGATGGAGAATAATATTCTCTTGTAGCATTTCTCCTTGCTAATTTTCTTCAGGGAATATTTATAAAATACTTACAAAACTTTTTTTTTTCTCAAATAAAAGATTATTTGAAAGAGTACCTAAACCAGTTCTATTTTTAAAAGTTAAGACTAAGCAATTCCTTGTTTTTTTGTCATCTATTATAGACCAACCACAGTGTGTGATATCTAATAAAACCAACAACAGCAGGTGGAAATAGCAAGTTCACAATAGCAAATCTTTGAGAATGTGGTAATCAATAAAGGGCAGGAACTCTCTTCAAGATGTTACCATGAGATTGAACTGTTTGCCAGTGTGTTTCGCAGTCATTATTTTTGCAACTTAAGGTACTGCTGAGATGATCTACCATTTAAAGTCAATCTGCAGATTGTATCAACAGCTGAGTATTTGTCCTTTTGTAACACAGATTTATCAATATTTGTCGAAGACATCAAAAGTAAAGGACCAGACTTTTGGTCATGAAAGCTACAGTTGCTCCAAAAGAATGTTGATTATTTCAAACATACAAGTAGAAATTGAGGAAGAGCTTTTGTAATGCAGTTTTTATGGCCGTATAATAGGACAATCTAGAAAAATTTCAGTTATTGTAGTATCACACAAATAGTTGGAATAACATAAACCTGTATACTGAGAATGTCTTTGAGCTGTACATATTCTTGTGGAAGTTGTGTAAACTTAAACCCATTTTTACTTAGTTACATAATTAGCAAAAATATGTTCTGAAATTAATTTAAATTACTGTAAAGATTTAGTGTTCTTAGGGAATGTCTTTTTCATGTATTAGAGGGTTTTTAACAGAAGGCTAATAAATAGCTATGGTAGTCTTGGAGGCACCTACATTTTAAATTACTGAAAGGATTAGTGCTTGTTGGATTGAAAATGTCAACTAGACCTTTTTTTATCTTGAATTTAAAAATAAAGAAATTAAGGTAATCTTGAAATAGTAGGTGACAATTTTAAAAAGTTTCTGGAAAAGATAGGAATATTTTATACTTTTGGTTACTTGGTTTTTCAAACTTACATGTAGAAGAGTACTATTGCTTCAGCATTATCTGCTGAAAACTGTAGAATACTAGTCTTACATAGTCTATAATACATACTAGTTACACACCACTTATGTCAGCCCCAAAGAACAATTCAAATAAATCATCCCCGCTTTTGAATTTTTATCTGCATAGAAAAAGCACCATCCTTTCCCAGTTTTTTCGAAGTGTAAATCTCCATTTCACATTTCATATTTTAACACCCATATTTATTGCTGGTGTTAGAAAGTTCATGCACTCTTTCTCTTCTAGTCTGCGCAACAGATTGTTAACAGTAACAAGGTGGAAAGGATGGTGCTGTTTCCAGATCAGGAGAAACTACTGACCATGTTTCATCCCATGAAATATTATAGCGGAAAGTCCAACATCACCTACCAAAGTATGTTAAAATTTGATAAAGACATCAAATTAACTGTTTGACTATAAGAAATGCCTGAAGATGAAGGAGATGGAATCTCTAAAACTCTCAGTACACATCATTAGTGGTACATAGAATGAATTTACTTGCATAGTCTACACAAGAGGACTTCAAAAACACTTCGATACACTGGGAACTAAAAAGTGGTTACTTATAAACCAATCATGTCAATCAGAGCCTAAGGAGATCTGAATACAAAAGTTTTGATTTTTTTATTTATTTGCATCCTAAGCTGATAGAAAAATACAATTTTCATTTTTCTGCTTAAAACTACTTTAAATGGAAACAAACTAAGTCAAGCATAGAGAAATGGAAGATGACAAATGCAATAGACTCCTGCATTAAAACACCAAAAGAACTATATTTTTTCAGGTTTTTTAAGAAGTGTACATGAGATATTTAGCATACAGTATCTGTTTTATGTAAAGTGCCAAAGCAGTGTGAGAGATACACAGGTAGAATAGTTTATAACTCTATCGATTCAGACAGTCTAATGTGTTTCTTACTTATTTAATTCAGTGCAGAAGAAAGGAAACATATGGAATAACCAGGAGAAAACTCAGAACTTCCATACTAAAATAGATTGTCCTTTGCTGAATGACAAATCCAAAATCTTGTTGCTCATTGAGATATTCATTTCCAATATCCTGAGGAATGCAGCATATGTCAGTTGTGTGAAACAGCAGTGTAGCAAGAATAGCACCAGAGAGTTGAAAGGTTTGGTTTATGCTTTGGAGTTTAACTTCTTGGGATATGGAATAATTTTTAAAGATGGTTATTCAGATACAAAAAATAAAAATCAATATTTTATTTCCATTTGTTTCAGTGAGACCGCTGCCTTTCAGTTTTCAGTGGTGTCCCTTCTACTTTTCTGTGACACAGATAGCATGTCTTTTAAATTAAAAGTGATATCAGTCACGCAAAATTCAATTGAATATCTGTTAACTGGGAAGCCTTAGATACAGGGTCAGTTGTGCAAAAGCAACATACCTGGAATATATAAACATAATTATATGTAGTCTTCATGATTTTAGATCAATATTTGCAAGGTTATTTGTCTAGATCTTGTTTCTGCTAGTTTGCTTCATGGCTCATGCACTATTGAAACCAGATTGTTTTAGAGAAACAGGGTTATTAAAGCAGCTTTGTCCATTAGATCTACTCTGAAACATTCCAATGCCACTGTGACTTAATAAGACAAAGCAATGACAATTAAGCTTAATTGGTTTTCAAAATATTTCACAACACAAAACAAACTCTTAATGTCATGGATAAGAAGTAGATCACCTGAATCTATGATACCATGAATTAAATAATAAACTATTAATAATGAATGCCTATTTAATCCAGAGTTATTCTTCTAGTAGGACACAACAATAATGTGACCAGCTCACAAAATTAAGACTTTTAAAGCCTGTAGTTTTAAATACTTTGAGATAAATTAAAAAGAATAAAACCATGCATATTGTCATAAGGATGGGATTATGGGTACTCTGTCAGGTCTCCTGCTGCTGTTACAGGAAGGGAACAATCTCCTCTTCTAATACAGTTGTTTCTGAGCTAAATTAATCATCTTGTTTGATTTTTATTATATTTCCACTGGCTTACAGTCAAAATCAATTCAGCCCACTTATCTCAGACCTATATGTTAGGTGTGATAAGCAAAACCTAATATAAAGGATTTCAGAAAGATTTTTACAATTGTGTAATGAAAACTGAGTGATTTTCAGCTGGAAAAAATGGAGTTGGCAAAATTCAGTTTGTTCTTGAAATATGTAATAGCACAGTATATAAAGAAACACAATAGCTTTAATAAGTCCTTTTTCTTATATATAATTTTTATCCAAACTTTTATTAATTTTTTTAATGTCCTCAGCATTTACTATCTCATTCTATTCCACAAATGCAGTTGTTTCATATCCTTTTGTTCAGTAGCAGTAAAGTGAGGAAAACAATATTCAAGAAGTTTTACTCCATTGCTATCACTATTCCCAGGGGATTCTTTACTGACTGTGCCTTATTATGTTGTTTTCTATAGTGGGATGCATATTCCCTGCTTAAATATCAAAACCACAGAAGTCAAACTCTGAGACAGAGTCCTTAGGTTTCCTCTACAGCTACTTGAGAAAAATGGGCACTTAGAGCACACAATTCATGCTGTCTGAACATAAAAGTCTAAAATAAGTAAAAAACCAAAGGAATTGACATATACAACATATGAGTCAACTACAATCTATCCTTAATTGGTTTATACCATATACACTGAAATTTAAGGTCTATATTCCTAAGCATTTGATATAAATATTATACAAAAATCATATAGCATGTGTATTAAAAAAAAATACTTCTTTCAAATCAACGTACAAGCCGTGGGATGTAAGAGGGTGTGCACAAATGTGACTACATTTATTTTGAAAGGCACCCTGAATTTCAATATGTTAAAAGTTGTTTACTACTGTGTGTCAGTTACTCATCCCTCTAAGAAAAGTGTTTCAATTGTGTAAGCATACCCTACTCACTTGCCATTTAATGCTGCTACTCCAACAGTGCTTCTGGCAATTGACATACTTGCCACAAATGTCCACTGCTGATTTTGAGGGTCCCACCTCTCAACTGTATTCAAATAACTCCAACCATCGTGTCCTCCCACTGCATAAATAGGCCCTTCAAGCACTGTAACTCCTAAAAAATGGAGGAGAGAGTGAGAAAAGATAAAAGCATGCTTTCTCTATCAGTAGCAAAAAATAGAAAGGTTTTCCAAAACACACCCAACAAAGGAACTTGTATATTCAAAGTGAAAAATGGAAGCACCAATTTGAGATTTGGTTAATTAAGGATTAACAAACAGGAATAAAATTAATGCCATTCCACACGTCTCTAAGAAAAACAAGTCTTGTCAAACAAACTTAATTTCATTCCTTGAGAAGAGTGTTTGCTTCATAGAATAACCTGTGAATTATGTGATCATCGTAGATTTCTGTCTACTGTTTGATTTAGTATCTCATAACATTCTGATCATGAATTAGCTCTTTAGAATAGCAGTAAATAACATAATAAAGTGGATACCTGATGAATCTCAAATTATTGTAAACCTAAGGAGGATTTCATTGAATGCAATTGCTTTTACAGGGGTTCCACAGGACAGGGAAAGAAGTCTGATTTTTATAGCAATTTTGTCAATTACATAGAAGAAAATACACAATTTTTCACTAGCAAGAAACTTGATGGACCAGCACAGAATCAAAACACACATTCAAAGGTTCGAGCAAGTAACTTAGAGTGAGAAATTTAGTTGCTTCATCAATTTTATCCTATCCAAAGAAGAAATAAAGAAATGCCTTCACAGGGAAATAATGTTGAATATATATAAGGATTCTTTTATCTAACGAAGAAAAGTAAAACAAAATGCAAAGCATGAAAGTTGAAGAAGGAAATATTTAAATAAGAAATCTTTAACCCAGTTAAAGGAATTAATGAATTCTCTATCTCACTGTATCTTCAGTTAAGCTTAGAAGGCTCTTGAAGATGTGACAGCTAAGCACCATTTGTTACAAGAAAGTGAGCTCACTAATTCCATTCTATGAATCCAAGATCCCAAATGAGCATTGTTCTGAAAAATCTCAAGCTAAATCCAATTCTATTCCTAAGTCAATGTCTTTTTTTTTCACACTCCATTTCACACGATTTGAACTCATCAGAAAGTCAGAAAATAGTAGATCATTAAATTTCAGATAACTGGTTTATTTTTTTTCTTGCTGAAAAGTCTATCTTTCATTCAAAACAATGTAAAGTTTCCACTTCCTTTGCAGAAATATTTTGCTCTATTTCAGAAAAGTCATTAGTTAAAACCTTATTTGACTTAAAAACTATATTTATCTCTGAGATTGAATATTTTTCCTCTCCAAGTGTTCCTGCACTTTGGGTTTTGGTTTGTTGGTATTTTTTAACATAAAAAAGAAAATAATTAGAAAGCCCTACTAACTCTTACAAAAATTTTCCTCCATATGAAGTCTGAGTCCCATCTTTTGCTGTAGGACATTCTGTGAACTCATTCTCCAATGTTTTTCATAATCTTCCTTTAAAATGCTTTCTATTCAATCACATGTTCCAGTTATATTTTTTCAAGAATATTAATGTGTATATTAAACTGAAGTCATGATCCATATAGCTGAATAACTTATATCAGAATGCAACCAGTAACAACATATGGGAAGATGTGTCAGTGTTCACACTAAAAAAAATTAGAGGATAATATGCTGTATAATATATGTAGTTTGGGGATGAGCTTTACTGTTTATTCTAATCTCTAATATTTTTAAATATTCTTAAATCCAAAAAAACCCCAAGTTTACATTGTCAAAAAAGCATTTGCTGTGGTTTGTTATAACAACACTGTACTCTTTAGGTATTCATTTGTATACTCTTAATGTAAAGTTAAATAGAAAATTAAATTCTTGTTGGGATAAAAAGAATCATATTCAAAGAAAGTTTAGGTGTGTGGATGTTTCTATATATGTACACACATATGTAACTGGTGTCTAGACAAATGATAAACCCTCCCTCACCTTAGGACATAGGCAGAGTTGTATTATTATGCAGGGAATTTCACAGGGAAACTATGATGCATGTCAAAATACATCTCATCAGTTTTAAAATTTCCAGTTTTCACTTCCTCAAACAGCTTATTTGTGCTTTCATTAGGATATAAAGAGTTGTCCTCAACTTACTCTATCTCATTCACTATTTCATACTTTTTGTCAAGTCCCTCATATTTGAGTTCCATTCTTATCTTTTCCTTGGTGTAAATTAAACCACAATTAATTCAGTCACCTTTTTTTTTTTTGTAGGAAATTTGCTTTCCCCATAATCAAAATACCATTCTTCCTGCATTTTCATGGACTTTTATGCGTCCCCCTGCTTTTTTTAATGACAGTGAAAACTGATACACTCATTGCATTAATATAATGTTATTTCCTCCCTGCATTTCTTGTCATACTCTTTAACTGGGCTTTATACAGAAAATAGTCTCCACTGGCTTCTCTATTTTTCTAATGAGAACTTCACTGAATTTATACAATGACTGTGGAATGCACATTTCCTTCTGATTTCTCCCCAGTGACTTTCCATTTAGCAAATGGTATTGTGTAGCGAGTTCAACTGGCTTTTTAAGTTTATCAGTGGACTCTGAACCTGTCTGAATACTGTTGAATAACCTCTTCATACTTTGTTGTCATGATATTCAATTCCATTTCCACATAAATTAATCTTACATTGGCACAAAGACATGCTGCAGTTAGAAAAGCTTCAAAATAAAAATGTTGATTTAGTGTAGATTCATGTCATGCTCATCTTCCAAAAGGTGTGAATACAGTCACAGCTACACCAATAACAGAATCTGGAAGCTTACTTTGCTTGGAGAATTTTAAGGTATTCAAGACAAGAGTGCCTGTTTGTATTGCTCCTGTAACAGCAAAATTAACTGGCAAAGGTTACATACATGACAAAGACAGAAAGGCTTCTGTACAAAACTAATCTTCCATGCTGCTGACTATAGCACATATTAATATTCTACGAGTTTATATATTTAAAGCCTCTTCTTTACAGAATGCCAAAAGCACTGACATCTTTACATTTGCTCCTTAAGAGCTGGACCAGTTCTGGCCACTAAATGTAAATATACTGGGCAAATGCTGTAAGATCCCAGTCTCAAAGCTTCAAGCTTTGGGAGTATTACTTTTATTTAAGACTCCAAGAGTTTGCCCATCGAACTTTTGCAAAGCCTTTTAGTTCTTTAATACACAGAGCTCAAGTAAAGAGAAAAAGCCACACACTTTTTCTCAAGAGATTTCTTTTAATTTAGGGAGAAAATAGGCATTTTGGCAACAGGTTCGCAGGGGTAACATACAGCCAAGGCAGAAGCATTTCACTGAATTACCCAGCACAAGGGAACCCTCAGAACCCAGTCATGGGAGTGCTGTGTTGCCAGGGGACTGTGAGCCTGACCCTGTGCACTGCCACCTGTCTTCTCCCCAGCACATATGAGGTGCTTGGCTCCAACCCAATAGTAAAATAACCCAGTGAGTTCTGAATCTAGCATTTCACAAGTGCATTCTGCAGTATTGAACTAATTTTGCTTTGGTATAGCTGTGGCTGTATACATAAGGAAAAATCATAATTTTGGACTATGTAAAATCAATATATTAGTGCTCCAACTCCAGTTCTCTAATGAGTAAATAAACACACAATGTGCTGCATTCCAAGAAAATAGTATTACACCTATTTTA
Organism: Anabacerthia variegaticeps; assembly: GCA_035583185.1. Taxonomy (NCBI): domain Eukaryota; kingdom Metazoa; phylum Chordata; class Aves; order Passeriformes; family Furnariidae; genus Anabacerthia; species Anabacerthia variegaticeps. Next base: position 64,989,954 of record JAWWEW010000001.1, read on the forward strand.
AATGGGTTTTTTTTATTCTTTTAAATTTTATTTTGATATTTGTAGATATCTGAAAAGCATAAATACAAAATGGAACAGATTGAGAAATGTGTAGTCAGAGGTGGTGGGGAGTTCATGTAATGGTATACCCATGAAAACTGGTGGATGTAGAAATAGTATGTGTAAACAAGATAGACAGTAAGAAACAACTTCAGAAAGAATTGCAAAAGTGCCATTACAAATCAGGCAAATCTGCTGGAAATTCTAAAAGAAACGTAGTTTATCAAGATTAATCTTTTCTAATCAGTAATCTAATAATGGTGTGTAAGTACCAGCACAAAGATAAGATTGTCTGATTAAGAGTCTACCTGTAAAAGGAATAACAAAAGCTAGTGACTGGAGTTGGTAACCTGTTAAATTAAGCATAAGAATAGTATTCTGTAGTTTAACCAATGATTGCAAGGATTTTTTTAAATTATGAATTTAGGAGTATACTCATTTCTGTGATGTTTGATGATTTCTATCAGCTCATTTTCCAGCATGTTGTGTTCTCTCCAATGGCAGCAGAACTGTCACCCATTCCTTACCGTTTCTGCCATCTGCTAAATTGCTGAGCAAGCACTTTGTCCCATCAACCAAGTCATTACTGAAGACGATGAACACATTGGCCATTTGGAAACATCACTAGTGGCTTCTAGCTGAACTTTGTGCTGCTTATTGCAGCTCTTTAACCGTGGCTGTTCAGCTAGTCAGGTTGGTCAGGAATGATTGTTCGTTCATAAATTCTTGTTTGGAATTCACAGTCAATTTAATATGAATGGAAACTGTTCAAGTATTATTTACTCCATCACCCTCTCAGGGATCGCGGTGAGGCTGACTGGACTGTAACTTTGTAGGGTCCTTTTGTCCTTTTTGAAGATACTTGTAGCATTTGTTTTCTTCCAGTCTTCAGAAACCAGACTACCAGGACCCTTCAAATTGACACTGGCCTCACCATGACGTCAGCCAGCTTCCTCCGTACTCATAGGTGCATGTTTTCAGGTTCCATAGACTTGTACACAGTCAGCTTGCTTAAATATTCCTTAAAATTGCCCTCCCCCACTGAGGGTAAGTTGCCCTTGTTCTAGATTTCCTCTTTTGGTTTCAGGGACTTAGGACTCTAAAAGCCAGTCTTAAAGACTGAGGCAAAGAAGGCATTGAGTAACTCAGCCTTTTTTTGTGGTCTTTCTCACCAGGCCCCCTGCCCCAATCAGGAAAAAAAGCCCACATTGTCCCTAGTCTCCCTTTTGCTGTTTAAAGATCTGAGGAAGTCTTTCTTGTTGTCCTTCAGTCACCCATCAGATTCAACTCAAAATAAGCTTTGGCTTTCCTAACCTGATCCCTCCAGCACCTTTGTTTCCCCTGGGTCACTTGTGCATTTTCCACCTCTCGCATGCTTCCTCTTTTAGTTAGACTTTAAACAGGAGCTCTCAATGCATCCATTCAGGCCTCCCACCTTCTTGCTTGGTTTCCTGCACATCAAGATGGATTAAAGCAAGTGTTCCTTGAAAAACATATCAGGTATCCTGGGCTTCTCTTTCCTCTAGGGCTATATTTCCTGGAGCTGCCATTACAGAAACCAGTATCCTGCCCTCAGTAGTTTCTGGCTCTCTTTTGTGGAAGCTGTTGCACAAACTGTTGCATCTCTTGGCTGCCTCTATTGCCTGTGCTCAAAGCCACCTATCTATAAAATTTCCACAGACTAAGTCTTATGTTTTCTAAGAAGCCAAGTTGGAAAAGTTCTAAGCAATGAAATATTTTCTTTCACCATTAGGCAATGTTTGCACCATATGTTTCAAAATATTCTAACGAATAGTAATAATAATGTAATCAACTTCCCCAAGAAAATAATTAAATACACATTTTATATTACAGCAGACTGTGTCAAATATGAAGAATTCAATATTCAAGCATTAAATTCAAGCACTTGTATTTATTCAAAGCTCAGACGCCAGAATTACTATATGGTTTTTATATTGCACATAGGGATTAAAGGGTTGTACTAAAGGTGTTGCTTTTAGCTTCCCTATCACACAGAATGGACTGCAGTACATCTCACATCTGTGTCAAAACCTGTACTAAAGTTACTGAATAGTCCACAATAACTGCAAATGGCAATACCACAATCAAAATCTTAAGGGATACATTCTACAAAGATCACAAAGCAAAATATTTTCCAGGAAAATTGATGAAACAAGACTATTCTCTTTTCTTTTCTGAATGTTCCAGGTCATTTATTTTAATGGAAAAAAAATTAAATTCATTTTAAATAGTCTGTGTTGAAATGTCAGAGTTCCAATCCTATTAGTACACTGTAGAAATCCTCCTCCTTAAAGAGCAAAGGTACTGAACTCTATAAACCTTATATTTTTTCTAAATGCTGCAGCGAATTTCTGCATGGTCTCTTGAGGTATTTTTTCATCTTTTTGCAATCAAGATACTGACCAGGGTGTTAGAAGATCAGAGTTCATTTTGATTTCATGAAACAGGTTTTTGTTTCCATTATGTGTCCTACAGTAAGCTGACATTAGAGAACATAATTCTATGGTTTTCTGTTTTCTATGTCCACTAGATAATAAACGTCCACCTAGATATACACTCAGAATGTAGATGATATTTTTATTAAAATATATTATATAGAATGAGCTTTTCCTGTTCCTACATGAGAAAATAATTATTTTCAGGTGACACTTGAAGTCTTATGAAGCAAACTGCACTCAAGAGTAATACTGTTAGCTCTTTCAGGACAGTTTGCTAAGAGAAGAGAGAGGACACAAGGCCCTCACAGCTTTTCTTCCTGTACCTCATCTTCAATAATTTGGCAAAACTAGTTTAAGGCACAAGAAAAGAAGAAATCCTCTTGGATCTAATGTTTCACATGATACTAGTGCTCTATTGCTTTCTGAGAAAAGCAGTAATACATTCAGAAAGGTAGTATTTTACTGTAAGAGAATTACATTAAAAATAATAAAGGTTATTATTTATCTGAACAAATAAACTGGAAACCAGTGGAATTAGATCTTTCTCAATTTGTAGAAAACAATAAATCTGGAATTCAGGGACTAATTTGTTCTACTCATCTTTAGATGAGTTATTTTTATTTTCATGACACTGTAAACAGTTTGGCTTTGCTAGTGCTCATACAGTTACTGGACAGCTGAGACTAGAAAACCAACTATGAACAGGAAAAGAAACAACTTGTTTTCTTGAGAGAAGATATGTTTCCAGCAATATATTGAGTAGTTAACTGTAGTAAGTACAGTGCAAAGAAACCTTAATGTTTCCCTGAAAATTCTGAAAAGCTTAATAACTCAGTTTTTGCTGTTTACTCAGTCAGAACTCAGTATCTATTCAACTTTATTTCTTGAAGTAAACATGCTTTTGGAGGAATCTCTATAGTTTTGACTAAAAAGTGTCCCAGCTAAAGTATGTCTCAACCTATTGCAGTTTGTCAGTACAATCCAAAACTGACAGATTCATGAACCGAAAGAGAAGCAAAGAAACAAAACAAATACTTGGAAAATAATTCTCCTAAGCATTTAAACTTTGAAATTTATGAAAACAACCAATGCAATTTTTAAACCAAATGAGATCTAAAAAATTAATATTTCCAGTGGGCAATGGCAGGCATTTTGATTACCTTCACAAAGCTATGCAGGAAAACCCCTATTATGTCTAATTAGGTGCTGAGATCTGTTCAAAATATTTATACTTGAAGACTGGAATGGGATTTTAAAATTGCTTTTCTGTGATGTTACACAATAAAGGAACACTGCCTATCATATTTTCAACTCTGCATTTCCTTACCTGACTGATGGATCTAATTTCACAGAGTGAAATTTTAAAAAGTGTCATTTTTTAATAAAATAACAGGAAATATAGTTACAAAATAGCAAAGAAAAAATTATATGTGGTGCTAGCCGTACTGTAGTCTCTGAATTTTGATATTTGTAGAGGCATGAAATTTTAACTGGGAAGGATGAACTTGAATTCAACAACCAATATTTTAAAGAAGGACAGCAGCTTTTAAGAAGAGGACGGACATACACTATATCATGACATTGAAGGTGAGAAGGCAAATAAATCAGTGATTTGCAATCCAAGTATTAAACTTGATTAAATAACACCCAGACTTTATTCCACACTTTCAAGCTCTGCATTTATTTAGTTTCCAGATAGGGGCACATTTCTGACAATCTGCTTTCTCACCTGCATCCACAGAAGCATAATTTGACAATTCTATATTAATTGTAACTAACTGCTGCTTTTTCTTACTCTGTTCTTGCCTTCTTTAAGTCTTAAACCATTTTTCTTTCACACGATTGGTGTCAAAGAAAGTAAAGCCCAATTTGTTCTAAATTATGCATCAGTGAATTAAACCTTGCATTTAGTTCTCACAACCATAATATTAACTAGGTGTGAAATACAATTACCATTCTTTGGATGCTGCATATAAGACTGCCATAGGCCAAGCTGGGAATTTAGTGTGGGATTAATTGGAGAATTAGACCTGACCTACCTTCCTTAGTGAATATTCAGTGACTCATTGTTGAAAATACCTATTCCTATGTTTATTCACAAGCAAATATCAAGGCTGATTTAAGGAATTATAGAAATATCACTGCCCTCTTGGGCCAGAACATATTATACTAGCATGTTAATATAATGAAAATTTATAGAAGATCTGCTTGTGTATTCTTTTTTTACATTCATTTTTTTAGACGTGACATTAGATTCTTAACTCTGCCACACTATTATCCTGAGAACATGACTCAGAAATTATTATAAGTGTTGCTGTTATGATTTGTAACTCCTCAGTGGATTGGGTCATGATCTACTACTTACCGAAGGTGTCAAGTACAATGAAAAGGCACTTAATAATTCAGAAAAAAAAAATCCCTGTAATGTTCCTCATGATTAGGAGAAAAATCCAAAGCAAAAAAATCTAATATACATGCAAATCAATATTGCAGAGAAAATACTTTAAAATGGTCAGGCCTTATGTCAACACACAATGAGAGCAGCTAGAATGACATATTTCTCCTGAGATTTCACATGAAAAAATAACAAAAAATCAAATACACAGAGGTACATAGCCAATATTGCATAAAAATAAAAAAAAAAAAAAAAAGATTCTCAAACTAATCTCTTAAAAGCTGCTTCTGAAAGGGTAAACAACAGAGCTCTATCAGGGCATCCTGTGCTCTGGTAAGTGAGTTTGTTGAAGAGCTATTCTACCTAACCCTTAGGAGGTGATAGGTTTGGGCCTTTTTGTTTGTCAGTTTGTTGAGTTTTGGGGGAGGGCAGTGGGTGGAGGGGGTATGTGAGTACTGAAATCACCACATAGAGAGGGAGAACACACAAGTATAGCACTGCTCTGTGAAATGCTGATGTACCCAGAAAGATTCAAAACTGCAGAAAAAAAAGAGTATTTCCAACAGGAACTTGACTTGAACCTTTATGGGACATAAGTCTTTCTCAGCTGACCCCAACCGACCAAAGTGATATTCCATATTGTACGGCATCATGCTCAGCATTTAAAACGGGAGGAAGAATAAAAGGGGGACACATGTTTGGAGTTATGGTGTTTATCTTCCCAAGTCACTGCACTGCATGAAGGAGCTTCTCTGGAGATGGCAGAACACCTGTCTGTCAGTGGGAGATGCTGAATTAATTCCTTGTTTTGCTTTCCTTGCATGTGCAGCTTTTGCTTTATCTATTAAACTGCCTTTATCCCAGCCCAGGAGTTTTTTGTTCTTCTGCTCCTCTCCCCACCCCAATGGGGGGCAGTGAGCCATCAGCTTTGTGGGGCTAATTTGCTGGCTGGGGTTAAACCACAACAATGTGGAAACTGGCTTCACATGTTGCACGAGTAACAAAGCAGTGAACATTTGTCTTTCTACTCTTGAAGCACCTAACGAATATATGAATGTGATCTTCATGATGGAAAGTATTGTTTATCATTGCCAATCTATCAAGGCCTGCAAGCATCTCAGATTTCCTGCATGAGCAGAACGTGCTGCAGATTCGGCATGTAGAAGATGCATCAGTCACAGTTCTGTCAATTTAAGCTTGATTTGAACAGAAATCATGGTCATTTCCTCTGAGTATCTAAATACTGCTGCATACATCTGGAAACATGGAATACCACTGCGCAGTGCAGCAGAATTTGTTCTGTATTATATGTGTGGTAGTATGAAGTGCTATAGTGTTTCCAGTTGTTGGTATGCCATAACGAACTAGTATCATGTAAAATTTCCTTTATCCAATGTCTTAACTGTTTGGCACTGTAACAAACATTCCACTAAAAATATTAGTGTATCTTTCAAGAATTTTTTTATTTATAAATAGTTGCCCTGCTTACAGCACTTTTGGGAAATTAATTAATCATAACCACGGATGGGGGTGTTAAGGCTGTATCAAGCTTTTATTTATATTCTTAGTATATTTAAAGATTTCTACAATGCCTTTCTGATAGACTGCAACTCCATAGACAAGCATGTATTTATTGGGGCTTAAGCACTATCTAAAATAACATCATTGTTTAACTGCTACAGCAAAAGTTTTTAAAATAGAAGATGAAAGTTAAGCGCTCACTGACTTGAAAATTATGCTTCAAACTAGGTCTAAAGAGCAGTATCATTCATCATTAGATTTTCAGTGTTCAACAATAATATAAGTTTTATAATATGTCATGAAAAAGGTAAAACACAGCTTATTCAGTTAGTGGGTTTGCTACTTTCCTGTGTATCTGATCTGTTGTGCTCATAAATCCTGTAGCCTATATTTTCTTGGTCAAAATGTTTAAAAAAGAATCTGTTAGTAATACTCACTCTTTAAAGGCTTTCTTTCCAAACACAGTTTATTTGGCATAAAATACAGTAGACGTGTTATCACTTTCTTTCCATACTGACTTTATAAACTTCATATTTAATTGACGTAATTTTTATTGTAATTGTTTGTTCGCATAAATTTGTGGTATCAACCTATGTGTTACCTTTGGTTTCTCCTTTACTACTTTTGATGTAATCAGATATTGTTTTGCTATTTTGGATCTATTAAGGTTTCTAATATCTGATACTTCTGATATTGCACTGAAGGCTTATTTCAAAAAGCTGTTGAAATGTATTGTTAATAATTACTTTACTTCATCCAGGGAAAGCAAAGGGATTAAAAATATTTGCTTCATAACAATATTTACATATATAAACATTTTTATATAGATTTTTTTTTCAATTTATTGCTTTATGAAGGAATAATTTTACCAGAAATTACTAAACTGGTAAACAGTTCCATTGATGCCTACTCTTTTATTTCTAGAACTTTAAGATATTATGTACTTCATTACTATGTCAGTTTTATTTAAAAAGAAATTTTCCTACATATTTATTATATTTTTGTTTTAATTTTTGTATCTTAAACAGTTTTTCAAGAATATGTATTTTTGACATCTTTCAAGTTTTATATACACGCTCAATACAACTCCTTTGTTTTTCTTTTTAAAAGTTCAAGTGCAACTGGAATCTAAGTAATATTTGCTTTACCAGAGATAGAATTGGCTTTTTCAATCATATTTTCAATAGAATATTCTAGATTAAATCACCTGTGAAGTTAAGAAGTGGAAAAAGTAGTCTACCTCATTTATCTAGACTTAAAATGCTTATATTTGTGCTTAATTATAATTTTCTAATTTTTCTTGGCTACTACGGAAGACATTAGAACTGTTCCTATTAAGAAGACAACACATAACCTTTTTAAAAAGAGCACTTCTCTTTTTTTTTCTAGATGACTCTGAAGCTTTTATTTTACTCATAGTTGATGGAAAACTCCTGTATTCATCTGAAGCTGAAATTTAATATGTCTAAATTAGTGCCTCAGGCTGAATAAAGAGAAACATTAGGCTAGGAATAGGCTGATTCTATATGTCCTTACATTAAGTCCAACTGCAAAGTTCTATATTTATTTGAAAAAGATTCTCAGCCTTTTTTCTGAGATGTGGATTACTTACTGGAAAGCAAGACCTGTTAATTCTTTTGTAATTCTTTTTTGTAAATACATTTTTTGTCTTTTGGGGCATACCTAAACAATCGCAACTACATAGGACTACATTCACCTGGCTGAGAATATTCTGTCTTATTTGGTTAAGAAGGAGTTATTGTTGATTATTTTCGTCTGTGTTTTAAAGAAAAAAATTAAAATATTCAATTAAGATTCTGTGACTATATTTGGTGTACTTGCTCTGTTCAGCAGCATTGTTAGAGGCAAAAATCACTTCTAAACCAAAAACTTTAAAATGACATTTGAAAGTCAATGGCCTTAATGACCAAATTTGAACTACAGAAAACTGTCATTGCTTTGGGTCTGTTTCTGTATAAATTCAGATTCTCAGTGTCTGTATGACTGAATAATATCAGCTCCTGTTATTAGTTTCAATTTTTGAGTGACATAAAAAAAAAAAAAAAGCTTTCTATTGCTAAGTACAGCTGATAAAAATGGAACTACACTGTCCAAATATGAATGTTTTTATGATGATTTAATTTGGGAGTTCCATTTTGCATTATAAACATTATATTGGTACTATCTCTGAACCAAAAGATTTATAGGTTATTTTCAGACTTTAACTTGGCTCTAAAGGAATATAACTTATGTGATTCAGTACTTTGGTGAATGATAGTTGCCAAATTTTAAGTGGGCCGTACTCTGTAGTGCAAACCTTATATACTGAAGTGTGAATATGATTTGTATGGGTCCTTCTTTATGTTCTTCCTTTATTTTTTGTCCTGTCACCACATATATATACCTTATTCTTTGTTGCCATAAACAAATTTTACTCAGATGCAGATACTTACACTTTTGTAAAATGAATTATATCTACCCTAGGCCTATATCCCATATAAATGTATCTAAGGCTTTCCCATCAATAATTAATCATTTTACAGCATTTATAGTATTTTCACTCAGATGACTACAACCGGCAAAATTCTCTCTTTCCAGAGGAGGGAGGAAAAATATTTAATTTACCTCCACTTTTTCTGTGGATTTTGTTAGGTAATAGCATGCCCTGTTAGCCTCCTTCCCACGCTAATCATCTTGCAAACACATTTGACTATGGATAGTAAGATCAGTATACTTACAAAGCCAAAACCTAAAATAGGAGCTCAGACACTCTTTACATAGTTCATGGAAAGAACAAGACAATTTAGAACACCTATCTGTAAAGACTGCTGGTCTCCTGTGGTACTTTAACTGTTTATTTTGGAAAGACATGCTGAGTACCAATTTTTTTTGTTTGTTTATTTTGGTTTTTGTTGGTTTTTTTTTGTTTGTTTGGTTGGTTGGTTGGATTTTTGTTTGGATGTTTTTGTTATTTTTTTTTTGGGGAGGGAGTTTGTGGGTTTTTTTTTTTCCTTTAAATCATGGTTTAACTGATTTGATATCTAAAACTTTAACTGGTCTGCCACTAGTTTCCTATTTCCTTTCTCTCTCCTCCTCTGTGTAGACAAAGAGACTGGAAAAGTGGATGCAGACTTGCTTCATAAAATTGCTCTATTTATAAACCACAATCTGTTTTAATTTTTTCCTGTCTTGATTCTTTCAGTCTCTTTCTGCCTTCCCTGTATGGTTTTTGATTTGATATTTGTGTTTGACATGTTTCACCATCCCCATATTTCATTTGTGCCTTTCACTGACTTTCTGGTGTCTTATTGCTTTTTCATATTCCATTCTGTTTTATGGACTACTCAAGAGGAATATTAGAGTCACTATTACTTTAAATAATAGTTTTGCATCTCACAGTCTGCCCTTTCTTTTCTGTACTTTAGCACCACTTATTCCAAACACTACCATTATCAGAGCTTTCCCTCATCTTTCATTGGCAGCTTTGAAACTGCCTACTACACAACTTCCTACACTATGTACTTTCACTGCAACACTTATCAGATTTTATTTCCTCATTTCTATATACACCAACTTATATACACATGGATCTACTAAAGATTTCATGAAGACAGAATAAAGCAAATTTTATTACCTGGTTGTGACTTTACTTACAAGGGGTTACATCTGAAAATTTTTTGCTATGTCAACGAAAAGACATCCAAGAAAAGGATGGGTGCTTATTTCTAATCCAATTCAAACTGCTTTAACATTATCATTACACGGACATAGCATAGCACATAGTTTAGAAAACAAACAAACAAAAAACATTTATTACTTCAGACTAATTTCTTATTACAAAGGGTGTTTGCTAAACTAATAACTTTATGGGATACTTAAAAAAAAGTTACAATAAAAAAGGCAATTGCATTCTATCAACTAAGCTTCTCAGGAAAGAATATATTATGATTCTTACACAATTCCAAATAGAGACCACATTTCTAATGCTTCCTAAACAATTGCAATCATCTCAGTTTATGCTTCTTTCCTCATTTTACATGAGGATTGAATTTCTTCAGTATAAAAAAAAAGTGATTTCACAGAAAACAATGGAACTCTCAATTAGTCAAAAGTCTGTTCCTTTTTTTCCCCCCATAGAAAATGTACCAGTTTTTCTTCAGTCATAACCTCAAAACTCTTCAACTTAAGCTATAACGGTATTTTTTAAATCAATTGACCAAAAGCATCTGTAAAACTATGTAAAACAATTTTAATTTTTTAACTGATCAACAAGGGTTTTGATCACGGATCCATCTCTTTTGACACTGGAAAGAGTTTTTTCTCTACCTCTTAAGAATTCCATAATCTTTTATTAATACTTTCATGTGTTATAGCTGAAATTGTATTTTTACCATCCTAAGGAACAGCACTGAAACTGATAACAGTTTTTTTTTTTTTAAATTCTGAAACAGTGGTAAAAGAGACATTACATGTATTTCTGCTGGTAATTTATGTATTTTCTCATGTATTTATAATTAAATTTAAAATTAAGAAACAATTTTAAATCACAGAGCTATTTAGTGTCACGCTGCTATCTGATATAGATTCTCATCCCCATTTTTTATGGTGAGACTTGTTTAAAGCAACAGTACGTACACATTACAAGTGTCCAGTGCTGTGAGTGGAGGGGCAGGAAAGCATGTCCATTTTGTGAGATACTGACACAATGGTACATTAAAGAACTTGCTGCTAGTTGTAATTCAGGGGAATGGAAAAGAAAACATAGCATGTTGTGTGAGTTGACACTGGTAGGCAGCTGGAAAAAACGCAAATCCACAGCTGAAATATGAAGAGCAAATTTATTTCATTTCCTTGCTAACCAGAGGACCCCAAAGTAACACCCAGGCAGAGACATACAGGCAGGAACATGGGCACTGTTAGGCTCAGTCCATCCTGGCGGGCAGTGGGTCTGCTGTTTGCACCCATTTATCAAGGGCGCACACGTAGCTTACCATCATGCTTTTTGTGATCTCTGAGCTTGGATCTCTCTCCCAAAACAGGGAGCTTCAAGCATGACCATGAGAGTGCCACCAAGTCTCCCCAAACACCTACGTTGTCTCTACACAGAAAGTCTACTTCTCAGAATAGGGGATAAACAGCAGAAGACAGAATACATGGGATTTCCCACACTGTTATTCTTCAGGCCTTGGCATTCCCAGCTGCAAGGTCACTTGAGCAAATCTACCATTTCTCGTCACCATTCTTCCCCTTTTAACCCTTTTCTCCCAAAACGTGTCTTTTCCATTTCTATTTTTCATGACTTTGTTCTATCACACCAAGGGATTTTAGTAGAACAGATAATGAACTGTTCAGTTTTCTATACCTTATAAAATTTATATTCTGGTGTGTATGACCTATAGATTCTAAACTGCTTTCTTTAAGCATGAAAATCTCATCACTCTACAGTTAAGAATAAAAAGGATATTTTAAAATAACACAAAATTACTTATGTAATTGAATAAATTAGAGGGTTTTTTCCTACCATATATACATGAGATATTTAATAGAAGAACTATTTTTTTTTTCCCCCAAGGAACCAATAGAACTGTCTTTTGCTTAATTTAATGATGACAATGGTATGGACAATGCTATTAAAAGTGAAATAAAACCCAACTTATCTGAAAACAGTCTATAAAAAAATATGCTCTCTGTCATGATGAAACTATTGCTACAAATACTTTGTAAAGCACATCAGTCCATCATTGGCACAGTCTTTATAGCCTTCATTTCCCATAATAATGGATAAATGAAAACACATAATTCTGATTAAAAATAATACCTTGACTGCTTCATAAATTAAAAATGTCCTTTTTCAAAATCAATACATTCAAACCAGAATATTCTTACTAATCTATGTAAGCTTCAGGATCCCTCTGCCTTTTATTTGTTGGTTTAGGGTTTTTCCCAACATTATTTTGGCAGATAATAAAAAATTTCCTTTAACCCTCTGTATACTTAGCGACCTAGCAACCGTACTACAAAAAAAGTTATTGTTACTTGTCAGAATGCTACAATAGCTTAAAAGTACTGCATTTTTCATTTCAAATTATATAACTGAAAACTGTGTCATCTTTTAAAAGTAAGTTTTTCTTACCTAGGCCATGCCTATGTGTTGACATAGGTGGTAACACAGTCCAAGCCTTGGTCTTTGGATTGTAACATTCAACAGTGTTTAATGTCTTTAAGCCATCCCGGCCTCCAATGACAAACAGCTTGTCATCGATGACAGCAACACCAAACTGAAGTCTCCTGCCATTCATTACTCCAGCCTGGATCCATATATTTGTTCTGAGGTCATACTTTTCAATAGTTGTAGCACCTGATGAGACATAATAATAGATTTACGTATACCAAGTGCACAAAAAAGAGGCATTGTTTCTCTTTTTTTTTTTTCCTAAAAGCATTGAAACTTTTATATTATTTTCTGTTTAGATGTACATCTTGAAAAATATTTTTTTTGCTTTTTTAAAATAAAGTAGTCCCTGGAATAGAGATATGCATATGTGTGTGATAGATTAACTTTTTTACCTTCTCAAGAAGCATGAAAAAAAGAAAACCTAAATGATTCTTATAGAATCAAAGTATTACAAGTCTGAATACCACTATGCTCTAACTTTATGATTTTTTAAAGTTCAGTGAAATAACTATATAAAATACTAATTTTGTTACGCTTTATTCCAATCTTCCAAGCAATGTATATTGTCATCAAAGATTAGTAGTTGTATTCTAATTTGAATTCATGTGTTTGTTTTTATTTTAGGTAGTTGTATAGGGTTTTTTTCCAGACATTCTTCTGCTACAGAATGCTGTACATAAAATATCAAGCAAAATATTTAAAGAATGTTCCCATACACAGTCAAAAATATTCCCTTCTGAGTTTACTAATTTGAATTACTTTCAAAGATTAATTAAAAAACTATAAAGAGAATTATGTGTAATATAACTTACCATTTATTCTTTAAAATATCATTAGGAAGTCTTCGCTGTTAAAACAAACTTGTATGTAATATGCAAAGATGAGATAGAAAATGAAGTGTTTAATAACAAAAAAGGGGATAAAGGAAGCATAACGCACTTAACTAGATTCCAAAAGGTAAGAGAGGCTATTAACTGTACTATGAAAGTAGAAAAATTTAAATCAGAACTACAAATATCTAAATAATAGCTGAATTTAAAGTAATCCTTAAGAGAATGGCTTGATAATTCATCGGAAATGTAACCAGTGTTTTATCTTAGTCTTGTATCTTAATGGTAGTTCCAAAGTTTAAATATCCTACAGATAAAATTAATATAATTATTAAAATATTATTAACAAACATCATGAATGGACATTAGGGAGCATTTCTTCAGCAAGAGGGTGGTCAAACCCTGAAAGAGACTTCCTAGAGAGGTGGTCGATGCCCTAATCCTGTCAGTTTTGAAGACTCCTTTAGACAATGCCAGTAATAACATGCTTTAGTCAGCCCTGAATTGGTCAAGCAGTTGGACTAGATGAGCATTGTAGATCCCTTCTAACTGATATTTTATTAATTTTATTAATATTAAATAATTATGTTAATATAAATAAATATAGCTGCGTTCTTTGATTATCTGACACCCTTTTTTGCTAATTCTAAAATGATCTTAAAAACTTGACTTATGGTAAGACTACTGGAACTAAGAAATTCATACACATCAGGGTTTTGGGGCCTCACCAGTCACTCACACAGGGGAACAATCACTGGCCAGGTCCTGCTGGTCACACTGTTTCTGATACAGGCCAGGATGTCATTGGGCTCCTTGGCCACCTGGGCAAACTGATGCCTCACACTCAGCCACTGTCAACCAATACCCCCAGGTCTTTTTCCACTGGGCACCTTTCCAGCCACTCTGCCTCCAGCCTGTAGCCTGCATGGGGTTGTTGTTCCCCAAGTGCAAGACCCAGCACTTTAGCTTATTGAACATCATGCAACTGGTCCCTGACCATACAGCCACTGTGTCCAACATCCTGCTGCAGAGCTTTCCTGCCCTCCGGCAGATCAACACTCCCACCCAATTTGATGTTGCCTATAAACTGCCGGAGGGTGCACTCGATCACCTCAACCAGAAGATCAATAAAGATATTAAACAGAACTGTCCCCACTACCACTTGTGAGTGGCTGCCAACAGGATTTAAACCCATTCACCATCTCTCTTTTGGCCTGGCCATCTGAGAGTTTTTACCCAGCTAAGGGTACATACATGCAGGCTATGAGCTGCCAGTTTATCCAGGAAAATGTTGTGGGAAATGGTATCAAAGGCTTTACTAAATTTCAGGCAGACAACATGTAGAGCGTTTCCCCCATCTGCTAAGTGGGTCACCTTGTCATAGAAGATCAGGTTAGTCAAGCAGAACCTGCCTGGGAAAGTAGAATATAGTGTCGATCTTTAAGACTCTATTTTAGAGATAAAGAAATTAAATAATATATCAGGGAGTACAAGAGTTCCTAAAAAAGAATGTCATAAAAGCAGTTCCTGATTACAATTTTTTTCTTCCAAAATTGATAGTGGGTGTTTGTGCCTACTTCCCGAGATACTGGAACGACTAGAGCTATTGAAACAAGATGAACAGGGTTAAAGGAGTGACTCATCAATTCAATTGACTGTCAAAATGCAGCAGCAAACTATAACAAAAGCTCACTGCACAAAGCTCCAGGAAAGTATACTACTCATAAATGCATCTGTAACCACACAATAAAATGTCAAGTCATGGTCTTTGTCATGATGGATGAAAGTGTAACTGGTTTTCACAATAACCTTTGGATAATAATGAACTAATAGATGTTTATAAAAGATTAGGTTTTCACTTAGTGTAGTGGGACAAGAATTACAGATTGCAAATACACTTCTGTGAGTAGAAACAATGTAAGAAGTTCAGACAAATATGAAGTTTGGTAGGTAACGCATCATTTACTGGGAGAGACATTTTTCCATACATATTTTCAATAAAGGACATCTACTGACTTCAGGCAGCCATTGGTAAGAGAAAACTTGTGTTGATTTTGGAAACGCAAATGATCAATGAAGAGTTTATCATTCAATTTACTGCAACATTGATGTGATTTTCCTGAATTAATAACAATGTGGTGGTATATTTAGAATGGTAAATAGTTGCAAATTTATTATCTTTGATATAGCTAAATGTCTGATTAAAAGAGTCTGTAGATTTCTGGACCAGAAAAATCTACATTATTAATCATATGGTGACATGTGAAGAACCACTTGCAAATATGTCCCATTGTGTAGGTACTGTAAAAATCAAAGCAAAATCAATTTTATATATTACAGACTGAAAACCAAATACAGGCAGAAGAAGAGAAGCAATGCATACAAAAATATTAGTTGTCTATGGTCATATTCATTACTTTACATTTAAGTAGGTAAAGGTAAATTAATTGGAAAAATATGAAAGGGATGAAAACAGATGAAAGTGAGATGGTGGCAAGAAGATGATGGTGGAAACAGAGCATGAATGAAGACATACAGAGATAGGCAAAAGGTGAATTTAAACAATACTAACAGTGATGATATTTCACTACAGCCACAATGCTACAGTATTTTCTAAACAGGCACAGTTTCTTTCTTTGTTCACTTTCCTGGCTATTTCAGATGAGTAGAATGGATTCAGTTCATTCTGTCAGAAGAGGGGATGGATACAGCTTCAAACATGAAAATGTAGGTATCTGCAATTTGAGGTATTTGTACAAGCTCTCAAGGTAGTGATGGTCAGTGCTGCTAATGGATTCTGTACAGCTTTCCTGTGTAATACATGTTGGTCTTGACTAGACCAAGTTTACTATCTTCGTCTGTATTGATTGTAGTGGGCACTGAGTGTATAGTTTAGGTGTAGACATGTATAGTGCCCACACTAAAATTTAGATGAACCATATTCTAGTTCTTATCTCAGTTGTCAGTACCTTCATAAAGTAGAGTGAAGGGGAGAGACCATACAGGTTTTGGTAATGCAGGCTATGGCAATTCAAGACAAGGGAATTAACTGCATGCAATTTTTCTATTACATTTGTTCTATGAGAATTTAGATAAAACAATGCTGACATTTTAAAGCAGCTTTCAATAATAAATGCTGTGAAAACAAAAGATTTAGGAGGCAAAAATAATTTTCAGTTATCATCTCTCAGGGATATCCTGGTTCCCATATGTACGATATTTCAGTAACTATAGAACACTTTTTTCCCCTAGAACTCTGATTAATTTTAGTTAATGTGAATAATCAGATTAAATACACTTAAAGTACAAAATATTAGACAACATTTTTATGCAATATCACTGTTCTATGTTCCCTAAAGTAACAAAATTAACATTTTCTTTCAGTATTTATAACTCATTGTGATTTTTTTTATTAGCACATTTTGCAGATATTAATTTTATTGTTTGAAACAGATATAGTTACAATAAAATGTTTCTATGCCTTAACTGCCTTGCTATCATACCCTGTTCTCTCTTCCTGTGCTATTATTTCTGTGCATTTTCCTTGAAAAATTAAAAAGATACAAAGATGTATTTTCAAAATATGTGAATTTTAAGGAGGGATATTTATTCAGTTTAGAAAACTGAAATGTTCCAGACTATATATTGTACATATACATTGCAGTATCCTGTCCAGATGTATTCACCAAAGCAGTCAGGGGCCAAGGTACAGTTCATTCCCAGCACCTAACAATGCATTTGGAAAGTGCTTTATAAAGAATAAAATTTCTGTCCTGAAAAGCTGTTATTCTGAAAATAGTAACCCTGTGGTCCGAGTGATGACTACAATAACACTTAAATTTTAAAGCAAGTATACAACTTACAAAGTGTGAGTCATTTTAAAACTTACTTGCTAACATTTTACAATTATTTTACTTCCAACTTGTTGATGGTTCTACTCCTGCTATAAAGGAAATATGGCCTTGAATTTAACATAAACCTTACTTAAAATTATCCCCCCGCCCCAAATTATCACACCTTATACAGAGAGATTTGTCATAAGTTACAGATCCACAGTTCTAACATAATTTCTAAATTACGCAAATCCTTGTGGTTTGAATAATTACTGGCCCCAAAATTATATAACCAGATGTTGTCCATGCCTATCTCACATCTTTTCCAATCTTTTTCTTTACATTCTCTGTCCTACATGATTTGCCTACAACTGCAGCCTTTGGAATCGTCCCACGCTCTTGGTGGGAAAAGAAAGAAAAATTAAAAAAAGGAAATTGGCAGACAATTATTTCACTTCAGAAGTTCTCTATCTACACTCTTTAAAATAACAGCACCACTTCACACTACTCATACATTATTTCCAATTTTTTTAGAATCATTTGGAGGGACAAATAGAAGTCCGAGGAGAAAAACATGCAAAGAAATGGATCCAAGAAACTAACTGGGGGACAAAATGCGTGGAATAAAATGTAGGAGATTTACAGACACAGGTTTGAGGGGAAAGATTGTAGCTAGTCCACAAAGAGAACACATTTTAATGTAAAGTCTAAGACTGACATAATTTAAAGAGGTAATGAGGAGTTTTGGAGTGACATAATTTAAAGAGGTAATAAGGAGTTTTGTACTCACATAAAGACAAGATGCTGCAGGGAACAGAATAAGACACACATAAAGCTGTTCTTAGCCTTATCTTAACATATCTTTCTGTTGCTTGCTCCTGAGCAGGAAACATTTGAATCCAACCATGTCTATGGAGAACTGAACTTACAGGACCTATTCTAAAAACATACATTTTGTATCCTTTTTTATTTATTTCACAAAGGAATTTATGATATTCTGGAGCAGGGAGGGTTTAGGGAGAATGTTTAGCCTACAATTCCCACAGGATTGCTTGCATTGCCCTTGTGTCTACATCCAAAATTTTCAGCTAGGTGCTAAAACGAAATTAACAAGCATCTATTCTGACAAATACCATGGCCTCCAGCCTGCTCCCTGATCCTGAATGTTAATACTTCATACATATTTGTCCCGTACTGAGTTCTAGTTGGAGTAGAAAAATAAAAATGGAAGAAATATTTGTACACAGCATTCACTTCAGGGTGCACTCCACATTGGCAGACTGGATGACATGTTTGATTTCTTCCATCCTGCAGTACTGAAAAGGATTTCAGCAGGTTTTCTAAGCTTAAGTACCTTTACACTTGTTAAGAATCCATACCTGTCCTAGTTCAGCAGGTGGGACCAGTTATCACTGTGTGCGGGTGATCAAAGCTATGTATTCTACCCCCTCTATTCATTTTCCAAGAACAATGGACCATTGGCAGCAGCTGCCCAGGGAGTCTTTAGCACCTTCACACCCAGCCTGAGGGGGCGTGGCTGCCAATGGGCCATCGAGGGTTCAACAATACCCCATGACTCA
>JAWWEW010000001.1:65008885-65031362 GCA_035583185.1 Anabacerthia variegaticeps
TGGTGAGTTGAAAGCAGTTTTCTCTTTGTGTCAGTGTATTTATTGTAATATTTTTCATTAAATTGTAACTCTGACTTCTAATCTCTCTTGTGGTGGGTCCATTTCTCCTGCTGGTTTACCTTTAAACCAGCTCAATACCTTAACATATAAACATCATTCTAGTTGCCTGTGACATAGGCCTCACATTAATTCATTAACTCTGAAGAAGTGCATATATAATCAATAATTGCATCGCAGGACAATGAATCACTCTGCCACCAGATCTGGAGGGACTATAGAGTATGCCTGGACATATGCAACTAGCACAGAGAGGGCCAGAACCCTATCCCCATTCACTTTCACCACTTCTAAGGTGAGATCAGTACCTAGAATTTTTAAAGCACTCTCCTGCGGCGTATTGGAGGAACAGTCACTCAACCAGATGTTCATTTGCAGAAGAAAAAATTGGTTGCACCATATGCCTGCTGAGGTAAGAAAATTCTCTCTTCTCTGCCATTACTTGTAGATGGGAGTCAGCAGAGCCAACTCATAACTGAAGCAACTTCCAAACTGTGCAGACCCAAAGAAATGAGCAGTGTTAGTTAATACTGCCTACCCTGGTCTATACATGCTGTGATAGGATATCTCAGCAATGTTAGAAATCTGTAAACAAGCATTTTTTTTCTAATCCACACAAGCAAACCAGAGTAATTCTATGTATCAGAAAACCAGAAAACCCAATTTATCAGGAACACAAGCATGGAAGGAAACAGGTGAAAAGAGACTATGGTATATTTTCCTAGGGAAATTGGAGATACAGGTTGAATGTGAAGATATGAATAAAATAAATAAAGTAAAAATTCATTATTAATTTTTTTGTTGCAGCATATGTGCTGATTATGCAAAGGTAGACATATTTTCTTTTAAAACAAAACACGGAATGTCACAGTGTAAGTAAACCACACACAGGCCCAAATCAAAATACTATATTAAAAATGGCATGAAATTATATTAAAAAAAATATCTTCTATTACAGTTTCCTTTACTTGTGTACTACTGCTGGTTTTTGAATTGTCTAATGTTAAAAAGGAAATGCATGACTTATTAGATTGTCTTTAAGATACTGGATATGAAACTGTAAAGATTAAAGAAAAACAATTACACATAATACTGAGGATTTTACAATAAAAATACTACACACCCAGGTAATTCCTCTATAAATATACACAAGCACAGACTCCTATTTTTTAGATGGACAGAGCTCTAAAACAGACTCACTTATTTCAGTATCTAGTACTGAAGACAGGGTATATGAAAAAGACCCAGAGGTGAAACAGAACTCATTTAATAGCTATTTGTATGATAAACAAAAGTGTGTAGTAAATTGCAAACCTCTGCCATGACTGTGTCAGCACAAGTGATTTCTGATATGAAGATAAGGATGCTTCTTGATGTTCTGGTCACATTTCAATTTTTTTTCCCCCCCTAACTTAAATTCTACTTACGATCCAGCTGGGTATTGAATGAGATTAGTTCTGTGTATTGTGCATGGGCCTGGTATTATAAACCCTGATTAATCAAGGTCTATGAAGTAATGAGAGACCTACAAAGAACGAAAACTTTAGAAATTAAATGCTGTAGATGATAAGGGTAGTTTTGCATGAATGTCCATCTGCTGATGACCACTCCTCTGTGTATGCAGCAGGGGTGAATGTGATCCTACCCGTCCATATTTCTGATGAAACAGAGTACTAGATCTCACAGTTTTACCTTTATCTACAGTACAGTACATCATTGCATAATATAAATTTCTAATCTTTTGTTTGTAAGCTTACATATTTGTGAATTTTTTTTGTGAAACCTTTCAAGTGATATTCTAGTTATCTTCTATTACACTTCATCTTTTTCTAAAATTAAGCATATTTCATTTCCTTGCTAATACCTTGTAAATCAAGAATTTTTTATGAAGTTCTCATTCCCATATTTTTTGCATAATTGATGGTTGCACTCATATAACAAGGTTGTTGCATGAAAAAGAATAAACGTGTAGCAATATTGTTTGCAGCCAAATATTTTTAGTCAAATGCAGATATATCTACAACCTGTCTTCAAATATATTATTAAGTATTTTTGAACAAGCTGATGGAGGCTACATGAGGCAATGAAGATTGTCTGAGACTGTGAATGCAGTGTATTTATTTTACAGTGTATTGATTTAGGTACAAATGCAGGAATTTTCATATAGAACAAAAGTGAAAACCACTTCATAAGCAAATGCAAATCCTAAACATCATCCTCTTGCCCCCACCCTCAACTTCTAATTCAATGTAGACATTTTCACCATAAAGGTATCTTTTTTCCTTACTGACAGAATGACTCAGTATTGAAACCCACAAAGAACGGTAGGAATTCTACATTAATCATCAAAAAATTTCTATTTTTTTTTCCGGTACGATTTTCTGCTGATTTTGCTATTCCTAAAGTTGTTGCTGACGGATGCTCTGATCATTTTGTTTAAGATTTAGAGATGCTGCTGTGAGTAGGTGCAAAATGGTGACCTTGGTCTAGTGATCTGCAACATTACATTTTGAACTGAAAAGGTGGTTACTCAAGTGGAACGAATGTGACCTAAGCAGGTTACTAATGTAGATACCAAGGAGAATCTTTCGATAAAGAAAGAGCTACAGAGAAAACAGTAGCACAGGGTAGCAGTTCACTACCCTATAGTCAGACTGCAAGAAATGCCTTTAAACTCGCAAAAATCTACTACATGCACACAAAGAATCTTACACTTTTGTGAGTGGAAAAAAGGTATTAAAATGTCACAAGGATTAGCCATAAAGTTATATGAAAAAAATCAGAAAACCTTTGGGAATATTCAATTACTCTATATGATCAGAATTGTCTTAAACCAATAGAAGTTTCTTCCACTAATGTCTATATTTTCAGGAGTATTAAAAATGACAGCTTTTCAACAGTGATTTTAGGCAATATCTTTAGTGTTGGGTGTTATGTTTTATTACATAAAACATTTATGGTTTATTTTATGTTTTTATCTAGTCTAAACCTTGCAAAAGCTCCTTTTATTAATGATTTATATTATGCACTATGCTAGTCTACCTTTGTTCAGCAACAAAACGTCTCTTCTTTAAAAGCAGTTCTCTTCCCGCTGGAACTTGTGCAAACAGTGCAATAACAATAAAAACAGAAGTTCTACATGTGGACAAAAGCAAATGCTAGGGGAACCACATATTCTGCAGGCGGGGTGTGCACACAGTGGAGTTCCCACCAGTGGGGAGGGGGTGATGGTGACCTACACAAACTGTGAGGGAGGGGGTGCATGTATCTGCATTTGTGTGTGTGTGTATGGGTGTGGGTGTGACTAGAACTTTGGGGCATTTGATCAAGAAGGATATTGAGAAATTTAAAGACATTAATTTATATTTTGTGTCTAGTACTGCAGTTTATCTACTACATGATTGATATTGATTCTAAACACACAATTCATCTGATTCATCTGTTCATTATGTATTATAACTAAATCAATAAGCTACTTTCATCATGATTTGGTTTAAACAATGTGAACTGAGCAGCTTGGCACTGCAATGGCACCAATTTCCCATAATCTTAGTTTTCTTTTATTACTTTTTGTTATAGCTGTACAGATGCTCATCCACACTGCTTAACTGATAACTCAGTTCCTGAGAGATTCTGTTTTGCTGCAATTACTTCCCTGTAAGGTAAACTTGTAAAGTGTGCTATCCCTAACTTGCACGGATAGAAGCCAGGTAATGCCCATTATCTATTGGGTTGTATATGGTGTCATCTGTAGTCTAAAGATATAATTGTGTTTATTTGGTTTTCCAGTTCAGAGTGTTAAAAATAAGGTTAAAGCTCTGTTGAAGATTATTTCGATGTTCTTGTGCTTGAAAGTACAGACTTTTCAACTATTTCCTAGGATTTGTAATGAATTTGTAATGGAGATTAATAAGGTGACTGAAGGTGCAAGATAGAGCTGGAGAACTGCACTGAAAGGTGACACCATTTTTTAAGTCTTAGCTACACTGGCTGTTGAATCACATACAGAGTAAGATTCAGAATTTGTGCTGGAAGAAACTATTTGGTTTATTCTACAGCCAATCCCAGTAGCAACAAACACTATTGAAACTTTGGTGGTCAGGGAACATAAATTGGCTAGTGTATAGAAAAACATAAGGTTTCTGATAGTATAGAAGTTCTCTAAATGATCCTTTGCCAGGCATGTCTCTTATCCAAATCACATAAGTTTTCTTATTCTTTCTTTTTTTAAATTTTTTTTTATTGTGCACTTTAATCAGTGATAAAATATCTGCACTGGAATTGTCAGACAGTAAACAGCAGGGAAGCAATGAGGAGGAACAGAGGTGTGTTCTCGGGAGAATAATCCCCCAAATACACCCGTGATCACTTCAGGATCTTCACTTTATTTCAAACCATAACTGAATCAGCAGCTTCAGAAGGTAACTACACTGAAAAAAAAAAAAATGCCAGAAAGTAAACAATGTAAAATAAATACTGAAAAAGTACCAGATGGTGTTAAAATCTGGATTTTTTTTTTTTTCTATTCAGAAATGCACTGCTAAATCAAAGTACATTAACTGCTAATTGGCCTATGAGACTGAATGTTCTGGAACATATTGAAAATCACAGCAGTGAAAAGGAGGAAATAATCATGTTAATACTTAAAAGAATTGGACTAGGAGAGAATTTTAGTGTGATTTATAGATTTAATTATCTCATTAGTGATTAGCCAGTGTATTTCATATTCCTCTGCTGAAGTAATTAACCAAGCTTGACTTTTACTCTACAATTATGCTAACATGTTACAGAATCACAGAATAGCTGAGGCGGAAGGGACCTCTGGAGATCATCTGGTTCACCTTCCCCTCTCTGGGCTGAACAGTCCCACATCTCTCAGCCTTCTTTTCATAGAAGAGATCCTCCAGTCCCTTCATCATCCACCTGAGATGCTATTAAAAGATTCACTGGTATTTCCAGTGAGATCTGAGCAGAGTGGGGGAAATGTAAGCAATTTTAATGACTGAAAAGGAATAGAGGGATATTTAAACCTGAACTGGAATAAAAATGCAAAACTAAGAAAGAAAATCTGGTAAAGCATGATTTTAAGAGCCTTGCAGAGACAACATGCTGTGATTTTATCTCTCCAATCCACATCTATGGGTCTTGGGTGTTGTGTTTCAAGACAGAAAGGATAATTTTGATCATTATCTTGACTCTTCAATAGCAGAATTTAAGTCAATAGTTCCTAGAGTATATGAATGTCTCCTTTACATCCTTCTATCAGCAAAACAGGCCAAGTATCAGTCAGACCCTCTTCAAAAAGTGGTATTTTTTCCAGTAACTGCACAGGAAAAGACTTCCCTTATTCTTGATGTATCCCCCATCCTCAAAGAGATGCACTACATTGCTTTAATAGGCAGGTATGTAAAGTGACTTCCCATACTGCCACGATAGGGGAAATCCACTGGGAATGCCTCTGCCATGTGAGGCAAACCTTTCTCAGTGCCTTCAAGAGAAACCAAAAGCAAATTAAAATGGGGTAAAATAATACTCTCATGTCTCACTCTTCAATAGAAGCAGATACTTTAAAATTCCCATGCAAGGTCTCCCATGTA
Source organism: Anabacerthia variegaticeps (assembly GCA_035583185.1). NCBI lineage: Eukaryota > Metazoa > Chordata > Aves > Passeriformes > Furnariidae > Anabacerthia > Anabacerthia variegaticeps. Next base: position 65,014,540 of record JAWWEW010000001.1, read on the forward strand.
GCAGACAGTGGGACAGGGAGGCAGCTGCTCTGTACAGCTTCCTCTGCTCCCTAGGTCTGCTACCAGGGATCAAACCTGCCTGTGCAATTTTAGCATTTTCATATATCTGAACAACCGCTACGTAGATGTTTGGTATAGGGCCAAAATGACCCCAGGTTGTTTTCTGCCAAACTGCTTTCCAGTTGGAGGGTCCTCAGATTATACTGGTTCCGGGGCTTGTTCCTCTTGGACTTTGTACTTCTCCATGTTGAACTTCATGAGGTTACTTCCTCTTATTACTTATGGTTTCTCTCTCCAGAATGTTTTGTTGCTAGCTAAGTACAACAGAGACATATATTTCTTGAAGCAGTTCATTCCTGTTTGAGTGTATTATTGTGTGACTCAAACTAAAAATCATACTTTCTTTGCAGTTAATCAAACATATATCCAATAATGAACTCTTGGGCTATAATAAAATTATCGACAACATGAATTTCTGCAGTAGATAAAACTAAGTCTCCCAAAATCTGTTGTTTCTTCTGTTTTAAAAAGTAGTGTGTTTCTACTTTTTCTTTTTTTTTTTTAATTTTTAAATTGCTAACATATCTGTTCTATTTAAGCAATCTAAAAGCAAAACTGAATGTTGATGCCCATTTGCAATACAGAAACTGAAAAATTCAGTTATTCATCCTGCATAGCCTGCCTGCCTCTTATTTTGGCATTGTAGTTTTCTCAAGAAAACCCACCATGATGACAACCTCATTACTATGCTATCTTAATGACTCCAATGAGAGATACTTCTCTCTTTTGTTGTTCCTGTTTATATATTCCATTATTCTTTTCCTGTTTAGTCTTCCAGAAAGTGTTTAAAAGGAAAATAGAGTTGGTCATTCGTAAACAGTGTTGACCTAAAGCCCATGGAACATTACTTGTTTATTAGTTCATTTTACAATTAAGATAAATTATTCTGTATTTTTTTTTACCATTGCTGGCTAGAGAATGTCTAAGAAAACACTGGATTATACCAACACACATTTTTATGTTTAAAAAAACCTCTGTAATGTGTAGATTTTTTTGAAAAAATGTACTCCAGAAACTGTAAGAAAAAATATGGAAATGTATTACATGAAACTGAGCAAACACAGAACCATACCATCATTTTGCTTGAAAAATACCTTTTTGATTGAGATACATATATACATATACTCAAATATATTTGTATGTGTATACTTACAAAGTAAGCATATTTATATAAAACTTTTCAAAATATTTAAAGAGATTTAAATGAGGTTTTGTACATTTAGGAAATTCAAATTACAAAATTATCTAATTTTGATCCTTTCAATTCTATCCATTTAGTACTATGCTGCATTAACTTTTCATATCACGCAAAATTCCAGTTGCTGTTTCCTGGAGTTTAATTATCCCTTCTTTTTTATGGAAAGGAAGATAACCATAGAAGAGATTTCAAAACCAACTTTGCATGCTAGACTGCTTTTTATGTGATGGGCCACATAACTTTCAAATACTTTCATAATATTTGTACTTATCCACTATTTTATACGCTAGTTAATAAATTGCTAATTTGTTTAGCTTATCCAGTTCATATATGTAACTGTTTCCTACTTGGTAGTAAACACCAGGAAGCATTAAAAATAAATCATTGTGAATTGCTGCCACCCATGTCAGCATTTCAGTCAACAAAGTTGTGGGGGAAAATAAATTATTAATTATTGAGGAGAGATTACAGTATCAGCAACATCAAATATTCAGGTTTGCTTTATGAACTCAGTGACTCTTCAAAACAAGCAAAGAGCACTCAGATCTCCTGAACTGACATGTGGAAACAAGACTCACTGGGTATAAAAGCTAGTCAAGGGTCACAAGAGGGATGAGCTGAACAAATGCAAACTGAGACTGCACAGCTGCAGAACCTGAGTTACTGGGAATACACATCACATCAGCTGTAACACAGGCTCCTACTGTACAGATGCTGCTCTGCCATACTAGGCCCCCTCTCAAAGCAGTTTTTATCTGTGGTAAATACATAAAAGTCCTGGTACTCTTCAGTCAGAGTTTTCAACAACAGAGGGCTAAACCTCTGTTGCCTTGTGTTTTCTTCTGCTGTTATAGAAATAAACTGCTTCTGCCTGATCTGAATCTGCAAAATAGACGTCATGTTGATGCTGCAATGGTGCTACGCTCTGAGCTCCCTTCCTGAATATTTCTACATTTTGATTGAGGACCAGATATTTATAGTAAACAAGAGTAAATACTGCTGCACCCAAAATTGATCTATGGTCATTTCCTACCTACAATGTATACTTGTGTTCTTTTTATTTGTCCTAAGTAAGAGCATATTTGTATTTTAGCTATTTTATGATGCAAAGACAATGTTCTGGACACAACCATGCCTAATATTTAGCTACACAAATGTTCATAAATGCTAAAAGGACAAAGATAATCTGCAGCTACAGTAAGAATACATGTGTATTCGTTCATTCATCAACATTTTCTTATTATCATAGAATTATAGAACAGTTTTGGTTTGAAGTGTCTTTAAAAGATCACAGAATTACAGAATATGCTGAGTTCAAATGGACCCATCAGGATCAAGTCCAACTTCTGGCCCTGCACTCCCCAAGAGTCACACCATGTGCTCAAGAGAATTGCCCAAATGTTTCTTGAATTGTAGCAGGCTGTGGCGGGCTTGGTGCTGTGACCACTTCCCTGGGAATCCTGTTCCAGTGCTCAACCACCCTCCATGAGAAACCTTTTCCTGATATCTAACCTAAACCTCCCCTGCCTCAGCTTCATGCCATTAGCATGAAGCTCCCTCGACCTGCTTGTCACACTTCTCTTGATACTGCCCATTTATTTTTTACACAGATACAAATGTTATACATCCTTCTCATTGGTGTAACTTCATGGGAAAAACATGCCATGTAATTTTGCAGATGATATTGCCACAGCTACTTAGTGAAGCAATTACAATAACTACACCTACACACACAGTTCTGAAATCCTGAAGATATAACTTTACATTATACATTTTAAAACTACAGTTTATTTTAAATTAGAACTAGTGTTTCAGAAGGCACAATCTTCAGTCTAAGTATAGACATTGAAATTTTTAAGGTACTGCGGAATTCTTAGTGAATATCATGAAAAAAATAATAAAAGCCCTTTTGAGTATATAGGCTTATAACAGTTACTTTTTTTGTTTAAATATTTTATTTAAATCCATTCAAGAAATCAGTGTATTAGACTTCTTACCAGAAATGAAAGCATATCATTGTAATTCTTATTCCCAATGCATGACAACAAGATACTTTAATAAATTTCCACTGCTTTCTACTTTGCTTTACAGGAAAAATGGGGATAATTTCACCTTCTGTTGACAAAGTAGTAATCTAGTTTAATATAGTTATCTAGATTTTTTTCTCTAGAAAATTGACAATTTTCTGCATTGGAAGATGATGAATTATCCATATTTTAGACAACTACTTAAGGATGGAATACACTGCACACCAAACTTTCATTGGTTGAAAAAGTAAAAGAAGTATTTGACTTACTTATAGAGGACAAAATTTCTAGAAATCTAAAACTAAGGCAAGTTACGTTCATGCTAGTTTTTTGTTACATTTCTTTCTGAAAATTATAATAATTGTGAACAAACAATGAACTCAAAGTTCAGCATCTTTTCTCTAACAGTATTATGGTTTTCCTTAAATATTAGTAGGTTTTCATTAGACCAAAAGTCTTGGCAGCATTTCTTGACTGATTTAGACACCCTCACACTAATAAAACAATAAATATACTTCAATACCTTTGTTGTTGTCCATTCCTCCAACAGCATAAAGTGTTCCAACTGTGGATTTTCTAGGCTTAGTTCTTGGACTTTGCATGAGAGTTCTTCTCTCTGGTAAAAGATGATACTTCATGGCCTCCAGAATAAGCTTCTGGCATTCTAGGTCATCCTTAAAAAGTGCATGGTTTTCCAGGTCAGCCAATATCTGTGAATGACATGAAGGTGAATAAAAAAATGCTAGAAATTCCTAGAAAAGCAATACCATGCAATGAGAGAAGATCACAAATGGTTGCTGTAAGTATATCACTTCATTGTAGAATGCATGGTTTTGCAGGTTTGTGGGTTTTTTGTTTGTTTGTTTGTTTGTTTTTGTTTGTTGGTTTAGTTTTTTGTTTTGTTGTTGTTTGTTTGTTTGGGTTTTTTTTTGAGAAGGGACAGAAAAGTAAATACTTGATTTTTAAAAGATTCTAAGATCACTGTATCATGAGCACTTAAGAATACCATCTTACTAATCTCTTGCTGAAGGCATTGAAGAAAACTAAATGCTCTCTTGTAGGCTGATTTACTTTTAATGGTTTCCAAATTAAGACTGAAAGGACCCAGAAAGCATCTCCTTGCAGAAACATTCTTTATTCTTTGGTTTCTTTAAAACCAAATCAAAACAACCCCCACAACAACAACTACAAAACAAAGCATTAACAACCATATGAAAGAACTTGCTTGTGCAAGTTTTGAATCTGTTGTTTTGCTGTATTACTGGCAAAATCAAGGACTAATAATGCACATAATGTAACTATCTTTACAACCAGCTTAAAACTGTAATCAATATTTACAAAAAACCAGATGCTCAGTGCATACAGCTGAAAGAATATTACATTTCCAAAGAAGAAAACTGCAAGTTGTAAATGTTAAGTTTTTGATTCACCTGCTGGTATGTACCAGTTTTTGAGATGTTATAAATCACCCTCTAAGTTTTCAAGATCCCACCTGGGCTAACTTCATGGCTGACCTGTTTTTGAGCAGGAGGCTGGACTACAAATCTCCTGAGGTCTACTCCCACCTGAATGATTCTGTGACCTCATTGATGTCAAGGCAGAAGAGTGCAGTGCTTATGCAGATTTTGTGCCATATCTGCCAGACCCATGTAGATATCTCAGATACACTAGGGCATCCAAATTCAATCCAACTCTCAATGTTTATGTTTAGGCAATTGAGTGTTATATCTACATGCTGATCCTTATATTCCACTATCATGTTAGAAAGGGTTTTAACTGCGTATGGCAGTATATCTGTATAATGTGGTAAATTTCTAGATCTCAGAGAACATCTATCTGAGAGACCAAAGCACTTTCAGAGAAGCAGCTGAAGGCCAGAAGCAGGTGAAATTAGCTCCTGGAGTCTGAGGATGTATCTCCCCAGAGACACATATAAGCAAACATAAGCAAACTGTATTGCAGTTGCCTAAACATGGGAAGCTAGATTACTTGTAAGAACTCTCAGCTATTTCATCTGGACTTCAGTGGCTGCTGAAGAACACATAAATATCCTTTGTCAATCTGTCAGCCTTTTGCAGATGTTTTTCTGTGACGTCTAAAATACAAATAGCTTGCACCTGTAGATAGTTGTGTCCTGCTTCCAATTTTAGGTGTCAATCGTGAGATGAGTCTATTCAGATTCAAAGAAAGGCATACAAACTACAGTTTCTCAGCTGGTGATCCAGAACGCTTTTGCATAGCTGATGACCTAGAAATGCCTATTAAAAGGAATGAATAGAGAGGCTTGTTTAGCCTAGACTAAACATGCCTCCAACTTTGCCATATGTCTAGGGAGCAAATATTAATATTTTCAAATATACAGTAATTCCCCTTCATATTCACCCTATGTCTGACTCAGATCAGGGACATTCTGAGGTGGATGTTTCTTCCTTGTGATTTGTAATTCTGAGGGACTTTATGTTCCATTAAGTAGTGCATTCTTCCTTTTCACTAATGTAAATTTGTTGCATCTGCCACATACCCAGCCTGTGGCCTCTCTTGGTAGCTATACAAGCCTCTTATTCTTTCTTTACTCCTTTCTTTTATTAATCTCTTTTCTTCCTTTCTTTCTTTCTTTACTCTTTCCTTAATCTCTTCTGTGTATCTTAAAACTGATGGGCTATATTTTACACAATTGGTGGGTATTGGTGTGTGTTGGGTGCTCTGTAGAATGTTTCTTCTCCTTGGTTGTTTGTCAGTCCTGTAAACCTTTTGCCAAAAAGCTTATTTTCTCACTAAATTAAAAGAAATGTCTTGGGGAAAAGTCTGTGGCTTTTTTTTTTTTCTTTTTTTTAAATGTGATCTCAATGTATCAAAGAACTAAAGACTGTAAAAGTTTCAGGTGGAAACTCTTGAGAGTCTTAAATATATGTAAACCACCTGAGCTCCTGTTGCTTTTACTTTGTTTTCACTCACTTTGTTTCATATATTTCTTTCTTTTAGTACCCCCTAATTTTCTGTTGAAGGAGATGAATAACTAATGTACCAAGTTTCTTAGAATATTTTAGACTTCTGTTATTTCCTGTTAGCCAAGTATTTTCTAGACTTAGAAGCCTCAGTTTTGTTAATCATTACTTAGTTGAAAGAAAGTTCATGTCTTCTACCACCATTGGCTTTTTCTGAACCTTTCAGTTTTGTTGGATTCTTTTTGTGAAGGGATCAGAACTTCACACATTATTAACCACGTACTTTTGTGTGATGCAATTATGTGCTTTCTTTTACTTTTTCTTTTCCAATAACTTGCAACTTTTGATTTTGAATTTCTGACTACTGCAGATCTACTGACTACGAACTCAGAAGCTGACTTTTCCAGAAATTCCTTTTTTATAGGCCTAAAATTTTACTCCTGAATGAAAGTGGCCAATCCAGAACCTATGGTTTTGAATTTTAACTTAGTTTGGCTTTTTTTGTTTGTCTTAATTATTGTTTGTTCTCCAGGCAGATCATATTAAATTTATCTACATTAAAATTGGAAAAATGCAAAAGTTATTATGAATTCTGGAGGATTTAAATTCTAGGGATTTAAATTCTAATTACATCTTGGATTCTTGTAGTCCAGAGGGCAGTCAGTAAAAATTCTTGTATCTGGAAAACTTGATTCTATTATGAAACTGCAGAAATATCCTCTAAGTTGAGGAGACTATGTATTGCCATGGGAGACTAGGTACTTAATTCTTTCTGTTCTAACACAAATTCCACAAGTTGTAGCCAAAGGATTTTTTAAAAATGTATTTTTATGTAATTAAAGCTGGTTGTCTGAATTAGCAAGACTGAAGTGTCCTCCATGGGTTACTCATGGGTGGATAGTTTGAGTAACACTAATGTTCAGTAATGTTCCAGGCAAAAAATGGATTAAATATAGTTGATGTTATTACAGCATTAGCATGTATTTCGCAAGATTTGTAGTTTAAAGCTGTCTGTTGAGTATTGAAAACCTCTGGTACATTTCAGATGACAGTATACATCATGTTTCATTCCTGAATATCTGCTACCATAAAATATCTATATAATAAAAGGGAAAAACAGTTGGCATATAAAAAAAGATGAGAGGGGAAAAGAGAAAGTAGAAGACAAAGAAAAAAGGTACAAAGATCCTTTACCAGAAACTAATTGAACTAGTTTTAGGGAGGAGGAATAAGACTAAAAGTGTTATAATTTAGTATAGCAATACAAAAAGCCCCTAGGTTCACAGAAAACAGTAGAATTTACATTAGGAAAGGTAAATTTACAGAAAGGTTTCCTAGAGAGGTGGCCAATGCTCCAAGCATGCCAGTGCTTAAGAGGTATTTGAACAATGCCCTTAATAATGTGGTTTAACTTTTGGTCAGCCCTGAAGTGGCCACTTGGACTAGAAGATATTTGTAGATCTCTTCCAGCTGAACTATTCTGTTCTGTTCTATTCTATTCTCTTGCAAAGGAAACAGGTAATACAAAGGAAACCATAGGACTATATAAATAACAATTTTCTTCACCATAGTAATCCTAATATTCATATTTTCTCCTTAGATGTGAAAGGAAATGATCCAATGAATATATGCTATACCACCCATGTACAACTAAGAAGCCTAACCAAACTTTTTGGGTTTTGTCACTAAAACTATGGATTAAACACAATGATGTTGTTTTATCAGTTTTGATGAGAATATTTTCAGAAAGCATCACTGAACATAGTCCAGGTTAATAGCTTTATTTAATTTTTTCAAATAGATTATGCACTAATGACGAATGATCCCACAATCATGAAAGCAAAAATAAATGTAAGAAAGAAAAAGACAGATGAGATACAAAGGCATTGAAATATCAATATATTTTGAGGAATTCAAATATCTTTCAGGATCTCTGAATAAATTGCTTTCAATGTACCAAGACTGAATTAACATATCAACAAATGAAGGCATGAAGTTGAAGTATTTTGACTCAATTAATAATAAATGGCTCATGTGCTTTCTTTCATTTACATAGATTAGATTTTTGAAAACTGTCATATCAACTTTCTATGTCTGGTAGACCAAGCACTTTTCTCATCTTACATGAAAAATGAGATATATAAGTTCCACCATATATTTGTTCTCCAAAATTATATTTGCTATTATTTTCTTATAAAACAACAGAATGTGCATGATTACTGTATTAAGAAACAAACAAAAAAAAAGTCTTTGAAACAGCAGCACTGACTGGAAAGACATGAAAAATATTGAAATTGGCTAATATGAATTCAGTCTCAGGAAAATGTTACAGAAAAGATAATTGAATCTGCCGCTCCTTTAAATTTGTCACAAATTCCATTCTGGTTGCTTCCTAGCATATATGTATATTTTCAACTACTTTGTTTCTGCTGATCTATACACTCCTTTGACCAGAGAAATTCATTAAGAGATAGTCAATATCATATACAAAATTATCTGATATTGAAGTCTTACCCCTTAGAAACAGACTTGCCTGGGTCTAGATAATTTTAACAAGAAAAAAGCCTCTTTTGAAAAACCAAGTTCACTAAACAGGTCTTGGTACTATGGTCAGAATAAAACAATGTGTATTTCTATCTACAATATAAGTATTTTGAGGCCGAGGGCTCAAGATGCTGGGATGTCAAGAGTTTTCTTAAAACAGTATGAGGCACAGACAGAACATAAATAGACACATTCCAAAAACAACAACAAAAAACAACAACAAAACAAAACAAAAACCCAAACAAAAACCCAAACAATAAAACAAACAAAAACAACCAACCAAACAAAAAAGACAGAGACATTTGTGTTCCTGGATAACTATTTTTAAAAGGGCTCACTACACATGGTTGAGGTTAATAGCTTGATATTTGCAAATAAATTGCACATAAAATAAAAAAAAAAAAAAATATTCTTGAACTTTGATATCAACCTTTTTTTTTTTTTTTTTACAGGAAAGTGGTGAGCTATCAGAGTCTGCTATTCTTAATCAAAATAGCAGTCACTTAAACTTTTAGCAATAAGTGCTTTAAAGTGTATACTACTCTCTGATCTAACATAAATGATCTTCCCATCTAATTTCATGATATTAAATATCAAGATTCTCTTCTCTTTCCTCACTCATAGCTGGTAAGTATTTTCACAGACTGTAATGGCATTAAATAAATAAAATATAGCATTTCTATATGGTTTTACACTTAATATTAATGAACTAATCTCAGTACAGGAACAGTAAAATAATCACTGGATTTTTTTTAGTATTTCTTAATCTACACTGAGCATAAAGAAAATTGAGTCTTATGGTTAGAGTCCAATTAGTTTTCAGATTTATTAACCTTCCCTAGCATGTAGAGGAAAACACAATTCTCAGGAAAGTATTTAAGCTGTTATTTTTAACAACTTTCCAAAGAGTGTATCCCTATAATCTTGCCACCCATGATATCAGTGGAAGGGTTGTGAAACTTCAAATTATCAAGAAATTAAAGCAAGAATTTTGTTTACTAGAAGATGAACAGGTAACAGCAGATGAGGAGAAGGCTGAGGTACTTAGGTTTTTTTGCCTCAGTTTTCAATGGCAATCTCTCTTCCCACACCTCCCGAGTGGATGGGCAGCAGGGTGGGGACTGGGGGAGCAAAGTCCCTGCCATTTTAGGTGAAGATCAGGTTCATGACCACCTGAGGAACCTAAATGTGAACAAGTCTATCAGACCCAATGAAATGCATCCCGGAGTCCAGAAGAAATTGCCAAGCCACTTTCTGCGATATTCAAAAAGTCACGGCAGTCAGGGGAAGTCCCGGGTGACTGGAAAATGGAAATGTCTTTAAAAAGGGTAAAAGGGATGACACTGGGAACTAATAACCTGCCAGTCTCACCTCTGTGCCTGGGAAGAACATGAAACAGATCCTCTTAGAAGCTGTGCACATGGAGAACAGGTACAACTCCACCAAGGGAAAATCCTGTATGACCAACCTAATGGCCTTCTACAAGGGAGTAACTAAATCAGAGGACAAGGGAAGACAGATGTCACTTATCTGGACTTCTGTAAAGCACTTGATATGGTCATCCATAACATCCTTCTCTCCAAATAAGGAGTGATGGATTTGATGGGTGGACTATTAGGTGGATTAGGAACTGGCGGGATGGTCACATCCAGAGAGAGTAGATGCCAAAGGCTCAGAGACCAGATGGACATCAGTGATGAGCAGTGTCCCTCAAGAGTCTGTATTCAGAACAGTGTTACTTAAAATCTTCTTTAATAACATGGTGAGATTGAGGGCACCTCTGCAAGTTTGCAGATGACATCAAACTGAGTAGTGGGGTTGACACACCTGAAGGATGGGACGGCAAACCCGAAGAGAAACCCAGATGAGCTTGAGAAGCAGGAATATGGGAATCTCATGCAGTGTAACAAGACCAAGTGCAAGGTGCTACACCTGGGTTGGGTCAACCCTCAGTATTAATACAGGCTGGGGGATGAACAGATGGAGAGCAGCCCTGCTGAGAAGGACTTGGGGGTGCTGGTGGATGAGAGGCTGGACATGACCCAGCAATGTGCACTTGCAGCCCAGAAAGCCAATTGTATCCTGGACTCCATCAAAAGCAGCATGGCCAGAAGATTGAGGGAGGCAATTGCGCCCCTCTACCCTGCCCTAGTGGGTGGTGATGGTGCCCTCACCATCCATCTCTGGGGCCCTAGCACAGAAAGCATATGAACCTGTGTGAGTCCAGAGGAGGGCCATCAAACTGATCAAAGGGATGGAGCACATCTGCTACGAGGAATGGCAGAGAGTTGGGATTGCTTAGCTTGGAAAAGAGAAGGCTTCAGGGTCACCTAATTGCTGCCTTCCAGTACCTGAAGGGAACTTACAGAAAAGATGGGGCAAGACTTTTTACAAGGGCTGTAGTGGCAGGACAAGGGGAAATGGGTTCAAATTGAAAGAGAGTAAATTTAGGTTAGATATTAGAAAAAAATAATCTTTACTGCGATGGTGGCAAGGTACTTGAACTTTTTTCCTAGGGAAGTTGTGGATGCCTCATCCCTGGAAGCATTGAAGGCCAGGCCAAATGGGGTCTGAGCAACCTGGTCTAGTGGAAGGTGTCCCTGCCCATGGCAGACAGGTTGGAACTAGATGATTTCCAAGGTCCCTTTCTAACCCAAGCCATTCTATGATTTTGCAATAAGGGTTTCTGTGTGCTTGTGTATGCCTGTTCTGGTTATGATGCAAGTAATGCCACTAAATAAGAATATTAAAGTATGCTAATAAGCAGTGGTGTTAAGCATATTTCAGAACACTAGGTTAATTTTTATTTTGTACTGTTAAGATTTTTTACATATTCTTTTTATGGTTTTATTTTTCCTTTAAAGTGTTTGGTACACTGCTCAGTAGACTAAAAAATAAAAGACCTGAAGACAAATCATGTTCAGATTTTAGGCAGGCTGATGCCTTCTCTTGCAAAATTATTTAATTCACATGTATGACCACTGAACTAAACAGTGTGCTGTCTACACTAACTTAACAGAATACAGGAACAAGAGAGCTAAAAAATCAAATTATCAGTTTTCTCTGCACAAATTTGAAATAAAATTAAGTTACATATACTTTCTAATGCTCAATGGAATTAATGGAATTGATGTCAAGGGTCTTTATGGCAAGCTTATTGTATCAGTAAGGATCAAAGTCCAACAATAATAATTCAACTTCATGTTGCTACTTCTTTATTCAGAGGTTCCAAAATATGCCTAGACTCTTAAAGCAAACATTTATCTCTGACATCTCTCAAATTGAGCTTCCAGGTGTTTCAAATAAAGCAGTAATAATCTGTGAACACCCTTCTGTCCCAAAATCCCAAGATTTCATGCCTGAAGAACAAATAAAAGCTGAATGTCTTTTTCTTTCCAATTAGAAACTCATCTTAGAAATGAAAATAAAAAAATAAAGCAGAGAGAAACCTGTGTTCATTTCCCCCCAAAAATAAAAATTAGTCAGTGTCCAAACAATAAAAACCTCTGGGTTTTTTTTTTGTTTTTTTGGTTTGGTTTTTTTTTTTTCCCAAAAAGCCTACCCTAACCTACTATAAAAATAACAGTTTAAAAAAAAATCATTGTATGATGTAAAACATACTATTCCACTGTCTTTTCCCAACTGTTAAGATATTGGAACAATAATTTTAAGAAAAATATTAATTCCTTCCTCCTACTCACTTTTTTAAGCACATGGGCTGACTTTTGATAAACACCATATTTCTGAATCTCCTAAAGGCTAAACCCTGTGAGGGGAAAAAAGAAGAAACTGAAACTGAAGCTACTATTTAAAAAACAGAAGTCACAGAAATCTTAACCGTTTCATGTTGTCTAAATTCCAATGATCTGCTTCAAAGTTTTTTCTACTCCATAATTATCTTTCCTTATTATATCAGCATAATCAATACATTTTTATTAAATCAGGATGCACTTGATCAGGAAATTCAGTTAACAAGGATGTTTCCCTGAAAACCATATTATGTTCACTTAGCTTTTCCATGGCTACAACATACTTCATTAAGAGAGAATTTTATTTGACAATAAATGAAGATTTTTGAGTTTTGTAACGTGGGAATTCACAGAGCTGTCGCTTCTCAGAAGATGCATATCAGTGTTTCTCCAGCATAGTCAATTTTAGCATGGCTAGAACTTCTGAGACTACTAATATCCAAAAAAAAAAAATTCATACCTTTGTGTCATCATGTTTCTCATTTTTCCCAGTTAAAACCCTCAAGTTCTTTCTCAAAAAGGACTTCTCTTTTCACTCTCAAATTACTTTCAATGCCATGCTGCAGAGAGCAAGCATGTTTCAACTCAGTGAAGCACATTCAGTTTATATCTGCAGTGTCAAGTACTCAAGTACTGCCAAGAGAAAAGTCAAGTCTAATGAGCACAAAAGGAGGAGTTTTGGTAATGGTACACTGACTGACAGTGGATTCACCATGGGACTGCAGTGATTGCTGCCTGCCTTGCTGTTACCCTCAGCTCTCACCTTCCTTCCCGGGGGAGCATCTCTGCATTTGCTGCTTCCTGACAGATCTCCCACAGAAGAAAAGTGAGAAAAGTGATGAAAGTGATTTGCCACTGCAACTGAAGTGATTTGAATAGTTGATTGAATTATATTAAGCGAAATCCCACATATTCTATATCATATGAGAGATGCAATGGGTCTCTTTCTACCCTGTTGAACATGGGTCAAAGGTGAAATCTAGCCAATACTAGGGAAAAAGAGGATACCACCTGCCTGGGAAAAAAAAAAACAAAAAAAACAAAACAACACCCTCTCCTTTCCTGGACTCTGCTCTGGGAAGAGATTAGAAAGCAATGGAAGAGGCAAAGAACTGCCTCAACAAAACATAGTAACTTCATACTTAGGTAGAGGCATAGAACAATCCCTGGTTCTTTAGGCAGAACTTTCCTCCTTGTGAAAAGTGTGAGGTGTGACAATATTAACTCAGTCAGGATGAACTAAACCTCAACTTCTAGAACCCTGGTATGTGCCTCAGACACAATAATTATCCAAACGGGAGATGAATAAATGTCATTGGATTGCTACCACTAAAAAAAAAAAAAAAACCAAAACCAAAAAACATAGGTATTTCCTCCAGGACAGATATCAGGGCTATAAAAGTGAATAACATGAGAAGGTACTCCCTGCATGCCAAAACTAAATAACAAGGACATGAAATATTTTTAATCTGTGATCCAACAGATAGTTGTTGCCAAAAGACGAACAGCATCATTACAAATTATGCATTATGTGGTATCTATCTGTCCACATCTATCTATTATGATTTATAATCTTGAATAGTCCTTAACAATGTACAATTACTCTGTACCCTGATTAGTATTAAATAAAATACCCAATCACTAATTTTATCACAGACAGAAAGCAACTTCCATTTCTCTATAGACTATCCCGGTATCTAGATGCATTCTCCCTGTGAAAAACCCTAAAGAGTCCTGTGCCCTTAAAAAGTTACATGCCAATGTCATGTGGCACAGAGGATTAGAATTATCTTAATAGCATTAATAATTGTAAAAGAAGAACAAAAAGTTTAAAGTCCTTTAAATGAATTGTGAATAAATGAAATGTGGATTTTATGGCACATTTCCTTTAACAAAGCCGAGTCTCTTTCTTGATCCAAAATACATCTGAAGTCACTTGACAACCTTGAGTCAGAGAAACACATTACCATATGAAAGAAAAATCTGAAAGTTTGCATATTGAATGGTTTTCAAGAGAGATATTTGATTAGCCATCATCATCCTTTTATGAGTCTTCCATGTACAGATTTGTTACGGCTGGTTGTTGTTGATGATCATAGTAATGAAGCTACCAGGAAAGAATAGAGACTTCTGAAATGTAAGGTCATGATTGTTCTTTGTTTAGAATAAAATGAAAGGCAAATACAGGGTTCATGGAAATTTCTGTAAAGTATAAAAATACAAATGTGAAAGTTTCTATAAAGTTAGTTCTCAGTACACTTTTGAAGTCTTACCATGCTTATACTGCCCTAGCTTTTAGGACACATTCTGCTTCTATTGACAAAAGGCTGATTAGAAAAGTTTTTATCTGTCTAAAGCTGTTGGAGGTCATTATTCCAACATCATAATATTGCCATATGAATGCAAATATTTCAGTGGTCTAATGTGGTGAAAGGAATATGTTTTTGACACTTTGTATTTTCTGTCTATAAAACAGTGGCAAGAAATGCTTGTAATATTATTGCAACTGCAGATTGCAACTTAATTGCTATTCTGTTTAAAACTATACATATAAATACACCCACTTTAAGAAATATCAGTTAGGCTATTTATACTCCACTGCAAACACGAAGAAAAAGAAGTCCCCCACAAATTGCCATTTCTTTTTTTACAAAACCAGTAAACTCTGAGCGACTTCTGTTGGATAAAATGCCTCCTGTTATAAAGACTATTGTTTAATAATGTTGAAACTTCTTATTTAAAATGTTTTGAACTAATGGGATAAAGATAACAGTGAGTTAAGTAATTTAATTTTTTCTTCTGTTTCATTATGAAACACTGGAATAGGTTGTCCACAGAAGTGGATGTGCCATCCCTGGCAGTGTTCAAGGCCAGGTTGGATGGGGCTTTGAGCAATCTGGTCTAGTGGGTGACATCTCTGGCCATGGCAGGGGCATTGAAACTAGATATCTTTAAAGTCATGTCCAACCCAAACCATTCTGTGATTCTATGATTTAAAAAAAAAATTATGTAGACTTCCTTGAGAGAGATGAACTCTTCTGCAACTGGTAACAGATCAGGAGCTGTCATTTAAATGTTTCATAGTAAATTGATCTTGAAGACAGTATGTTTTTCAGAGTAATTCTGTAGTGATTGCAAATAGCTTTGTTACTTCTTTTTCCAAGAACAGCTTGATGCCAAACTTAATTATTTCCACTTAAACTGGGGCTTATAAGTAGAAATAACAG
The DNA here is from genome assembly GCA_035583185.1 of Anabacerthia variegaticeps. Classification (NCBI taxonomy): domain Eukaryota; kingdom Metazoa; phylum Chordata; class Aves; order Passeriformes; family Furnariidae; genus Anabacerthia; species Anabacerthia variegaticeps. The sequence goes on from JAWWEW010000001.1 coordinate 65,030,290, forward strand.
TATATTGAGCTAATATTACCAATAGCATACCAATCAGATCAACTTCTCTATGAATAAATTTGGTCATGCATCAATTAATTCAAGATTCTTCCTGAATGAATATATATATGTTTTCCTTGAGATTAAAATCATGGCTGATATGAAAAAGATCTTTAGTTTATTCTATAAGTATTGAGGAAGCATCAGCCATTATTAAAAACATAAATAAAATTGATGACAGATAATTTAAATGCTAATTTCACTAAGAAGGTTTAAACCAGGAATAATAGGTTTCACTGAAACAGTGATTTTATATTATTATAAATCTTATTAAAAAAGTATCTAGAAAAGACTGAATGTTGCCTTTCATGATCTAGGTAATAAAGTACTTTAACCTTTTTTTCTCCCTTGAAGTGACGCAAGCTGACTTTTTTTTTTGTTTGTTTTGCTTTGTTTTGTTGTAATTGAAGGTCTCATAAGGTTGAGAAATTAAACAGCATACCAAAGGTATTGCCTTTTTTTCTGGAACACGTGAAGGGGTTGGCTCAAATAAATTTTATTTTTGATGCAGAGTCTTTTGAATCTAGATTAACATATTCCAAAATCTGACTATATCAAGTTTATCCTGAATCATTTTATCTACACATTGTCACAAAATATGGTAGGAAAATCATACTGAAAATTCTGAAAATTAATACAATAAGGACAGAGAAAACTCAGACTTATTATCAGGACATATGCTGTAACAAGTAACTTTTAGTTAATCAAGTACCAATTAGTACTCACAAATTTTTCAACAGGCCATATAAGTTTTTCACATTTTTGGTGATTATCTACCAGGTACTACAAGCAGATTCAATTCAGTTATTTGACTCCCTGAGATACAGGCAGGAACAAAAGCTCACATTCAAACAATCCGTGGGGCTCAAACAGATGCATGATTAGATGATTGGGTTTAAATATTGTATCTTCAGAATTAAAAGATTTTGTTGGGTTTTTTTGTTTTTTTTTTTTTTTTTTCCCTGCAGAAAAAATATCCCATTTATTAACACTTCTTAATTTTCTTATTTCATATTAAAATTTACAGCCTTTTT
>JAWWEW010000001.1:65031462-65090741 GCA_035583185.1 Anabacerthia variegaticeps
CCCATTTCTTCACACGTCTTACTTTTCTTATTTCAGATGAAAATTTACAGCCTGTTTTCTGACCAGTTTGCTAGTTTGGGCTGGGATGGAGTTACATTTCTTCATACTGGCTGGTACGGGACTGAGTTTTGGATTTGTGCTGAAAACAGGATTGATAACACAGGGTTGTTTTAGCTATTGCAGAGCAGAGTGTACACACAGTCAAGGCCATTTCTGCCTCTCACTCCACCCCACCAGCAAGGAGACTTGGGGTGCAAAAGAAGCTGGGAGGGGACACAGTTGGGACAGCTGACCCCAAGTGACCAAAGGGATATTCCAGATCATATGGCGTCATGCTCAACATAAAAGCTCAGGGAAGAAGGAAGAAGGGGGACACATTCAGAGTGATGGGTTTTTTTCCAAGTCACCATTACACATGACAGATCCCTGCATTCCTTGAGACAGGTGAACACCTCCTTGGTGTTCAGTTCCTTGCACTGTTTATGTCCACAGCTTTTGCTTCACTTATTAAACTATTTAGATCAACCCATGAGTTTTCTCAGTTTTACTCTTCTTATTCTCTCTCCCATCCTACCAGGGGTGGGGGTGAGCAAGCAGCTGTGTGGGGCTGAGCTGCTGGCTAGGGTTAAACCACAATACCCACTTTTCCAGTCTTAAACATCCGTACTGCATAGTTTTTGTGTGAAGGTGCTTACAATGCTTGTAAAAGTGGATAAAATTGTATCAGAATCTAGAATTCTCCAATACTGTGGGTTAGCTCTAGATTAATTTTCTTCCTTGATCCAAGGTAAAAAATGAAAAATAATTATTAAATTAATTGCAGAAGAGTACTGGGGAAGGGAATTAAAGCATGGCTTCTTTCAATATCATTTTAATTTTTGCTCTTGCAACATCAAGAAAATATTCTGCTTAACATCTATTCTTGTAAAGAACAGATGCAAGTAAGAGGGCATTATGAATTTCTTGACAATACACGATATTCACTTACATGCCTGCACTAGAAATTTAAATGGTTTCCACTAGTAATATTATTAATTATTCTCAAGCAAAATCAGCAAGATATTTCAGTCAACCGTAATATTTTTAAATAAGGAAAAATACACAACGAATTTTTTTTTTTATATATACTAAATTAAGGATGCATGAAAAAATCCTAAGAAAATAGGAATGAGAACAGCATGCTTGCACTGTTTATGTGAGAAAGCATTTGGGGCTATTGATTAAGCATATGTTATTACCTGGTTTAAGAATTATACTCAGAGAACAAGAATAAATCTAAAAACTTTAAAAATTCAGATTAAAATTTGGAATAGTACTCATAAGAAGACATTAGAAATTATATATTAATTTGAAAATTGTGCCAGTTTTTACACACAAAAATAATTTTGCATAACAGAAGGTACAACTTCAAGAACCATATAATTGTGAATTTACTACAAATATATTTACCAGTTCTTTTAACTTTTTCTTTTGAATTGCTTTATTTTGAAAGTCAAATGTATTTCAGTCATAGAATTATTTTCGACCAATTTTTGCACTTTGAGGATATACCAAGGTAATACCAACAGTGTAATTATTTATACAAATCCTTATTTGCAAATTGATTCTTATCTAAAGTAAATGAAAACATTTTAACACTCCTTCACTGTCCCCTTTAATTTAAAAAAAAAAAAAGAAAAAATACAAAAGTTGTTAATTCTTAAACATAGAGATCAAAAGGTCTCAGACTGATCATATAGAGACCTGAAGTTTAAACTCCATTTCTAAATCTCATTTTTGTCCATATGAACCTTAGCAATATTACTTAAAGACTTTTTGTTTTGCTAGGAGTTGAATGAATTGAGCTAAATCCAATCTAATCATCTGCTTTAGTCACTTGACTTGCAATCAGGGGCCTTAAATTGAATTATTTTTTAAAAAAAGCTTATATTTAATTTATAATTTTGAGTTTTTACTTGCTCTTAAAACAACAATTTCAATATACTGTCTTAGAAATAAAAGAGTGAAAAATATCTACAATTAATAATTTCCCAAATTTAACCCTTTTTTTTCTTTTTTTTTTTTTTTTTCCCCCTACCATCTTCTTTCAGCTCATTGAACATTCTGGATCTGTTTAGAATTCTTTTTTACTTATTCATGTTTAATTAATGATTTCAGTAAAGTTGTTTTAGCTCAGAGATTTCCAGGCACTTTTCTGTAGTAACACAAATATTCAGTACATGAAATTCAATATTTGTGTTGCTTATGGACTGAATTATTCATAATGTGTTAGTCAAGACAGTTGTTCAATCAATGCAAGAAGAAAGACTATACAAAATCCCTCAGATTTCTGTATTCTCAGAGAAAGACTATTTTCTTCTCAGCAATAAGATGCAGCACTTAAGGATCTTTAAGAAACTCTAGACCAGTTCTTCCTTGAAACATATGGCTAATAATTTCTGTCATAAATCATCTAGATTAGGATTTACTGCTTAGACACCACAGACTTTCATTAGTCCAACTGCAAGTCTGTGATCTGTGTATGCATGCAGGTGATAATATATTGCAAAGAGGTCAGTCACAGGGCAGTAATAGGGAATAGTCTTGGAGTGAGATTTTGAAAAAAAAATAATTGTGCTTTCTGTCTAAAAACTGAATTCTGACATCTACTAAGCTTGTAGTTTTGGTTATCATAGTCACTGGCAGAGGAAATATGTTCCGTATTTAATTGATTTGCCATTTCTCTTTTTCACATGCACATTATAAATAATTTCGTATCCAGAAGAAATTTTAAACTGGCTTTCTACCATTCAGTTATGAGCCTGAGTCCTCCCTGTTCCTCCCCAACACCAGGGTACAAAACCCAAACCAAAACAAAAAGAATATAGCATAGTTGAAGTTTGTTTTCTTTAACCTGTCATTACATTACCCTAATGAATATATTAGAGAAACAACCACATACACACACGTTCTTTGAGGCTGCAAATTTGATACAGAAATGAAGAAACTGACTTCCCCCCCACTCCCTTGAATAAACTAAGCAATAGAATTGGAATATTCATCGGTAGCATCTGTAGCAAGTAATTAAACTGTGGTGTTGAAAACGCCTTCACAACATTAACTCTTCCCCAAAACTTATGATTTAGGAAGCACATTTATTAAATCCTCAGTATTATTTTCCATAAGGGGACCATTGTTACCTTTTTTGACACAGTCCAAACTTTAACTTAATTTGTAAATATGCCCACACTTTTTTGGCACACATAGTGACTTTTGTTGAACTACCAATATCACCAGGTCTATCTTTGAAACAGGTACCAATTTGACCAATTTACTTACCACCCTTATGTACTAATGATTCAAATGTTATTCAGTTTAGGAAAACAGTCCCTTCTTAAAGCAATTATTTAGTAATTATTTATTTAGTATTTATTTAGAAAAAAAATTCTCTTAGACTACCTTGGAATTTTCTCTTCTCTACTCCTTGAGGAAAAAAATTAAGATCATCATTCTGAGAACCATATATATATCTTGCATTAGTGTCAAAATGCTACATAAGAAATAAGAAAGTTTCTAGAGGTCAAATTGCATTCAAAAGGAAGTTAAACAAAAAAAAAAATATCACTTTAAAAAAAAATACAATATAAAAAATCACCCCAATATTAGAAGCAACAAAAAGGTTGGCCTTTGACAAAATGCTTTTATTGTCTGGGTTCCTTTGGTTTAAAGGCAGATATCTTTATTCAAAGCTCTTCTGAATCAAATCCTTTTTTTTTTTTTTTTCTTCTGAAAGTGATAAATCAAATAGAAGATTAGGTAAAAGCATGAAAGATGCTATAAAATGTTATTCAGTCAATAGAAAATAATAGTTTACTCTTAAAAATTACTGGACATTACTGGCTTTTTATTTTTCACTGTAGTTACCTGTTAACTGCATCTAGCTGTAATCTACCAAAATTAATGTTATTTTCAGAAAACTCCTATAAGAGAATAAATACAAAGAAATGGACCATAAAAGAAGCCTCTCCTCCCCCCACCCCAATAATGTTTTCCTTATTCAAATATGATCTTCAGGTCCTAGAAGTAGGCAAAAAGGATGGATAAGAAAACCTAACATAGAAGTGGAACTGTCTATTTAAGTACCTATTCCAAATACTATATTTCAAGTTTAAAAGTTAAAATATGAAGAATTCTTTAAGGAAATACATAATCTCTGAAATGTTGATGGTTCAACTAGCACTAGAAAAGAAAATATTACTTATTATGTGCTTTTCTATTATGTTGAATCAGTTTAAGGGAGAAGGAAGAATACAGAAAACAGCACTACACTGCAAAAAGTAAGGACTTAACATAAGGAGGCTAAGTCCAACCAATCTCTTAGACCTCCCTTTTTCCTTCCTTTTTTTATTTAAAAGTGACAGATGTCAATGATGTCAACAACAATAATGGTTTATGCTTTTAAAACTACCTGTTGTTAGCAGTTGTTGAGAGCACTGATTGATATTTGCCTTCACTACTTTCAATGAGTTATGTTTGCATGACCTCTGGAGGCATGATTTATGGAATACCAAAAATGAGCTGCAAAACTTGCCATATAGATGTATATTTTAATCTTTCCTAGGGTCAACTCTTACCTGTTACTATCCTCATAAACTAATACTAGAAAACTAGCTTAGATACCTCTACACTAAATTACAGAAATCACTACTGATCTGGTTGAGCAAACCATCCTCAGCAAGTTTGTTGATGACACCAAAATGCAAGGAGTGGCTGACAGTGACTGAGAAGGTTGTGCTGCCATCCAGAGGAACCTCAAAAAGCTGGATAAAGGTTCTGACAGGAACCTCATGAGGTTCAACAAGAACAAGTCTTGCACCTAAGGAGACACAACCTCAAACATCAGTGTATTCTGGGAAATATTATAAAATATAATATTTTCATAAAATAATTGTTCTAAATCTTTGGCAAAGCAGAATTAATTCAAGAAAGACAAAGTTTGTATTTTCTATGCATCATTATCAATCCCCAAATACTTTATGACCACGTGCAAAAGTAACTCATGACAATATACACTTCCACTAAAAAAAATTACCCCATATATATTTAGCAGCAAACCTTAAGCTCAGTATATCATGAGACACTGAATAAAAAGTCAGGTAAGTCGTCTGTGTGACAGATAAAGAAATACTATTATAGAATTATGTTTGAATAGCAACTTGTGACAGCTTCAAAACATTCACTGATACTTTACTGATATTTACTGGTATACACTAAACTTTATTGATAGAAAACCACATTTGGAATTGAATGTCACACCTAACTATCTTGGATGGTTATCAATTTCTCTGTTTACAAATGCTCACATGTCACTTATCTACACAAAAAATGCCAGCCATATTGACAGGACTTCTGGATAATTTTAGAATTAGCTAAAGGATAAAAAAAAGCAAACAAACAAAGAAAAAAATCCTTTGGGATTATATCTGCACAGTGCATTGAACTATGTTATCTTTGCTCAGGTAAAGTATCAAGTGACAAGCAGAGAAGCTGCTATAAAAAAAGTAAATAAGTTAGCTTTACTGTATGATCCATCTAAGAAAAGCAGAGAAAAAACAGTTTATCCTGTTTGTACTGACTCAACCAATTGTCACTTCACAAGCAACTGACATTTTGGGCCCAAATTTCCCCTACAATGATAAATCAATAGAGGAACATGGAGATCATCCTAGAAGTTTCCCTGTAATTTTTTATGGACTGGGAATTTATTAGTTCTTAATTAATTTTTATTTACTTGAAATGAACATATATATTACTTTAAAAAATATTATCAAACTTCCTCACGTTCCCAAATTTATATTATTCTGATAGAAGATGACATTCCAATTGAGTAATTGCACAAAATGCAAGCACTGACCACGATGTGAGATGCCACATGGTGTCTAAGAATCCACACAGGGCCAGTAAATATGGCACTGGATTTATGAAGAAATGCTTACAGAAAATCTGCTGGGAGCCAGACAGCATGATCATCCATGGAACTTCTCAAATCAGCACACAGGTTTGTTCCTATGTGTTGGAAAGTGCACTGGATCTTTGATGCCTATAGTGGGAGGTTAGGAATCTAGCTGATGCAGAGAAGCCTACACACAGAGGTCAATAAGAAGCTGTATCATATCTTAAGTCTTTTTAGATTCAAGTTATAATCTCTTGGTATGTAATTTATATAGAAATGATTGAAAGAATTCACAAAATGTTGTAGATGATGACTGAATATACACACATACTTGTGTTTACCTCAGACCAGTAGGTAAGAACCACTCTAAAAATCCTGGAACTCTAGTCAGATGTGGATTCTTATAAGCTGCCATCCTTTAGTGATGCTAGAGGTGGTTAGAGAACTGCAAAAGCTTCTCATTTCATGTTTCACACTGCTCTGAAGGAGAAATTTAAAGATTGACTGACATAGAATGATATTCCCCATTTTTGCTAAGCGAAGGAACCTTCAGTTGTTCCATCTAGCTCAATATATATTTAAAAGGTCAGAACTCAATGAACCTATGTTTGATGACTGCCTGGTTGTTTGTTTTTTTTTTTTGTTTGTTTTTAGCATTATGGAGAAATACCTCTTTGCCAAATGCCAGCTGAGCTGTGGAAGGTATTTACAAGTTTGCCTCATAACATCAGTTATCCAAGCTAGGATTTAAAGGGTTTCCACTACATTACTGCATGCAAATTCATACACCCTTTTAAAATCATGTACACTCAGATATAATCTGTGCATTCTAAGGGGATTTAGAGGCTTAGCATTTCATACAGGTTACCTGCAGCATCTCTGTATGAATAAGAAAAGAAGCCATGTGGATCCATTCACTGTCTCTCCACTGACTCACAGGGTATTTAAGTACTTCATTTTATATGGACTGCATTGTTTCTGCTCCTAGGCAAGAAATCTAATTTAGATGCCTATATTAGATTTGCTGGATCTGAGCCGCAGTCACAATACTCAAAGACTATGCATTATCCTACTGACATGATTTGCAAGCCTCTGAAAGTGATATTATTAAAAGTGTTGCAGAGAAAAAGGCAGTCACATCTATGCTTTACCTTATGCTATTTTTTAATATTCCTAGTTAACCACTGATCTACTGTTACAAGCAGTTGCAATGGCCTTTATAAACACAGCACACTGGTAGAGTACAAGTCATCTTTAATTTAACCATTTCTACAAGGAAATACTTGTGCTCTTTATATCATGCATATCTTTGTTGAGAAATACTAAAACATAAGATATAACACCATCACTCTTTACTGTCATGCTATTCTAGGTACTCTGTGTTATGTGTTAACCAACTCTTGCTTTAATTTCCTTCAACAGGCAAGTCATTAGCAACTTCTCACACTCTTAAGAAACATCATAAAAATAATGTTTTGCCCAACAGAAGCTGCACACATTCTTGGCTCATGCTGTAGCCTCACCATTAACAGATACATTACACTGTGCACAGACAGACAGCAGAAACCAGCTTTTCATCTTAGTAAATGTCATTACATCATTAGTAATCAAAAGAGGCAGAGGCTCAAACATGCTGATGAACTGCACTGAATGTGTTCAGGTACAGCTTGAGTCAGAGAGTAGGAGATACAACACAGAAGAAATTATTCTGTTTTGGAAAAGGTGGAGAGAGAATTCAGTAGAATAAACTCTTCTACACTGTTTGCCTTCATGGCCAGAAGCTAATGCTCTACCTTCAGCTGCAGACAAGGTTAGGCTTTTGTCTATATAAAATTAGTGAAGGTTTAAATGAACCATTTTGCTCCCTGAGGTGTGGGGATGGTAATCGTTATAACACATGTCATCAGGGAATTAGGTGAGAACACCTTTAGCTATTCTAATCAGACCTTAACGGATATAATTTTCCACAACTACAGATTTTCACCTCTAAGGAAATGGCTCATAAGAACATTCCACTATAAAAGAATGAAATAAATGTATATGTCCATGTGTATATGTATGTGGAATAATGGACAGGGCTAAAAGTTAAAGGAGAATAAGAATTACAGAGGAGACCCAGCTGCTGCTTCCTTGATGGAATAAGGTCATGATTCCCTATGAAACTTTCCCAAAACAATGATAAGCACCTCTCATGGATGATGCAATGGAGAGGGGAGTGACATGCAGCCTCCCACATGACAATGTGTGTACACTCATGCACTAATATAGGCTGGGGGCCACCCAGCTGGAAAGTAACTTGTCAGAACAAGAGCCAGCACTGTGCCCTTGCCGCAAAGAAGGCAAGTGGTATCTTGAGCTGCAGTAGACAAACTATTGTCAATAAGTCAAGAAAAGCAAAATGAGTGTAAATTAAGATACATTTCCTGTATGGATCAACATAAAATGTCTGCAATGCTTATTGAAAAGAAGTAATTAAATGTGAAAAGATTTTATATTGGTCAAGCAACCAATCTTTCTGGTTTGACTTGAATGAAGAAATACAAACTGTTTTAGTTTAGCAGATGGTTTCAGACAAATCAGAGGAGAAAAAAATTTCTATGGCAACAAGGCAGGTTCTATTATTTCACTTTCAGCTTCAAGATACTTTCCTTTTAACATGCTAATACTGCTTGGCTTCTCCTAAATTCTGCTATTGAATTATGAATTACATTGTTTGATATCATACAACTTAACTCTGACTACATTGCCAGTATAATTACTGCACCTTGAGAGAGAAATGAGATATTATGAAAACTCAAGCTAAAAATTTAAACCTTCATTTTAAGAGGATCTCAATACAATCTCTCCAAACCGTTAATAATCTTTGTAGTCTTCAACGACTTCATCTTTATTAGTGAATATAAAAGTAAGGAACCCAAATCACTTTTTTTTTGGCAAAGGTCCAATGATTAGCTGATAATTTTGACCTGACTTATTTCCAGAGAGTTTTTCAGTTAATTTTCAATGCAACAAAAATGATAGAGACATTTTCTAAAAGACACACAATGGAATTAATTTTGAGGTTAACACAACTGTTTTAGGAGTTTATAGATAAACATCAATCATGTGAATTAACAACTAAAAAAAGGAATTGCCTTTAACACTGTGGATAAAGAGCTGCAACACTAAGCTTGGTAATTTTAGGATCACTAGTTTACATGCAAATAGCAGTGGAGAGGTAAGTAAAGTAAGTCATGTACAGATGTAGTAAAATCCGTATTGAGTGGAGGGATGCAGCTAAATTTGTAAGCCATATATTTAGAATTTGTAGCAGGGTTTAAAGCTTATTAAGACAAAACTAGTTTGAAATCTTGCCTCTAAGTTGTTTCAGCTGATACTTTATATAACATGAAACCATAGAACCATAGACCAGCCCAGGCTGCAAGTGACTTTGAAAGATCTTCTGGTCCAGCCTTTCATGAGAAAGGGAACCTAGAAAATCATGAGACCATTCCATACCTTACCCATACCTTACACACATACCTACATAACCTGATATTTTACATAAGACCATTGAAAAAGAAAGTAAACTTTTTAATCTTTTCATCATTTTCAGCAATTCACAGAACAGGAAAAACAGTTGTATTCCTTTCATCTTAATAATGTCAATAGCCTCACTTAACTAATTAACATGTTGGTAGATTTTGAAGATATTAATTATAAAGAAATTTATAAATTATAAAGAAAATGATTGTTCAGAACTAGCGTTGGGACCAGTAACCAGCAAAGCCTTCATGATCATTCTACACAACATCAGCTGAATGTGAGAATGGTGTGTGAACAAGTTAAGATACCTTTTGTAAATGCTTGTCAGATTACAAAAACTGACTTCAAACACTGCAATTATGCACAGTGTTGTGTTTGACCTTCTCAATTGGCATAGATGTTGAAAAATAAAAAGCTCATTTTTGACAATGAAACCTTTAAATTTGTCATATTTGACTGTTTCCTTCACACATTTTATATTGGAATGTGGAAAAAAAACCCAAACAAACAAACAAAACACCCAAACTTCTGAGCATACGTATAAGCACTGCTCAGCAATAACTAAAACATATGTGTATTACCAACACTGTTTTATCCTAAATGAAAAGCACAGCATCATATGGGTTGCCACAAAGAAAATTAACTCCACTCCAGCCAGACCCAGTATACTAACTGAAGGAGAATGGATTTAAGGAAGAAAATTGTCATTAAGTTGTCTGGGGAAAAAAACCCACAAAAACACAACCAAAAACCACTGAATCCTGAATCACAAATTCATCGAAGCTTTCATAAGAAGGGAGATCCAAAGGACCTCCCTTGGTCAAGTGGTCAAGTACTTCAACTTCTCCCTCAAATCAAGACTGATGCCAACACTGGATTTAGCATCTGGTCTAGCTAATTCAAGAAAACCTTCAGTGAAGAAGATTGCTTAGACTTTGAAAACATTGCTGCATTTGTTCACTGCATTCCAAGTAATTCCCCCCAAGATAACGTCCAATCTGAACTGCCCATTATACAACTTTGGTGTGCCTTCTTACACTTTGTGGTGATTTCAAGAATTTGATTCCATGATATTCCCTTCAGGTATTAAGCTGCTATTAGGTCATCGCTTAGCCTCCATTTCATATACAGTTTTCCTCATTCATCCTGTTGACTCATACTCAGCCTGGTATCTATCATAAGCCCCATGTATTTGATGCTTTTCCTGTTGTTTTATTTTGGGTTTTATGGTTGGTTTGTTTTGGTGATTTTTTTGTTTATTTGGTTTTTTGTTTGTTTGGGGTTTTTTTGTTTGGTTGGTTTTGTTTTTTTTCCTGAGAATATTTACTATTCTACCTATCTTTCTTAGCATGTTAAGAAATCTGCCATTGCTCTTCTTCAGTTTCACAACTCTGTCGGGCCAATCCTCAAGTCTATTAAGGGCTACTATTAATTTTTTCTAGTTCTGAACAGGTTTGCTTTTAAACACAGAGAGTATTCACCAGTTGCAGATTATAAACCGATGAGAGTTTACACAATAACACAATATTGTTATTATTATTGTTGTTGTTATTATTATTGCATAATTTTAAAAATACCTGGGGTGGAAGGAGTGGTAATCTGATATAAGCAAGAAGCATACTTAGGTCGTTGCATCGCCTCTGCATATCATACTTCACCCACATCATTAAGGCATGGAAAATGGTCTCTTCATCAGGAACATTCACATCATCACTAGCAAGAAGTTTATGGAGTTCTTCAGCTGGTAGAAGTAAAAATTCTTGATTTCTTATAACTTCCATTATATTCTCCTGAGAAGAAGAAAGTATTTCAGATTCAGTAATATTGTAAGAAAATAAAAACAGCTATTAAAGCTAATAAGACTACAGGATTAATCTGTATCTGCCATACCCAGACACGGGTATTCTCTGCCATACTCTTACAGCTCAGAAAAACAAACTACAGGTGACTAGAACTCAACAGTTATAGTTGCAATTCATGTAGAAATATATGCAGAAAAAAAATGAAGATGAGATGGTAACATCATAATTAAGAATTGTCAGAACTAATAAAGACTATAATTTGAAATTTTTATAAACTCAGTTGTAATTGAGAACATTTGATATACTGTAAATCTTTACATGCACATACCTATATATTTTTAGTATGATCTATCTTTTAAATAACTTGTCAGTCATACAGAGTTACATTACTAATATCTGGATGGTGTCTATATATAAGACAAGGCTGAGAGGTAGATCAAAACTATGAACTTAGCATTATTTTGTGAACTTGTTTAGAGCAGACTCTTAGCATCCAATTAAAATGCAAAATGTATGCATCAATTGGGATCTCACAGTATTGAAACTTATAATATCATCATAGTTTAGGAACTTTCCAGTTCAGTGCCCCTACCAAGAGTCTCCAAACCACTTGCTGCTTTCTCACACCTCTGCCTTTCCACCTTTGGGATGGGCTGGAAAGGAGAAGGGGAGGCACAAAAGGTAAAGCTCATGGGTGGAGATAAGAAAAATTTGCTGGAAACAGCAATGAGATAAGAAAAGGAACAGTGACAGCAATAAACTAATGAGAAAGAGTACAAAAAAGGAAATGATTCACACAGACCATACCTCCCCTCTCTCCACAACAGACAATATTGGACAGCTCCCTCTGCCTCATTTCCTTGACCAGAAAGAATACTTAAAGGAGTAAATAATAATAATTAAAAAAAACCAAAAACTAAACAAAAACTATATAAACTAAACAAAAATCTTTCATTTAGTTGACGGAATCCTAAGGCTTGTATTAAGCACTGTCTGAACTATCTGCTCTACATTAAAAGGACAAAACAGAATCAGTTCTGCAGGGTATTTTTGTCCACTCTGTGAAGAAATTGTAAATGTGTTTTCATATTCTCAATTCATAGACAATTTTAAGAAGAAAGTGAAGTAGTTAAAACTGGAGGCAAAAATCCTTCCCCCCCCCCCCCCCCCCTTAATTTCTTACATAAACCAAAAAATGTAAAATGGAAGGAACAGTAAGTTACAACATCTAATAGATAAAAGATAATAATGAATTTGATAATGCTATTTTGGATAGATTTTGAGAGTAAGGCAAGAAGCACGTCAGGAATGACAAAACATCAGTCCAGGACTTAAGTGTAAGAACATAAAAACTGAGGGAAGTGGATAACACCCAGTCAATTCCATTGTTAGCATTTTAAAATTCAAAACAATTTTGCCTACAGTTGTTTGTATCTGGGCCATTATAACAAATACAGGAGAAAAAGGTGCAAGACAGAACATCAGAATTATATGCTGGGTCTCATATGTCACATGCTGTCCTTCTCTGCCCCATGCAACAGAAAGAAATTCTTATTTTAATTCTCCAACTTCTTTTTTCTTTTTTTCTTTTTTTAATTTACTGCTTAAATAAATTTATTAAAAATTAACTGCATATTATTTTACATGAAGTAGCAGAGATGAATAATGCAGACATAGATGACAAAATCATGGCAGATAAGTTTTGTGAAATGTGTAATGTAATTACAGATGACATATACATAAGTGCAGATAGAATAAATTAGATAAAGCTGAAAATTATGTTTATTACTATGAATGTAAATACTTTTATATGTAAAACTGAACATTCAGTGAGTTACTTTAAGTTTACATATACACCTAAATTGGATGCTGACACAACAAAGTGTATATGTGGTCATGGACCGCATAACCATGCTGTTAAGTTACCTTAACATAATAGATGATTGGATTAAAACATGACCCAGTTCTTTTTTTAAATTGCTTGATTAAATGTCAATATGTCCCTAAAAAAATAGATTTTTATGGAATGGTGTTTTAATCCATTAACTCTTGATAAAGTTTAAATTATGCAATTAGAATATTGCACATATCTTGAAAATGTAAGGGAACTAGTTTGCAGGCACTTAACCACAAGTTGGCTTAATTCATTTTAATTAAAAAGCCATAAAACTCAGAAAATTTCATTGCACTTCTCAATAAAATGATTTATAAGCCAAAGTTTAATTAAACCTGGTTAAACTGACATTAAATCTCATTAGGAAAAAAGTATAACTCTACTTCTTAATAGGAACTAACATTAAATTTTGCAATAACATACTAATCTGAAGGCCTAATATTATAAAGAAGCATTGTGATGGTGAAACACATCTAATGAACTCACAGAACTTTAATTAAGAATAATATTAAAAGCAGATCTAACTTCAGAATAACATTTTTAGGGTTTATTAAGATTTTTGTATAATTTTTATCTTTTCATTTGTATACATGCTTAAGGAGAACTTATTCCAGTCCCTCTACTGATTGACAATTGACTGAAAGTAGAATTAACAAAGTTTTCAGACAAAACATATGGGCTCAAATGTCTTCTAAAAATCTGGATTTACATTAATTTCATGTTACTCAGGGATGAGTATTGTAGAAAATTACGTCTAATAAAAATTCTTTACATAATCATAACATATATATATATATATGTGAATATACCACATAAATGTGTGTATATATATTCGAATATACCATAGAGATACATAAAAATATATATAAAGCAGTAATAAAATCTCAGTTCTTGATCTTCAGAGCTAAAAGCTCTCTCCTTCAAGTCTTTAGCATTTCCTAAATTTACTATTGAATGCTTGAAACCTGCTAGATAAAATTTTAATTTCTTGAGGTTAATTTCACTTGGAGCAGCAAAGCATATTTCAATGGCTTACTGTTTTACAGTAACACAAATAATTTCTCACACGCTTATTGTGGAAATTTTTGTGTTTTTTTTTTAAATGTGACTAGTCTTCATTTTTGCATGTTAAGAAACAGGATACAACAGATATCTGTGATCTGCTAGTTAAAATCTTCAGGATAAACTAAATAAATTTTAATTATGGTGCAAGGTAGGAACTAAGCTACACAGTTATAGAATCATAGAGTCATTAAGACTGGAAAAGAACTAAGATCATCGAGTTCAACCATTAACCTAACACTGCCCTCTTCACCACTAAACCATGTTCCCAAGTATCACATTTAGATGTTTTTTGAACACTTCCAGGGATAGTGATTCCACCACTTTCCTGGGCAGACTGTTCCAATGCTTGACCATCCTTTCAGTGAAGGAATTTTTCCTAATATACAATGTCAACCTTCCGTGGCAAAACTTGAGGCCATTTCCTCTCATCCTGCTCTAGTGAAGTGCTATCAGGAATACTTAGGTCCTCATGGGCTGGTAAATATTAATTACAAGAATAAGGGTGCTGAATGCTAAAGCATGTCCAAGGTTATGTGACACAGTTGTACGAGTTTTCAGGACCTGTAATTTTTGACTCTGATACTTAAGAAGCTTTGTAGATCTGGTCTTCGCTGTCCCATAAGTCTCATAAGATCAACTGGGCTGTAACTAATGCCTCTTCTGCATGCGTCATTCACTTAGCCTTTCCTTTCAGCAGAAATCGTAATGCTTTAATTAAGTAAGGTGGTGGATTTTTGCTTTTAATTCAGAAAAGGTAACTTACAGTAGAAGATATGAAAGTCTCTGAACCTGCCTGGAAAAAGCTATGTGTCACTTGATTGCCCTCCCACTTTCTCAAAATGATCATGCAATAACTATAGCCATAAGGCTAAAGCATTTCCACAATAGAGCTGTTTCACTTTTAAACCTTTTCAGCCACACACAGGGTTAGAAGTAAATGACCATGAAGGATTACAACAGTCAAGCCATGCAAACAAAGCATAGCTATATTTAAAGGTAGATAAGCAAGCACATAAGTATCTAACAGATTGTGCATCATAAAAACATAATAAAATTAAATATTACCAAATGAAATTTAACAGCATATATCTTTATAATCATGTCACCATTACAAATTAATTCACTGTTGTGTTTTGGGTTTGTTTTTTTTTGTTTGTGGTTTTTTTTAAATCTTGATTTGTAATGATCATTATTCCACATGGAATTAAATTATCTTGCAAAAGTTAGTTCTCATTGACGCTTCTGTCATGGATTTCACTAACAAGCATGTATCTATTGTAAGGAGAACCTGAAAATATTAAATAATTTCATATGTTGACAAAGAATATCATGTTCTGAGAGTGCTATTTAGAACTTGTTGCACCTGAGTTGCCATTGAAAGTAAAGCAGTTAGCAGTTTTGGTTCTGGATGAAGGAGTCTTTTTTAAAATGCTTTACATTTTCATGATTTTGGTGCTGCAGCTTTACCAATACAAAAATGAAAATCACATAAACTAATGCTAAAAAAAAAAAAAAAAAAAAAAAAAGATAACTATATGCTAAGCTTTACTTAAATAGTACATAACTAATGTCCATGAATAATGAATAAACCTGATATACATATTAAACTATATGGTATACTTTCTGAAGTGCTAAAGACATGAAATTAAATTTTGATTTTGGTCAAATCCAAATCTATTTCAGTCTGGAATTATTGCTGCTGTGTTACATTGAATTCAATCCTATTGTTTCTATGCCTACTTTTCCACATCAGCTGACTACAGCCCCTTTACAAAACCTGTCCTATTGTGTAACTTCTTTCCTAAGAATGGGTTTTTCATGTTCCTGAACTCCCATTAGACAAAGGATCAGTATTTATTAACATACTTATAGTTCTCTAGCCAAATCCCAGATTGAATCTGGGATCCCTGAATCTGGGATCCTGAATTTCTAGCCAAATCTCAGATTGTATCTGAGAGTGAGGTCTATCTGACCTACATAATCCAAAGAGCTGTATGTTTCTTCTAGCTCCAGATGCCAGTCTGATGTCACCATTACAAAAGGGATATGAAGACTGGAGTGTTCAAAGGATGGTGGAAAGATGTATATGAACTATGCTTCTCTGAACTGTATCAGTGGGAAGAAAGTTTTGGGGTGTGGTGGTTTAGTTTTCTTGGTTTTGGTCTAGGCCTTCCCTGATAACAAGGTTATAACTAAGGAAGTATTCCACACCATTCCTTTACATAATCAGGTGTATATAAGACAAGGAGGGGAGGTTCCTCGCTCTCTTCCTTTCAGGTGCTCGGAGGACAGCAGGTCTCAGTGTGTCGGCTTTGCCCTTATCTGTGTGAGCTGAGGCTTATCTGAGAAACTGTTGTCCCAGCTGTGCGGAGGTAAAGGAATTGTCTTCTTGAGGAAAGTTTGGTGAGAATTTATTTTGATAGTTACTTTATCAAGCTACTCCATGAGTTTTCGAGTGTGTGTATCTGTTTTATTTTTACCCATTTTTGTCCTTTTTTCCCTTTCGCTTTTCCCCTTTTCACTTTTGGGGCTGTTTGGGATTCTTGTTCTGTATATTCATAGTGTTTAATTGTATATAACTGTAATATATGTGAATATATATATATATTACTATACATTTTTTTTGGTACTTTTTTTTCTCTCTTGGCAGGGGAGAATCTGTGTGTCCAATGTCTGGGTTTGGCAGGGAGCGAACCCAAACCTCCACATGGAGAGAGCAGACAGCAGGTTGAGAATAGGAAAGACTGTGACTATGGGTACCAGCTCACATAGCATACTGAAATTTTAATAGAGACTTCTAAATAACTATTAGACTTCCACAGTCTACATATTTTAGTTGCAACTTCTAAATTAATTTTTAAAAAATAATTTGGTTCTAGCATATGAGGCTGCAGAATTAGCCATACTGTAGTCTAATTCACTGTCAATATGATGTGGCATTCTAAGATTTCACAATCTCAGCGTAGTTCAGAACTGGTTGCTCATAAACATTTGTTGATATACTGGTTGATCACAATAAACTGGTTAAAACTTTCAATCAGCATCAGTATGATTAATATTTGTTTCCTGTATTGTGAAAGGGTCTTGTCTCACATATCCGCACATATTCTTTTTCACATCTAAGGAGATTCAAGAAGCCTAACCCTGTACACAAAAGACAGTCAACTTGCTAGATGGATGAGGACATCTTGCTTGCCTAGACTGAAACAATCTTCCAGCATTGTTCTGGAAGGTCCTGTATCCAAGAAATCCTGGAACTTCTCAATGTTAAGCCTCAGTGCTTGCATAACATTTTCTTCCTAGCATGGTGTCTAGGAAAAATAGAACTCCAGCAGCCTGTAAACCAATTTTCTTGTTATTCATTACTCCATTTTTTTTTTTTTTTTTTTTTTTTTTTGTGGTTGGGAGGCAAGGGGGGGGGTGGTGTGGTTTTAAATGCTTGTCTACCCTGCCAAATTAAAGTTACTAGAACAAGGGAGCACAGTTTGGGGACCTAAAAAACTGGAATGTGTCCTGTGACTTGAATTGGCCCAGACTGATAAATTTGTAACTGGAAGGGTTTTCAGCACAATTTCAAGTAATCAGAAAAAGAGATCAACGCTGTGACTCACCCAGAGGCATTTTGGACTAAAAGGACTAAAGGTAGCAGAAATATAGTCATTGTGCAAACTGTCCAGTAATGTATGGCAAACTCACTTTCTTACTCACCTAGAATGACTTTTCTTCCCTACTGTATTGCTTTTGGCTGTGATAGGGCTCATTTTCTTATTAGCTGGTGCAGTGCTGTGGTTTGGACTCTGTTTGAGAATAATGTTGATAACATGTTGATTTATGTAAATGTTGATTTATTTAAAGGTGAGCACATACTTTTATGTCCTAATAGAGCATTTGCCTTGGTTACACTGATTGCAGGCACAGAAAAGGAAAACAAGGAAAATGGAGGGTGTGAAGTCTATCAGAACCTCACCTAACTCAAATCTGATTAAAAGAAAACTGGAAATTTAACAAAAAATAATTAAAAAAAAGAATTCTTGCAGTTAAAGCATTAAGCCCTAGAAACAGGTTTCTAGGGGATAGGACAGGAACAGGTCTATTAAAGCCAGTGTAATAACTTATGATGCAGTTTACAAAAGTGATTACACAAGGTGGCTTCACAGAATCAAAGTATAGGTAAGGTTGGAAGGACCAGCTGGTCCAACCTCCCTTCTCAAGCAGTGTTATCCTAGAGCACATTGCACTCAATTATGCCCATATTGTTCACTTATATCTCCAATGAGGGAGACTCTACGACCTCTCTGGGCAGTCTGCTCCAATGTATGATCACCCACACAGTAAAGAAGTTCTTCCTCATATTCAGGGGGAACTTTCTTTTCATCAACTTCTGCCCACTACCTCTTGTCCTACTGTTTGGCAACACCAACAGCCTGGCTCCATCCCCATGATGCTCTTCCTTTGGATATTAATATACAGTAATGAGGTCCCCCCTCAGTTGTCTCTCTTGAGGCTGAACAGGCCCAGCTTCCTCAACCTTTCCTCATAAGAGAGATGGTTCAGTACCTTAATAATCTTTGTCTTCCTCTGCTGAACCTGCTACAACAGCTCAATATCTCTCTTATACTGAGGAGCCCAGAACTGGGCACATCACTCCAGATCCGTCCTCACCAGGGCTGAGTAGAGCGGTCAGGATCACCTCCATTGACCTGCTGGCAATGCTTTTCCTAATCCATCCCAGGATTTGGTTGGCCTTCTTGCCCATCAGGGCACACTGCTGGCTCATGGACAGCTTGCTGTCCACCAGGACCTCCAAGTCCTTCTTCACAGAGCTGCTTTCTATCAGGTCATCTCCCAGCCTGTTATTACTGGTACATGGGGTTATTACTCTCCAGGTGCAGGACCCTGTACTTGCCTTTGTTGAATTTCAGACAGTTCCTCTCTATTCATCTCTCCAACCTTTCAAGGTCCTTCTGAAGGTCCACAGAGCACTCTGGGGTATCAGCCATTCCTCCCAGCTTTGTGTTGAACAGTTTCCCCAGGCAAGAAACTGCGTTGGAATCCCTTTCAATTTTTGTTTCAACTCAGTTACCCTTCTGTTCAATCTGATTCACTGAAGATTGATTCCTATAAAGGCATCATCTCAAAGACTTCTGGAGATGGATAATTTGCCTCTTTCACAGTAGCTTTCAGAAGCGATCATTCTGAACATTAAAAAGTGTGTCTAATATCCCAATTTAACTTGTCTGTCTTATACATACTGATTCTTATTATGAATTTCTCACTCTGATTAATGAACCCATTAGCACGAAAACTTAAAAACCTCAAAATATTATCTTGAATCTTTAATAACTCAAAAAGGTTGAGTGGTTATGGCCTTGCTTTTACAAGTACTGTGTCCCGTAACACCATGTTGTAATGTTCAGAAGTGAAAACAAGATACTCAATCATTAACACTGTTTCTTGTGATAACACCTAAAAGTATGCCGGTAATCTCATAATCATTCACTGACATATCCTGACCCTACTTAGCCATTAAAAGCATAACCAGCCACAGGGAATTACAAAATCATAGAGTAAAAGTGCATTGCTCTATCACACTCCTTTCCATATTATAAAGACTTGGAACAACACTGTTTCTTTTATCTTCATTATGCATTTCAAAGCATATGTGTTTTGTGTCATGTCAAGCATGCTGTTGCTGGAGAATATTTTAGTTAGTTTCATTTGAGGGAAGTGTTTAAAAATGGTAGTTTATGCTAATATTTCAGATTCAGTAGTCATTTTAACTGAAATCAAAGATTTAAACTATCATATCAGAGACATAAGAAAATTTTCTTATAATAATCAGCACTTCTGATTAATTTATAGCAAATCACTGAAATGAAAAACATATACCTTCCAAGAGCATTCTAGGAAACAAAATACAAAGTTCAGGAAATGCCTGAGTTACGTGTCTGAATCATTCTCTCACACACTGTTTTTCATTGAACTCTAATCATTCAACTAACATCCAGCATAAACTGAAGCACTCCGGAGAACTTTAATTAGTATGAATGGAAAGAATATATTTCAAATTAGACAAACATTAAAATATGGAAAGGATTGTGGGAAAGAACTACCTCTCTGCTGAAAGGGGGCTTCTACAGACTTCCATTCTATAAGCAAATTTGAGAAACTCGCATGGTAATTACTTTCTGACAGCACTTACAACCTTCAAGCACATTATTAAATGTGTAATAATGCTAAAGAATCAGTGTTAGGGTACAAAGTCAATTAAAATAAGTCCTACAGTAGAAGACTGATTTTTTTTGTACTCCGCAGTGTTTCACAAAATGGAATGATTCACACAAAGATGCCTGACAATGGTGATTTCCACACTCTATCCAAAAAAGTAATGGTATATAGCTTTTAAGTGGTTGTCAAGATACAAGGCTGCTGAAAACTTGTCACAGTAAGTTGTTTGATAAAACACTTAAAAAAACCCTATTAAATGAATGCTGAATATATATTAATCTACTGTGTAAATCCCAAAAGACAAATTTCAGACTGAAATGAAATTGTAGAACACTTGTCATCCTGCACATAATATTGATTAAACTGATAGTTAGTCTTGTTTTATTGGTGCTTTGGAAATTACAAATTTAGAAGGAAGAGACATGTTTCATTCTCTCCAAGACTGTGTGTTGTCACCAGATAATCTTATGCTGCAACTAACTGTAACATGCATTAATTTCTTAGCATAACCTCTTTCTTAGGAAGAGGAAGCAGGCAAAGAGAACTTTACAGCTGTGTCTCACTGTTGGCGGTTTTGGTGGATTTTTCGTAAGCTTGTGTTCAAGTTCATAGAAATAGAGAACTGCTAAAGTTGGAAAAGACCTCTAAAATAATTGAATCCAGCTGTTACCACTAAACCATATGCCCAAGTGCCATATCCACACATCTTTTGAACACTTTCAAGGATGATGATTCCACTACTTACCTGGGCAGCTTATTTCAATACTTGACTTCTTTTTCAGGAATTTTACATATTAATTACCAAATTTAATTTAATTTGAATCTGTTTAGGATTTGCCTTCCTAGAATCCCTTGCAGTCAATGATACAGTTTAAGTACATGCCTATAAAAGGCAAACATTCCTTTTTTTTTTTTTTTTTTAACTTTTAAATCTGTTGCTGAAATTGATTTGATGAAGCTCAGTTCTTTAATTGAGGAAAATAATATCCTATTCAATTTTTTCATGACATTTGTGTCTTAAGCGTTTATTACAGCCTTTCCAGCAGTTTTATCTTCCCCATTGCCAAAAAACAACCTCCCTCCAAAAAACTCACCACCACTATAAAAACATCTATTTTCTTATGGAGATAGGTGTTTTCCTCATGTTTTTGATTATTATTCCATTACTACCCTTAGAATGCCAAGGAAGTACCATTCCAACATAAGTTTACCCATGGTGATTGAAGGAGAGGATGTACATTCACCAGCTTCACCTCACATGCTTCTTCCCATGCAAAGGAAACCTAACCTGTAGGATATTTATTTGAACTGGATGGCAGAAGATTCAGACTTCAGATTACTCTGTAGAACATACACATCTACTTAGAGGCAGTTTTCTTTTTTTCAATGATCCTTTTTTCAATGATTTCTAGTCTTCATATATTCTTTGTGAGATTAGATAACTAGAGCAACATGCAGTATTGGTACAAAAGGTGCAAAAAAAAGCCACAGAGCAGAGTAAGATTTGGTGTTTCCTGTTTTGTTCTCTGTTCCTTTCCTAATAGTCCCCAGCACTCCTCTTCTTTTGTAACCACCCCATGTGCTCAGCAAACATTCTCATAAGCAGACAGCTGAACTCAATGTATTTTTTCCCTCCCTGATAAAGGTTAGCTAGTTAAGATCCCATCATTAAATGTATACAGATTGTTTCTCCACCCCCATTATTTTTAACTTATTGATTTGATTTTATTTGGTATTATATGCTTACCACTACAGGACCTTTTTGCAACTTCTTAGAGACAGTCTGTGACTTTTACTACCATTAGTAATTTTTACTGTGCATAAGGCCATTTTTTTTTGATCATTTGCTCTTTTTCCATACAATTAATAAAAATGTTTAATGGAGTCATTCACAACATACATCCCTTTTGATCACTATTGGTAACTTTTTACACAGTGACATCTATATATTCATTCTCAACCTTTCTTTCCTAATTGTTGGCCACATGTTTCTTTAAGAGTTGCCAATCACATACCTATCAAAGGACTTTTGTAAATCCAAGCGTACAACAGAAAATAAACTTGTGAAATAGGGTTTGCCTCAACATTTCTTTCACTTCTTTTCCATTTCTTAAATGCATCTTTATACCTGTTCTCCTTTATTATAATCAAGCTAACTGGTATATGGCTCTGTGGGATTTGTTTTTCTCTTTGTCTCTGCTGTCACATTTATCAGCTTCCATTTTTCTCTTACCAAGGACAACTTAAATGTTAGGTTGCATATCACAGCTAACACGTCCTTCTGAATACTTAGGTCAGTTCTAAATGCTCTTCGTGCTCTGCCAGCATTCATAGAATTTTCAGATAAGTATGCTGACTTCACCACTTTAAAAAGAAAGTTAATTTGTGGTCTAAGACTCTTGGTAAAAAATTGTATGTAAATAAGTCATTTAAGTTTCTCTCTCTTGCCTTACCTTGAACATTCATATCAAATCTGTTTTATTTCAGTCTTAAAGATTGTATGTCAAGATTATTAGTTTTAATGTTTTTCAGGAGAACGGAATCCAAAAGCCAGATTGACTTCTCAGAGTTCATATGTAGAACATGCACAAAGTCACTAACAGCAAACCAAAGTCCTATACATTAAAGAACATGCTACATTAAACTTCCAAAAAGGAACCACAGCATTTAGTACCATTTTTTAAATCCCACCTTCTTTTGATGTCATTGTTTAAGCCCAACCAGCAACCAACTTGTGCTATATGCCTTTGAGTTATCCACTTTCCCATCTTTGCATCACAGAGCGATCCCTTCTCCAGATAACTTTGGAGTATTTTCATTTCAACTTAAATTTGCTAATTTGAGTCAGCACATGAACACAGGATATACACATAGTATAACCTAACTGGAAATTTTTGTCCTGTGAGAAACACCAAGGAAAAAATCTCTCTGAGCCAGGATGCAAGGCTCAGGCTTGGAAGAAACATCCAGTGCAACATACCATGTTCTGTATACTGCTCCATTTACAGAAGAAATATAGGAAGAGTAGATATAGGAGCAAGAACAAGATAAAGGTAAAATAAACACTGATATTTCATACCTGTTGTTTTTTCTCCCAGGCACAATTTTTTAATGCTTCTTACTAAGAAAGATAGTGCATAGCAAATACAACCTTATTTAAAATAAGCAAGCTTTCTGCTAACATTGAATTTTACTGCTCTTGTCTCAATTTTAATTAAACATAAAACAAGACAGCAGTAGATCTTATTCTGCACTTCTGTTTCACTGTACAGTGACATCCTGAATGAAAAAAAATCAAAGTGTCTATATTTTCATATATTTACTTTCTCCATCAGACAGTTGACAGAAATCTTTAAGTGGTACTGAATTATATAATGAATATCCAAATTATATTCTGGGATATCACTTCTTTAAAGGAAGAGGTATTTACCAAGTGTACAATAAATAAGTCAGTTGCAATACATCTCAGCACGTCCTGATGTATATAAAAGATAAAGAGTGTCGAAACTGTTAAGAAAATGTGTTTAGAACATATGTTATTGAAATGCAATTTAGCTACCAGAAAGTTAAAAAAAAAAAAAAAAAAAAAGGTGGATTTTAATTCAGGAATTTATATATTTATTCTACGGGATTCATTCATCTATGCTGATATGTATGTAATAAGAAAAAGACAAGTGTTTAAAAAGAGGCTTGCAAAATCCATTCTGCGGATGCACATTGTGATAACTAATTTCATGAGAAAGTCATGGCAATACCTTTCTAAGATTCACTACAAATAAGAAAACTATCAGGTGTACTTCTGAATAAATTCTTAGATCCCACCTTTCAAAAATTTTAACAAAATTCTAATTAATATAAAGTTTTAATCTCCCCTAGGAATTTCACAACTCTATCTCAGATTTTGTCTAAACTAAGCAAAGCAACTTAACAATCATCAGAATGAACTCTCTATACATCTTACAGTTGAATTAAACCAGCTTAAAGAAAATGTTTGCATGTCCCTAAAATATTGATCCTCATAACAGTAGTGAAAAAGTTTAACAATCTTTTTAGTTGTTGCTCTGTGTGTCAGTACATGACTCGTGTTTAGAATCAAAACAATTCAGTGATTAGGAAAAGCAATAGAATGACGGAAAATTGATAGTGTTTAGATACAATCTTGTCAGAGGTCCAATTCCAAGCAGAAGCAGATGTTTCATAAGCTAGTGATTTCCACAGTTTTGACAGTTTTCCCTTACGTGGAGAGATTGCATGTACAAGCTGACTTCTAAATTTGTAGTTTAATTTACATGTGAAATGTTACTTACTAATTCCACAGTAAGCCCATTAGAGAACTGTACCATAGTAATGCAACAGGATTTACAGTTACACTCCTAGGTTGAAAGCTTTGCCTTTTTGAGCCATAGATATAAAATCAAACTTCCTTTATTTTATTTCTCTGAATGTAAGTTCATCTGCAGAATGTCCTTAGTTTATAAAGTCACCTGTCTACAGGCTACTATTCAGACAATTTACAAGAATTACCACATTTCTTTTAAGTTATCTTCTTTTCAATGACATAAACAGCAAGTCCAAATTTATGGGTATTATTGATTAAATGGTGTTTTTGGTAACTGGAACAAGTACATGTGTATATGTGTTTGTATATGTATAAACATACACTTGTATATCCATACTGAAGACATTCCACCACAGGATTTTGAATGTGATCTGAATCACAGCTCTTATCTCATGAAAATTCTACTGAAAACTGAAAAACATAGAATGTCACAAAAAATTACATCTGAATGCTATGTGAATATTACAATTTCCCTTGATTGTACAGCAATGGAATGTACCAAATTTAGACAATGCATCAGGATGACTGATGAAACAGGATGCTCACTGCCATGTTAAATCTAGCTTGGAATATTTCCAAGCACAGAAATTCCACAAACTCTCAGAGAAAACTGCTACCATGAGTACTACTCGCACTCTGAAGAAATGTTTTCACTGGGAAACTACAACTTGGGACTGGTGCCCAATGTCTTCTCATTGTTCATGTTCAAGAAAAGAATGATCTTATCTTCCTACAACCCCTTACAGGTAGCTGAAAATACCATCTCCCTTAGCTTTCTTCATGAAAGCCCGCTCAGGTTCTCTTCATATATTGTGTACTTCATAGCTAGTTCAATTTGCTCATTGATTGAAATGACACCAGCTGGGAAATTCATTCCAGTTAAGGCATCATGAGTCCTGGGTAGAGTGGGATAACAATTCCTTTCAATCTGCTGGCTAATGCAACTTAGCATGCGGTTAGTCTTTTTACAGATGCAGCACAAAACTTCATCAGAGGAAAGTATTTTAATACCTTTAGTAGTGAGCATACGCAGTTAAAAACTGGTAATGTTGACTTGTGCTGCATGCCATTCAGATGATCTTTAGACTGTGTTGCTCTCCATTTGGCAACATAGAGACCTGTATAATATCATTTTGTTAAATCACAATAGGCATATTTCGTCAACATGTGAAACAGGAACACTGATTAACATTTGGAAACATTCCAGAATATTCAGAGCACCATAGGTGAAAGAAAAAAAAAAACGAAAAAACAAACTCTCCTCCCAAAAAAAAAAGAGGAAACCCAACAATAAACAACATAAATCACCTGAGATATAATAAAACAGCTTTGACACAGCTTGAATTTGTTAATAGCAAACTACAATATCACTGCATGCCAACTGAGAGGCCTTCTGTATAAATTAAATATATGATGGGATGAGGTATCAGCACCTTTTTGGCAAATACCGAAAATTTAAGAAAATGAAATGGATATAATTGCCTGAACAACACTTTTGAACTTTTAACTAAAAGTCTTAAAAAACTAATTCTTTCTAGGATACAGAAACAGGGAATTAGACTATACTACCTGTAGGAAAACCTTTAATGAAACACAAGTAAAACTATTAATTCTCATTAACCTTTGTATTTTGGGAAAAAGCAATTTCCGTACCTGCCTGGCTGTAATAGCAGCATCATAAGGCTTTTCTCTACTTTCTCTAACTCTACTGCAAGCAGCAGCTACACTGGCTAGATATAACTTGTGAAAGGGTTTGAAGGGAGGCATGTTTCTTTTAGTCATGTTAGCAGTGCACAGCACTTCACCTTCTGAAAAATTTTATTGCTGTTAGGCAAAAAACATTGCTCTTACAACAATTAAAAAAAAAATCTGACAGTCTAGCTCCGTTTAAGACTTTGGACTAGGCTATACTGAATGGTCATTGGCACTGCTAAAATTTGGTTTTGTAAAACTGCAGATTTAAAGAAATACATTCTGCTAATTTACATCACTTCAATTTTTTAAAAGCTAATTAGCATAAACAGAAATCATACTTTAACTCCTTGATTGCAATAGGAAGTGATACATAAAGGCCCAGACACACCTCAGTCTCACAAATGGAAATGATTCTCTGCAATTCTATTAATCATCAGTGCATAAAGACATCAGTACTTATGGCAAAAGGTACAGTATGCCTGTGAAACCTTGTATTTAGAAACATCAATTTGAATAATAAGAAATTTAAAATAACCTGTCAGAATTAATGAGACCTCAAATTGATATAACTAAAATAGGAGAAAAATGTATTTTTTTTAACATCATGTCTCTTTGGTAGGATCTGTTTTATCAAACATATCAGATTAATTTCTTGACCAGCCTTATCTAGGTAACTCATTGCATGCAGAGAAGACTACAGAATTCTAACACAGATGTAAAAAGTAAAAAATAACAGACATTGATAGAAATGCACCGATGAGAGAGGGTTCAGAAAGATGACTTGAGTTTGATACACATTTTCCTTATTATTTTCTCAAAAAATATTTAGACTTAATTAACTAATTGCTGAACTGAAATAAAAAAATATTGTGACTTCACAAAGGGTACTTTTCAAAATTAATAATTTAATTAAGTCAAAGAATATGGTGGTAGTACTTAAGAGTACTTTTCCTCTGTTTATTCTAAAGATAATAAAATATTCCAGTGGACACAAAAGATTAAGCTCTGCTCCAGGACTGCATCTTGTTGCCATATTAATAGTAATTAGTTAAATTAAAAAAAAAAATTGAACAGCATTCCTCTTCTTACAAATTGCCACCCTTAATCTTGCACAAAACACTCTACAAGTCTGAATAAACTTCCAATAAATTGAATAAAATTCCACTTGGTGTCAATTCAGAAATGAAAATTAAATTAACAGTGGACAAAGTAAAAATAAAATATTTTGGTAGAGGAATCACATTGAAGCAGCACAACCTAGAAAAGATCACAGTCTAAATGATAAGAAAGAAAGTTATGAAAATGAACAAGTAAGTTCTTGTTTACATTTACCTAATAAATCTACATTTACATGAACTAATGAACAATGTTTTGTCTCTTGAATTTAGTAATTAAATAAACCCATATGCCTCCTTCATAAAGCTTTCCCAACCTAGGCATCTCTGATCTCAGCATGCTAGAAGCCTGTTAGACAAAATTTGCATAATTATAAAGAATGTAACTTTGTCATGCTGAAAGAAAGGAGTCTTACAAATAAGAAGAAAAGAAACATAAAATAATTGTACATTTTCCAGATTTATTTAATTCCAGGAATTGGCTAATATTTGTGTTTATTTAGAGTGTGTTGTATAAAGATATATAATGGCTATATAATGGAAATGAAAAGGATATTTTTTTATTCCAAGGTTAATCAATGAAGAAAATGTATTATACATGTCAGTGTTTATATCTCACTTCTCTTAAATCAGTCCACAAGAGCTTTTCTATTATGAAAGAAATGAATGAGTCAAATTACAATCTGTTCCCTAAAACAGCAAATACATATGCGGACTAAACATTAAATCACTATAGCAAATAAGGAATCATTGCTTACACAAGTGAAAATTGAGTAAGTATCCTTGTTTATGTGGAACTGTATGCACCACAAGAATTTAATGCCTTTCTTTGAAAAGATGACCTTTTTCACTGAAATCTGAAAATGTTGTACAGGACTTAAATACGTTGACACCTTCTAAAATATCTGGTCCCTTGAGCACAATACAGAAGTCTGTCTTTGATGCTTAGATTTTCTACATGTATGAAGCAATCTGAACCTCAAACAGTTGTAGTGACGGGTATACATCTAGCTAGTGACTGGTCACTAATTGTGTTTATATAAAATTGCCTATACTTGTTCTCAAAAAATACCTATTTTTTGTTGACATGTTTCCAGGGGAAAAAAAAAAAAAAAAGAAAAAAAAAAAAGGGCTCATGATACAGATATGTAGATGGAAAATTTTGGGATAATGTTAAAAATGTGAATCAATGAGTCAAAAAATAAAATTTATTTCTTAAACATGAAAAAGAAGTGTTTTGGTTTTTTTTCATATTGAATCTCTGGGTTGCTATTTTTGCCCTGAAATTGAAGATAGACACCATTTAAATGTCCTTTGAAGAACCTTATATTTCTTCACTGATGGCAGAGGAAGGTTGAACACCAAGCTTAGACTAGTCAGCTAACATTAATATGACCAAGTCATGCAAGCTAACTCTCACTTTTCATTTATATTCTGAATTCTAAAAGGTGAATATTAAGTGTGAACTGGTGTAAGTACAAATTCATGGGTGAACCAATATTTGTTTTATTGTTCATTACTGACAATTACATTTGCAAGGAAAACTGAAAATTAGACGTGTGTTGTATGGGGTTTTTTTTAATGTCAAGTTACTTATTTAAACATATTAGAAAGAGCAGTACATTTTGCTCATGTTGTCTCATTTGCTACATGTTGTCTCATTTTCTACAGTGTTTTTCAGCTCCCAACAGACCACCATAAAGACATTAATAAAAGCAAACCACAAAAAAAGTATCATCGTTTCTATTAGTTTAACAATAAGCCATATTTACCACTCAAATTCTGTAACAGAATTGAAGTACATATTGTACATATTTTACATGTCTCTGTATTTTCAGATGGAAAAATAAATTCCAAGTATGCAAGAAAAAAAGGAAGTTTCTTTCTAAGAAGGCATTGCCATTCTTAGAGCAAACCACCTGGCAGGACTGCCTTTTATAAATATATTTTAGAAACACTTTCTCTGTAAATAAATCTTGCAACTCGTTTTTTAGTGAAAAGGAAACTCTTCTTTATTGCCACTTTGGTATAGTGGCAGCAGGTAGAAGTATTGAAACTCAAGTAAACTACTAATATTTGAATTTAAATTTGGATAGTTTTTAACATGCAACACCTAAGTAGCTCATTTCTCCCATATCAAAACCACTTTATTTATAAAAGTTATATGCTTTATTTATAAAAGTCAGTCCTTTATTCTATGGATAGCTAGTATCCTTATGAGGATTTATATGAACTTACATACTTCTTTACAGAAGGTTTTATTCCATATATTATTGTTTACACTAAATAAGATATTTAGTTTATTTCAGTTTATTGAAGGCTACGTGAGTTACATGTGAGCACCACACCTTCATGACACTTGACAATGAGGATTTCAAACTAATGGTTAGATACTAGGAAAGGCTACAGAAACTATGGAGCATTGAGTTAAATTCTTTACATCTTTCCCTTAGTAAACACATGACAATGGACTATCCTCCTGTTGACTAAACTAGAACACCTGTGCTGCAACAAATTATGTGTTTGAATAGAATTTCTGTGAGAAAAAAAATGTCCATTACAAGAAAAGAATCCATTGCCTCTAAGTTTCAGCAGACTATCTGCTTCCTCCTGAGCTAAAGAATTTCCTACTCTTCCTGATACTGCAGATTCCTTGTTTAGAAAAATTTCTCTAATGATACCCTAAACTCCAAAGTGTTGCCCCTGCTGAGCTACCAGGTAAGGAGAATTTAGCCCACACAATTCCACTTTACAGAGTTTTCAGTATTTGTGACTTAACAAAATGGCAGCCTGCTCCTCTGTTGCACCTTTTTAATAGGACATATCAAGCACCGAAAAGGAAAAAAATAGACTAGCATGACACAAATATTTAGAATTAAAGCACTGACCAGTGGTTAGATCATTAATCTATTTTTTTTGTATATCAAATACATTCTGCATATACAGGTTGACAATTACCCTGTGAAAGGATAATTTCTGCTTTGTCTAAATTTTATTCAAATGTATTAATTCTTGAGATGACAGTGTCTAGAGATGGAAAACTCAATGCTTTTCTCTGCAGCTATCCCAGTTTGTTCCAGTGTTTAAGCAATCTCATTGATGGAAAAGTGTACCTATTTCCAATCCATCTAAGCTGAATTGGCTCTTTGTAAGATTTCTCAACTAGATTAAGGAGCTCTTTAGTTCACAGTAGTTTCTCCCTGTGGAGATACACTGTCATCAAGTACCTCATCTTCTCTTCTTTTTAATAAGCTGAAACTGCCTGAGCACTCTAAGATATTTATTGCAAGATATTTCCTCTTGTCCTATAATCCTGTGTGTCTCTTTTTTTCACACCCTCCAAATGTGAAGTGCTATTCAAAAATGGTGACATGAGAATTACACAAAATATTTCAAAAAAATCCACTGTTGCACCCAGACATAACCTCCTTTTTTTTTTTTTTTTTTTATTCACAGCACCACAGTGACACAGAAGGGCTTTAAGTCTATTCCATATATCTGTGTGACATGTGCAGATATATACATGTACAAAAACATATACATACACCTGTATCAGTAGCACATATTTTGAACTCTGAGTTTTACCTTCACCTTAATTGTGATAAATTTCCCTTCAAGAACTTCAGTTTTCATTGAAGCTCTGGTCTACATGTTTGATATCAGTGTAATTTTTAAAAGTTCAGGTTTCTGTTAATTTTTTTTACTTTTACAATCAAGATTGTTAAGTGCTAGTCATAGTTTGTTTATCCTTCATTTTAAATAAAGTTTGCTTGTCCTCACAAGAATCAATTTTATCTTTGACAATCAGTGTTTCAATGATGCTCTCAAGTCATGAAGTCATGAATTTACTTCAGCTTAGTAACTATTTGGTAAAGAAACCTGTCAGCTAATATATCCAGAAATGACTAGCCTCTACTTTTATAAAAAATATTTTCTTACTACATTTTTTACATCTTCAAATCTTCCATAATGACAATCTCTTGTAATATCTCTCAATTTTACAACCTGAAGGACAACAGCATCTATTTACAAACCTAATTCTGCTGGTCTCTAACAGACATTCAGTCTATCAGAACCTCTTTTATAAGCGTTAATCCTTATTATTTCCCTGACTGCCACTCTATTTACTGCTATTACTTTTCCCTTCCTTTTCTTTAGTGAATAAGCCATATCTTCTCATACCTATGGAAGATGTGCACAGTAATCAACTTGTTGTTACCTGCATAAAATCTAGTTTCACATATGAACTAAAAACTCTTCCAGTTACCTGCTCTGTCCTCACATGAGTATATAAATAATTACATATCATTATGATATTTCTTGTTCATTAGAGTTTCCTGTGCTACAGCATTCTTCTCTTGGTCCTTCTTACTCAGAGTTTCATTCAAATTCAGACCCTTTATTCTTCACCTTTTTGCTCTATGGTATATAAGTAATGCACTTGTGGGTGCATTAAAAATTAATGTTAGTGTTAAGTAATCAATCCAGGCAGTTCTCCATGGTTGATGTTTCTCATGATTGCCATGCTAATCCTTGCATCACTGATAGACTTTAGACTGTTCAGTTTATTAGAACTGGGTTTCATTTGAGTTTGGGTTTGGGTTGTTTTTGTTGTTGTGCTTTGGGTTTTTTTTAATAAACTCTCTTTTGAATGGTAGAGGATAGCAACATTACAGACACGCAAAAAAGCCAGATGTACTCTGAAAACTGCCTTTAAGCAATTGTTTTTTAACTTCTATCAAGATAAATAGTATCTGTATAAAATATAAAATACTAACTGAAATAATCTTAGTGCTGAAAGTCATAAAATTATGCTCTAGATCCATATACTTTAGAGGTTTTATGTTTGTATTTTAAATACTCCACCAGAGGGAGTTCTATGAATGAAACAGAAATATTGACAACAAACATGAATCCTTGGAAAAAAAGAGTTTAAATACACTTACACTATTTTTGTTGAGCACTAAAATTTTTAGTCAAGTTTATGCCAAAAAAATTGAGAGTTTAGTAACCACAAATCCATATTGAAGTTGAAAATTTCAGTGTTCCAGAACACTGGTACAGAGGAGAATGAAATATAGCTATTTGATATTGAGTCTAATCTTTGGTGGCACGAGTATTTTTTTGTAATTACTGAAGTAAACTATATTTAACCTTGAGTTGGCTATCAGTCATTTATTCTGGGCACTTCAGTATTACAGAATATCCTTACAAGTTTATTTTTAGCCTCATTGGTGCTAAGTGATAGATTTCCCAAACTACTTCATCCCACATAAAAGCCCTAAGAAATGTCCACACAATTCCCTACATTTTGCTCTTAGTAATGTTTTCCTTAAGGAACACCCTCAGATTATAACAATGTGTTCTAACCCTGTAAAACACACTAGCTAAACAGTGTGATGTTAATATGGCACCACCTTCAATAAATAATTCCAGGGGTTACAAACAAAGATAAAATATAAGAGTCAAGAAGAAATATACAATACCCCTAAAAAAACTTGAAACAATCTTAACAGAGTGATTCTACAAGTATATGTGTTTGCCAGGTGGTGTAAACATAGGCATTAGCTTTATTGACTAATTAAATTATGTTGGTTTAGTTAGATTATTTTTTGTTACTCTAAATACTTTTTCAAGTACTAGATGTAATAGTGATCTAAAAATCAAGGAAGGCTATTTACTGCTAAGAAGCAACTGATTCTTCTTCTCTTAAAGCATGTTTTAATTTCTGAAGTAATTCAGAAGCAGGCATCTTTAGACAGGCTTTTGGAAATGCAATTCCAAAAAATTAGAAATTATTTAAAGGAATCACTCAAATAAAAAGGTTTTTTCTTCTTCCCTTCTTTCTTTCCTTCAATTACATTGAACATTATAATTATAATTATATATAATATAGCTTATATAGTATAAAAGTACATAATTATATATCTATATATGTATATAATATTTAATATATTTACTATAATAAATAATATATATAACATATATACACATTTAATATATTATAGAAGCATATCATTATAGTATAATTATTATAGAATAGGGATTTGCAGTAATTTAATACCTGGTTATAATACTATTTGAGTTCACAAGTTGCAAACAGTGATGAAGATCAATACTTGCATAGAAAATCCCGAAATAAACCGTCATTTCTCTTGAGTGACACTTGAAAAATCGCTCTTTCTTAATTTGAAATAGTCATTAAATTTATCAAAGAGGAAGGAAGGAGGAAAGAAAAGAAGGAAGGAAAGCAGGCAGCAGGAAGGGAGAACATGAAAGCAGGAAAGCATGAAGAGAGAGAGGGAGGGAGATGAAATGGGACATAGGCAAAGTGGAAGCAGGGGGAGAGAGAACAGAAGAAACAGAGGAGGAAGATAGAAGGAGGGAAAAGAGAAAGAAATTAATATTGTGAAAGACAGGGAGATGCAAACAATTAAATTATGTTATTCATTGGATATAGCTATATTTATTTCTTGGTCTAGCCTTATACATTTTACATGTTGATCATACAAAAATCACACCTTATTGGTGCTGTACAGTTTTACCATTTATTTTTCAGACAAGGTTGCATGTAAAAAGCAGGTCCCATGTAGCTGATGAGCTTTTCTACAAGATTTAATTGTACTTTTCTTATTTTTAAATAAAAGTACACAGTCCAGAATATTTTATTTTTTTTATATTGTCCTATTTTGTAGCTATTATCTATTACAATATCTTTTAACACCTTTAAGTCTAAACGAGTTATAAAAATGTAACAGTTTTTAAATTATATATTTCCATAAAGAAAAAAAAAGTAGATGTATTTCTGGTAAGGATGATTTCCAGTCAACATGAGACAATATGTTATTTCTTGGTGCCAAGAAAGAAATCCATGATGATCAGTTGTCAAGGAGGAGGGGGCAGGGAGAAAGAGCACCAGACAGTGTCATTCTACAAAGTTCAATTTAATAACTGAATCAAAGCAGCGGGTAAGCTGTGTCGGGAAAAACTTAACGCTCCTACATGTACAACCCACAGTAGTTCCAGCTACTGAAGCTGGCCCAAAATGTGAATAGGCACAGTGGAGCCTGGGGAAATAGAACACTTTCTGCAGCTCAGTGTTGGATGCCTGCACAACAATATCCCCCTTCCCATGCCCTTCTGGTTTCAATCTCTATTACCGAGAAGGTATCACACAAGCCACCAATAAAATCAGTCCATGATGATATGATGTAACTTTCTGCCAGCTTCAGGCTTTGTTCTTCTCTTGTTTGCTGACCCATAGCCTGTACCAAGGCTTACCACACTCTTTGTTTGCAATGTATTGTCAGCCATGGCTTATTATATCCAGTCACCCAATTCAGCTCATTATATTCAGTCACCCAACTCCTTATTAACGCAAAATTGCGATGTTTCCATGACTGGAAAACTTTCTGAAAGTTTGCAATACCACAAGAAATGTGAATAAAATATTTAATGAGCCAGCATATACCACAATTTTAAGGCTCAGGATGGAGTAATGTCAGTGAAATAAAAAGACTAAAGTCATTATTAATGAATTTTTTTTTTATTTTATTTTTTATTTTTTATTATAAATGGTGTAAGTGAGAACACGCACCTTTCTGTCCCCCTGGCTCCAGTTAGGAAGACCTCTACTCTGAACTGTTATCTTTTTTTTCCCCAGTACTGAAAGTAACAAAAAGGATACTATTCTTTGAGATTTCATTGTCTCTAGTTTTGAACAACACCAAATTCTTTATGACTTAGTCAACAGAGAAATGAGCTGCCTGCCATGCATTACATTGAAAACATTATTGCCAGGTAAGATCATACTGAATATTCTCAAGTCATTTTAAGACTATGAGCCCCTGATGATTTCAGAAAGCAGAGTATTGACTGGGGACAAGAATCTTGGTGATGGAGTTTCTAGAGAGTAAGATTTCTACTGGTCATATACTCTTCTGTTTATTTTTTCAACCATAGGCTAAAGCCTAGGATGCACTTTTCTATCACATATCATTCCTGTATCTTCCCTTCCTCTGTTTTTCTTACTAGACTTCCCCATGCTACTAACAGTTCAATCATCCTATCCAATGTTACCTCCTTTTTGCCTCCCACCAGCTATATATTCCAGTTAGGCTATATTCTTTGTTATTGGAGAAGCCCACAGAAAGTACTAGTCTGAGAAGACTCTACTGAGTCTTCTTTCTACCCTAAAGGATCTCTTCTTAATCCTAAAGTATTGGGAATAGTCAACAAAAAACACACAGGTTATGCCATGTTTTCTTGGTACCCCTGAATTGGATCTTCAATACATACTACATTTCCAGAGAATTCAGCCCTCACCTTCTAATTTTCCACATATAATCTAAGTACAATCTGGAGGGGGTTTGTATTTACCCACCCTTGGATACTGTTTCATGGAAACAAAGAAAGAATGTTTATCTCCAGTACTTGGACATGTCCTTCAGTCTTACAAAAGACATGCAAAAAGATCAGATTTTACATTAGTATGCAGATTCAAAGGTTTGAATTTATAGCTACAAAATTCAGCTGTCTTGATTCTCATCTTCATTGTTTTCCCATGAATGCCACAAAAATCCTTCAAAATTCACTGTCTTTGGAGTGATTTTTTTTAGTGTGATATTTGCAGTTCTGTATGTACTGAGAAAGATTCACGCTGATTTTAGGCACTCACCAGGGCTTGTTAGGTTAAGAGTCTGCTTGTCCTGAGCTACCTCTAAGAGCAGTAAATTTATTGTTGCTTATAGTTCAGCCAGATGAAGCAGGATTTATAAATTGATATATTCTTCATTTGAGAGACTGAGATGTAGATCAGCTGACCTCAAAGACAAACAATCACCATATGAAGAAGAGACATATCAGAGTCCCTGTAATATGTAATTCTACTTCTGCTAGCTTTCTGAAGCATAGAAAGCATTAGTTTGATGATATATTAACACTGCTGGTGAATATTTAGGTTCCTGAAACAAGAATAAACTTGAAAAACAAATTAAAACCATAGGAAGTGTTGAGTCTTGTATATAATATAAAAAGATTTTTCAGCCGAGAGTGCTACTTTTCAGAGCAGTGGTCTCTAAAAATAATACAACATTCTGCCATACTAACCTTTTTATTGTGGCATTTAGGCAACCAAATTGAAATTCTTGATTTTTAAGAAGTCCTCAAATTGTGATTAATTCACTATAGACTATTTGCTTAACTATTTTCCTGTAGATTTCACAGCATTTTACTATCAGCAGTTGTTTTCTACTTTTTATTAATTATCTTGCTGTCCATATGCTAGTTCTTGAAATGCTCTTACATTCTTCTTCTCCAACTGTGTCTTGATGGAGTGGTAGTGTAACATGCTATGTCACAGCAGTACTAAGGAGAACTTTAAAAAAAAAAGTACCAAGTGCTGATTACTACTTTGAAAGAGGAATCTTAAAAATACTGAGTAAGAAAAGTCATCTACGAGGTACAATTTCTTCTCAGAGAAGAAAAAAACCCAAAACTTAGCCTAAGTTTAGCTTTTATGTAAAGATGAAATTTTGTGGTTTGTTTGAAAGTTACAAGCATTTTGGGACTCTTGTTGCTATTCACACTGTTTCAGTTGTTGACTTTTGTGTATCACAAGTATGGATTTACATGGCAAAACAGAGAAAATTCTAAACCTCAAAAAATATACTTCCTGGTCAGGCATAACTGATACAGAAAGTTTTCTTGCCTCACTTTTTATCTAACCTTAGTTAAAGCCATATTAACACCAAAATAAACCCCTGATGTCTGAATGTACAACCACAACTCATTAACGACTGTGATCACCATCCATCAGTATCTCAATAACATTTTCCTTAATTTGAATATGGAGTAACATTACACTATTTCTGTATTCTTCAGGATGAGCTGTTGTAAATGGAACCGGATAGTAAAGGTAGTATATATCACTCTATCCCACCAAGCTCTAACTGTGAAATTTTGTAACTTAGATAATAAACATAACTAATAACATGATCACTGAGGCTCTTCACCATAAAAGATCATTAAAAATTTGCATAAGGCAAATACTTCACATAAATGAAATAGTTGCTCTGTCTGCAATACAATCAGAATTCTCAGTAAGTTAAAGAGTCCATATAGAGTCATGTCACTGAAATTACATATGTTCTTGTAATTAAGTTTGAATAATGATTTGCTGTGTTGGGACTAATGACCCTTGCAGAGCGAAGGACAGAATTGCATCTGTGAGAAGCTAAACAACTTCTACTACTTCATTCAAAGGCACTTGCAAACATTCTGCATCTCCCAGGCTTGGAACAGTAACATATGTTAACGTCTTTTATATCATTAACATTATGACTGTGTTACAGACATATCAATCACTTTATTCAATTATGTTCTTCAGGTCAAGGAAATTGTACATATGATCATTCTCCTGCTCAGTGCACCAAAGTAATCTGAAGATTTTCCAAGTTTATATTGAAGCCGAGTTAAAAATTAGCTTAAAACACTAACGCTGAGAACTGTCTATGAGTAATGCTTAGTTAGAAACAGGATTAAGGTCAGTATGTCCCTGAAAATGTGCACATAGACGTAAAAGTAGATAGGGAAGATGCGCTAAAGAACAGAACAAGGACACCAAAAGAGATAAGAACAGAATAAGCGCCTAAGTCATGATGAAGAGGAGTAAAAATATGACCCCCGAAAGATGAAGGCAACAGGATCTCCCACCATGAAACACCCCAAAAGAGATGACCACGCCCAAGCTCCACCTACTATGAATATTATAATCAAATATTGCAATATTATGATTATGCATGAAAAGATGTTGTAATCCTTCACAAAAATTGTATAAATAATCTTGCTTTTCACTAAAAACTTGGGAACTCTTTGTCCGGTGCTAACCAGGGATTCCCCAATGTTGCAAATAAATACTTTGCTGTTTATAGACTAAAACTTTGTCTCTAAACAGTTATTAATCGGCTGGTTTTCTGGCATCAATATTTAGCAACTCATCTTGAAATATGATGACATAAATGTGTGGAACAAGCTCTATCATTTCAACTCTCAAACTGCAGTTTCAAGATGCAAAAGGATCACTGAGGTTTAAGTGAAGTTTCCTGAGAGGTGAAGCACTGACAGATTAAATAGTTATATCTATGAGGTATTTCAATTTTCTGTTTGAAGCAATCAGGCTTCAGTCAAATGGCATCATAATGAGATGAAGAAAATGGTACCATATAACTTGGAATGTGATACTCTCAATTTCTAAGCATTATCTATACATTGCAACACAAAGCAGAACCATGATCCTTACTGGGCGAGAGAAAACAAATTACATTTGTAATCAAAACCATACCAAATATGATTTATTTTTTTATAATATCCCATGCTGTAAAACCAAACTGCAATTATCTTTCTAAGGAAAAATATTACTTACTTTTCCTTTCTCAATATTTATGAAAGTAGAAAAGCAGATGTTATGAGAAGGGCTAATGGTACATTAAGGCCATAGAGTCCATTAATCTAGCATGGTCTATTACAAACTTTCACAAATGGTTCAAAAGGTAGTATTTCTTAAAGTATTGTATCCTCTAAAAATAGTTACATCCCAAGAAGGTGGCCATCACAATTTTTAATTAGACTTTATTTTCCAGAGACAGATAAGTCCATATAGCATGACTCTAGTTTCTGACAAGCATGCCAGGCTGATAAATTGTGGACTTCAGAGGTTAGCTTCCCTACATACGAAACCCCTTTTGACTAGAAGAATAAAGAACTATCCCTAAAAATGCATTTGCTTTAGCTTATTGGTATATTTTATTTTGCTGCCTTTCTTCTTTTTTTTTTTTTTTTTAATTTTTTTTAAAAAAAAGACATCACACATGCATTTCACTCTACTATCATGCAACTCTGGCAATAAATTAGAAAATTAAATTTATCAGACATATGGAGCTGCAGATTGAAAGTTTTCAGAAATTGACAAGCTGGTAACAACCCAGATTGTAATTAAGAAGTACAGAAGTCTTGAATAAAGAGACATGGATATTTGTGCTGCCATTTAAATTAGCAGATTCATTAAAATAAAAATGAAAATTAAAAATCACACAATAAAACACAGTCAGGGTGACTTCATACTTCAGAAATAAACCAAACCACATTAAATCTGATGTGCCTAAATTTACATGAAAATTTAAGTTTTTCCTCGTACTATTAACTCCTAAAACTTTCATTTAAAACCTTGCTATGCAAGTTCCATTTCTAAAAAGTACATAGAATGCAAACACAGATATCTGCAGCTTTCATTGTTCACTAACTTTTTATGACTTTACAACTTTCTCTTCCACCAAGCTCATAATTTGCTAAACAGCAAGTGTATTTTCTAAAGAATTTTCAAATGCTATCTGATTTTCCTTCAGTGATTTCTTACCTTTTCCTCACCTTCTCCCCTCCTTAGTGCACATATTTTCTTTTCCTCACTTAGATTTTGCATTTCAAAATAATAATTTGATTTTTGACACTGAGGACTCAGTAAATGCCAGGGACATGATAACTCTGCTCATGGAAAGGGTTATATAACTCTACAGTTAATAAATTTTACTTCCATTAGATTCTTTCTCCATGCTCAGCAATGACTACATTTTGGAAAAAAGTTTGTCACATTTGAATTACCTCTGACAACTATGCAAAAAAAAAAAAAATTATTTATTTCTTCCACAGGTTTCATGGTTGAGAGAAATAGAAGTTATTCAGTGTGATAGAAAACGTATTGGAAACAGTACATATCCTGAAGTCAACAGGATTTTTAAATTCGGTGGTCTGCTTTAAGGAGTATTTCTTCTCCAACAAATAAATTTCCAAGCTCAAATGTCTTGCCTTCATAACACTTTATGTGGAAGCACAAAGCAAGTTGACCATATAAATGAATGCATATAATTTCTTTTTTCTGTTTAATGAACAACAGTGTAATTTAGAAGTTACATCAAGTCTGACACTGGGCAAGGGAATTTCTTTTGAAGAATTAAAATTAAAGTATTTATGGAGATTCAATGAAGCAAACCATTTCCTTGAAAATATATTGATTTTCATTAAAATGCTATTGTAAGGACAACTGCAAATTACTTCTTACTTAAAAGTAATTGGTGGAAAAAAGCTGAGAGACATTTGCCAGGTACAATGCAGTAAGAGAACTATTACTTTATTACTATTTTTTAATGAATCAATGAATATTTAATTTCAAGTATGTAATTAACTATGAAGTAAAATTACTGAAAGATGAGATTTAACTTGAGTCATATATTAAAGTTATTACATGTTCAATCACATAAGCCACAGCTACAAATCTATTTTTGCCAGATTACTTGAAAAACTTTCTTGCTCTCCATTTCCCACCAGTGCAGAACTATTGTTTCTTTAGGTATTTTTATCTCAAAAGATTTTATGGTACAGCATTTTTATTTTTGATTAAGCCTATCTGGATAGAAATACATTATGGTTAGGTAACTAAAGAGTATTATTTTTTGTTTTGAGAGTTCTTGGCTATAATGTTGAAGAGACATACAATGGGGTCAAAAGGCATTTCTTGTACTTAATGTAGATACATTTGTAGGTGCAAAAAAGCAAGATGAAAGGTTGATCATTTTGGCCATTACCCTAATTTTTCTTTACTTTGGGGACACATGTATCTACTCCATTTAGCACCGTTATTTGTACTCTATTAAAAAAAGTTGTGATGATTAGCATTCTATAATTGGCTATTCTGACAGTCAGCTATAAATCCCTATTAACTGAACTGATATATTATTAAAATACTTTGGCAGTGCAGTATTAAATATCCTGAAAGTAACTCAATCTTCCTAATGATTTGGAAAAGTGCAAAAAGAAATCATATTAGTTTAATTTTCAAAAGCCATTAGAGTTCTCTTATATACTGTCAGAGCTTCCCCCCCAACAAGTTTTCTCCCAGTAAGTGCCATTCATTCATCAGAGATGTTTTAATTTCCTAACGATTTCACTATTAATATGATACATAATTTAAATATTTCAGAAAGTAAGCTAAGGAAAATTCAACACGTTTCACATTTCACATTTTCATAGACAAAAATTATCTTTTCTTTGGCAAGCTGAAACCCTGAAACTTTGAAAGCTGCATTCATGAATATATTATTCTGCCTGCATGTCAGAAATTTCTTAAGCTATTTATTTTCTATTGCTTCCAAGGCATGGTAAATTTTAACAAGCAAACAACTGCACAATATGCCAGAGTTAAGGGAGTACTATTACTTCCTACTCACAACAAGCTTTTGCAATGACATCTTGTAAGAGGATTCACAAAACCAGACTCTGAGATACATCACTTGCAACTCCTAAAGAAGGAACCCTGAAAACCTTTAAATAAAGGGCCTTGAAGTTCTTTTGAAGGCATGAGAACTTTTTTTAAAAGAAAGGTGATTTTTCCATCCTGTTTTTAAAGAGGGCTTCCCCTCAAATCCTCTGCCATAAGACAGGAGGAGTTTGGTAACAAACTCCCTCTTGCCCTACTTTGTAATTGCTCTCATCACAGTCCATACTAATTTCCTGGGGCCTGAAGGAAAATATAATGCCTTCTGTCAACTGAGAGACTATGCTCTTTGCCTGTGCTCATCACTTTCCTCTCCTTTCTTCACATTCCAAGGTCTCTGCTGTTCCTCTATCACATGCCCCTGGCTATGCAACCATGTAGAAGAACTTTTCTCTTTTGTAGATTCACTCTGACTGAGAGTGCTGTACTCAAGACAGGCAATAAGGCACTCTTCCCCCAATCTCAACTGGTTTCCCACAACCTTTAACACATAACAGTAAGTCAAATAGATATGAGTTGACTCAAACCTAAATGAAGTAACATGATGCCTATGAAAATATCTTGCACTATGAAGCTTATCTGTCAAGGTTATGTTTTCACTGGGTGAGAAAAAACATTGTAATTTAATTGCTGAGTGGATGTATTTGTTTTTCAAGCAAAGAGAAAGTATGACTACTGTGCATGCTTGCAAATGTCACTGCAGTTAAAACAGAGTTTTTGTATTAATTACAACTGACTTCGTTTTTGATCTGCCATCTTTTGTTGGTGATTTTCCCATTCAGATTTTAGATCTGAGCATTAAAAAGAATAATAGATTATATATATATACCTAATATCTTAGAAATGGGCACAGATCTTTGTGGACTTTGTGATACATCAGATGTGTATTAGTCACAATTCTTCAAATATATTATAACGAGTAATTTCACTCACCCAAAAAATATTTCAGTAAGTTGTTTTAAAGAATAGCAAGATTTTTTTTTTTAGATAAAAGTTTTTCTCTATTTTTTCATTGTTCATTGTAATGCTTTTCACCCACAAAAAACCCACACTAAAACATATGAAAGTAATATAAAAATCTAAAAAAAAAAAATAAAAAGATAAAAATATCCAATTCTTTCAAAACATATCTGTTCAATTTTAATGCAATCTTATTCTAAAGTAGATCAGATGAATGCTGCTCTGATACCTTACTTCTCTCCACTGACAGATGAAGATTAAACTGACTAGCTTGGACCTGGAAAACTACAATTTAATGCTTAAATACAGAGAAACCACAGAACTAGCTCCAGAAATGTAAAATAAGTGTAACTACCGGAAAAAAAAAAAGAAGACATAACTACTGAACAAGAGAAGCAGATTCATTGATTCATTGAAATGTGCTCTATTACTCTACTAGTTCAATAATAATTTCAGAATATACCTTAGG
Source organism: Anabacerthia variegaticeps (assembly GCA_035583185.1). Classification (NCBI taxonomy): domain Eukaryota; kingdom Metazoa; phylum Chordata; class Aves; order Passeriformes; family Furnariidae; genus Anabacerthia; species Anabacerthia variegaticeps. The sequence continues at coordinate 65,074,810 of JAWWEW010000001.1, forward strand.
GGACCATTATTTCTCATAAATGATACATAATCTACCCTTTATGTAAGTTTAACTTCATGAACCAGATGTTTTTAATTTTTTCAAAAGATGAAGAATCAAATGGCTGCCAATATGATTTAATTTCCGAATAAGTAACATATTTTTGCTTCATTGATTCTGATTAATTTTTAACATTAATGCCATACCTGTTCTGTCAGATGTAACTAGAAAAAAATTTAAATATTGCCAGATAAAATTCTTTATATCTAGAACTCTCTGTCTTAAGCCACTTCACAGATGACTAAAAGGAGGGATAATTCTTGAGAAAACACCCCCACAAGCCACCAAAACTTCCCTTGGTATTGTTCCATTGCACAACAATTACAAGGCTTCCCTAAAGCTAAACTAAAAGAAAATGGTTAAAAAGTATTCTAATGATTTACACTTTTACTATTTTCACCTGCATGTGATCATGCATCTAAATAAGACATATTATTCTGACCCAGAAGACAGTGCAGCCATCACAGAAGGCTAATTCTCATAACTTCACTGAAGTTAGTAAGAATCACCACTTCTATGGATTTAAGGTCCATGGAAGTACAGAATAGTTTCAAGCTAAAACCAAACTAGGTATTTTTACTTAGAGAGGATATATAGTATTCATAAGATTATAATTTAGATATTCCAAAAATGCCTTACCATGGTGTAGTTGTGAGCCACCTTCATAAGCTCTGTGCATCCTTGTGCATCAGCAAATGCTCGTATTCCCAAACAGTTGGATGGGTGCAAAAGCTTCATTAGAAAATGACAGCAAACCTCTACTACTTGTGGGAGCTGGAGGAGGCAGGCAGCCGCAAGAAGATTTTCAATGGTGTCTTCTTTCAATTCCAGGCATCCTAAAAAAAAAAAAAACAAAAACAGATGACAACTTACTTACTAGGTTTTGACAAAACATAGTATCAAAAGATATTTTTGTAAATAATCATAGCTCTATATAAAAAACTCCACAGAAGAAGTGAAAAAAAAGGATTAATCTCCCTGACTGAACACCTCAGGGACCTGAACATTACAGTATTAAAAACATTTCTTTTTAAACCACTATTGATTCAACTATATATTGACAGGCAAAGAGAGACTGTACAGTATGGAAAGGAAGTGAAGACTTAGGACTATCAACTAGGCTTTGGATGTTTGGATTTTTTGGGTTTCTTTTTTTTTTTTCTTCCCCACTGAATTTGGTGATAAAACTACCATTATGTTCATTATCCCTGAAAAGAATGAAATAACTCCCTTGGCATAGTATGAATAAACCCACAAATCACAGAATCACAGAATATGCTGAGTTTGAAGGGAGCCACAAGGGTCATTGAGTCCAACTCTTAGCCCTGCACAGGACCATCCCCAAGAGTCACATCATGTGCCTGAGAATATCACACAAACTCTTACTGAACTCTGTCAGGCTTGGTGCTGTGACCACATACCTTCAAAATAAGTCTTACAATCTTACAATTTTGTGCTGCTTATTTGTAATACGACTTTGGATTAATTTTATCCAGGTAACATACAGCAGGGTTCCCAATAGCACATAGTTCTTCTAAAGTAATTTATATTTGTGAAAAGTGCATATATTCATGCCTAATACTTATCTTCAATTAATTCTTATAATAGCACTTAATTCCATAATTCCTCAAGTCAGTATCTTTCCCTGGCAGACTAATGCACTTTTTAATAAACAAAAGGTAAAATAGAATAAAATAAACTTTAAAAAAATAATTTATTTTATTGAGGAATATGTAATACTTTTTATAATGCTCCACCTGAACCAAAAGGTTTTAGTTTTTTTCAGTAGTATCTTCCATTAATAACTTAAAAAATATATAAATTAAAGATTACAAGGATATCTTGTGGAACTGGGGAAAAAGAAAAAAACAATAGGAAATTAAAAAGTGCAAATATATAAATTGCAAAAAAACATTTCTGATTTTATTTTGCCGTGCTTGGAAAAATCATTTCAAACTATAAAAACATTAAGTGCACATTGATAGTATTCTTCAAAGTGATATAGTTCAACACTTAGATAAACTCACTTTTTTCCCCACACAAACTTTGTATTTGTTGTCACAAAAAGAACAAACAAAAAAAACAACAAAAAAAACCACAAAAGACAAACAAACAAAAAACCCCCAACAAACCAAAACCAAAACTAAACAAAACACCATATCTTAACAGTTGCACCACATGGCACCAAGGAATTCTAAAACCGTCAACTTCACAACAGTATGCCATTGAAAATGACAGTATGCATTGAAAATGACTGTAATACCAAACACAAAGTACAATAACATTAATACTGTACATTTCATCTTTTCTACTTTCACTGTATTGGAGCTTTTAATACAAAATGGAAACTGAAGTTATACTTTACTAGATGTAGTTATAATGCATCTTTTTGCAAAGGTTAGAGAATGAGATAAAGAGCACAGCCTAATTTCAGTGGTTTTCCACTGCTTATTTTTATGCTTCTATTAGTGTCACATGAGTTTCTCTTTATGTTATCTGACAGTTTCTCAGAATTTCTGTACTTTACGCAATGTGGTCCAAAGGCACACTCAGCAGCAGATTCTTGGGTGACCCATATATTAATCAATGACATTCCCACATTTGGTGCATGCTTGCAGATAATGACTATCTTAACACACAACCTATTATCTGGAAGATAGTTTCACTGTGTCAAGTGGAAGCTTTCAAAAGACAGTTGTTTTCAGGTCAAAACCAACCATCCTGGTACCAGAAGGAAGAAAATGAAAAATGCGCAAAACACCTGTGAAAAGTGGGTGGACTGAGAAATGGAAACAAAATTATAAAAATTGATTCTAAATCTCCTTTTCTTATGTGTTATTTATTTTTTAACAATGAGCTCAAAAAAATACTCTGGCCCTATAAAATAGATCCAGATATCATTTGCAAAGTGATATAAGCACTGAAAGAATCACCGTAATTTTGAGAAAAGGTAACAGTATTATAGTTTGGCCTTTTATCACTGAATGTAGCTACCCTTAAGAGAAGAGCCCAAAAGAAACAGTTGAAGCCACATCAATATATTTGTTTTCAAATTGAAGATATTTTCCCTTAACTTTAAGGTAGACTAGTCCTGGTAGGGTATTAGTTGGGAAACAGTAGGATTAAACTAAGTTTAAATCAATAAAAATTATCTGTTCTACAAATTATATATTTCTTTATGCAATCAACATGGCCATTTTGAAAAAGATCCTTCATTTTTTTTATGGAAGAGTGTAAACACATTTCTGCCTTAAACATTAATAGAGGATGTAAATATTCAGTGGTTTCTGCGATATCTGGGGATATCAACATATTATAGCTTATTTTTAAATAAATTCAGAAATACTAATTTGCTACTTAATATATCTATGATAAGAGCTAGAAAAGTACACTCTGTACGTGTTAAAGAGTTTATTGTTCTTCATTCTTTCAGCTTCAGTCATAGATTAGTTTTTAATCCATCTAAATATTTTTCAAGTTTTTTATCTTCTTTTTTAAAAATCAAGACACCTTCATAAATTTGTTCACAAGGGCTGTATTCACTTTTTCAGAAGCATACTATGACATTTTTATGCAAATTCCTCTCTGTTATCAAGTGTTTAACATGGTCAGAGTTTGAAAAGAGAAAGCTGTTAAGAGGCACTGTATATACAATCTTCAGACAGTTTAATATTGGCAATTAGAAGATTGAAGCATCTATTTAAAAATGTTTAATAGGATATTCAAGGGGGCATTAATATTATTGCTTCTTCAGTTCACCTCCCCCTCATATTTTTATGCAATAATAAGCTTGCACAAGTGCTGCAGTCAGAGAAAACAAATTTACCAGAGCTTTAAATTTTTTTTTTGTATTAAATTAATTAAGATGAAAAAAAAATTGAGGAAAAACAATCAAAATAACTTTTATGTATTCTAATTGTAATTCTAAATTATAGCTCCATTTGTGACAAATGTTATGTGCATTCCTTATGCAGAAATTAAAATCCCCATTTTTAGCATGCATTCTCATAATGAATACATAAATTTTATTACCTCATTACCAAATGTGAAGCAGAGATAATATTAAAAAATTTCCCTGATATTCTTTTCCTGGAAATTTTTTCAAGTTCAGGGAGAGTTTTGGTATTTTTTAAATCCTTTGTTTTACTTTTATTCTATCTTCTACACATCTGACTACACTTTAGAACTACTTTTATTTATAGGGAATCACTGCATATTTGACTACTCTTGGATGATGTTAACAATGTTGGTGTGTATTACAGGAATCACACTCCCACAGCTATTGACCAATAGATGGGACTTGTGGTGGGACCACTCAGTAGGTGTTCATCTGTTCTGTGCGTGAACAACAAATTTTAACCCAGAATTGTAGCACATTATATCATTTTACCTCACGTGCACAGTACCTTTTTTTCTCTTTTGTAATTACACAGTTATCCATTCATAGCAAGACTCTTCAATGTTCTTAAGATAGCTGTATTGGTGAAGTCATGGGAAGTGTCAAGGAATTAGAAACAAAGGCTACAACTAATTCTTTGTAATCAGGTTTTAACATTTTAACCTTTCTATTTGTGTCTTGATCAGTTGTGTGCAGTTTTGAAGTGTTGCTGAACAGAATTATTTCCATAGGCTAGCCAGTTGTATGAATGCAGCTTCTCTATTAGGTCTCATTTTTTTAAAAAAATAAAAGTAGTAAGTGGTATCAAGATAATATTTTCAGATTTTGCATAGTAGATGAATTGCTTACAATCATGACTACAAGAAATTGCTTTTTTGCGGCAGCATCAAATTCCAGAGAAGACTCGAAAAAGCTTATAAAAAAAGGTAATGTGCTTCCTATTCCTATAAATGCTTTTTGCTATTGCTTATCATTAACCTTTCCAAGCCCTAGGTACTTGCCAGGTAGCCACCTGAGCTAATCACCCAAGACCTCCTTTTACAGTCCACAGAGAGAAATATGCAGTGTTAGAGCAGTTTTGACCTGCAGTGTTTTTGTCATGTACTTCAGAATGAGATGAATCACTCTCTGAATGCCTGTTTCTTTGTTTCAGCTACAAAAAGAGCACCTTCATCTGACTTTCTGAGACACTACTGATATCTGTATTTGTTGATATGAATTCAGTGCATCAGCTCCCAAACACAGTACTCGAATTATCAGAATTATCAGGATTCAGGTGATGAAACACTTTGGGTTCAATTCTGATGACCAGTTCTCTCTGTTACGGTCAACTCCTCATAATGACACAGTGTGTAAAATTACCTCTTATGTCTATCCATGAACACCAGTCAATGAAGAATGCTATAAAAAGTATTTTACCTGTAGCAAAAAATGTTTTAGTCTCCAGCTGATTTCTGAAGCAATGCTAAGGTTTTAATTTTGACCTATGCCTTAAAAGATACATTTTACATTGTATCATCTTCCATACTTTTCATAAAGGTAAGTTGTTTTCAGAAAAGAAAACAGGACACAATATATTCACTTTGCAGATATATTTCCTGATTGAACTTTTTAAATTTTCTATTAATTATTTGCTGCAGACCACATTCATCAGTTGCAAGTGAGGCAGACAGGCATTCTACAGCTTTTATTCAGTGTTCACAGTGTTTATTTAAAATCATTCTATGGTCTGATTTGGAAGGGACCTTGCAGAACAGCTAGTTCCTACAACCCTGCCATGGGCAGGGACATCTTTCACTAGACCAGGTAGCTCAGGGTGCAATCCAATCTGGCCTTAAATACTTCCAGGGATGGGGCAACCTGTTCCAATGCCTCACCACCCCCACAGTAAAGAATTTTTTCCTATTATCTAATCTAAACCTACTCTCCTTCAGTTTGAAGCCTTTGTCCTATCACTACATGCTTTTGCAAATACTCCCACTCCATCTTTCTTGCGGGCTCTATTCATGTTCCAGTTAGCTTACCCATGAGCCATCTCTTCTGCAGGCTGAACAACCCCAGCTCTCTCAGCCTTTCCTCATAGGAGAGGTGCTCCATCTCTCTAATCATCTTGGTGGCCTTTCTCTGGATAAGTCTATGTGCTTCCTGTGCCAGGGACCCCAGAGCTGGATGCAGCACTCCAGGTGTGGTCTCACCAGAGCAGAGTAGAGGGGCAGAATCACCTCCCTCAACCTGCTGGCCATGCTGCTTTTGGTGCAGCCCAGGACAATTGGCTTTCTGGGCTGCAAGTGCACACTGCTGGGTCATGTCCAGACTCTCATCCACCAGCACCCCCAAGTCCTTCTCAGCAGGGCTGCTCCCCATCTGTTCATCTCTCAGCTTGCCCCAGCCCAGGTGCAGTACCTTGCACTTGGAGTTGTTAAACAGCATGAGATTCTCATGTGCCCACTCTTGAGTTTGTCTGAGCCCCTCTGTATAGCATCTCATCCTTCAGGTGTGTCAACCCCAACATTCAGCCTGGTGTTGTCTGAAAACTTGTTGATGATGAACTCAATCTCTTTGTCTATGTCGTTGATGAAGATATTAAATAGCACTGGCCCCAGAAAGAAAGAAATTTACACCATATGACTTTACTAGGAATTTTTTTTTTTCCATATTATAATTTTTTTCCTTTCCTGAACAACTTCAATCCCCCTCACTTCTAAATTTAATTGCATGTTCAGATTGGAACAGATCAATTTTCTGAGCATACAACATGTTTTTTTAATCCTTGGGGATAAAATTTGACTCTTGGAAAGGATTAATTATTTTATGTCTTCCTCACACAGGGGACCTAAAATAATTCTTTTAAAGTAATTGCAATTTTCATCTCTATGAAACAATCTCTAAAAAACATTTAAAGTAAATCAGAAAAGCATTCACTAGATTCAGATACATAACTTTCAACTTTGATTAAATGGTTGATTTAGCATTGCCAGCTATGTTGCCAGTTTTTGACTTTTCACTAATAAGTATGACTTCAAACTTCAAGTATGACTTCATAAATTATTCCAGAGCCATAAAAATATGTAGCTTGACAAAAATGGAAAAGCCTCCTTCACAGCAATATAAAAATTATTATAAAGTAAATAGAGTCACTCTTTTAAAATACTGTACAATTACTTACACCCTAATCATGCTGTATTTTTGAGTAAGTGGAGTAACCTGGCCTATTCACATCATCATTTGTCAGTACTGCCAAAATCCACTGTATTTAAATGGCATGGAAATTTACAACAGTGCAGAGTGATAAGGAAATTCTATTAACAAATTAAAATCCCCCCTGAGCAGGAAACTTTTTGCAAATGTGTGGCTAAATATCAGAAAAGTATATAACAAAAATAAACCATGATATGTAACTTTTTCATCACCTGGTCTGGGAAAAACAAACAAACAAACAAAACAAAACACAAAAACCCAAACAATAACAACAACAAACCAAAATACCTCTGTTGTACAACTGAAACGTCATGTTTTCAAAGAAAATTTGTCTACTGACTCATATACATCAGCTTTCAAAAAGAGACATTAAGATGTTATTTTCTCCCTATGAAGCGACTGCCATTCATGTGCCTTAGCTCACTTTATATACTTAATCACTTGTAAAATATACATACAAATAATAGGACTAAAAATGAGAAATCATTTTAGCTGTGAGTCTAATCTTCATAAAACTTATTTAAAAACTGTGAAGAAAGGTAAGTTAGCACTCTGAGACTGATGATAAGTTTTTCCATTGGTTATAGAAAACTTGTTAAAATATGAATATCATTGTTGGGATTATGTGCTTAATATTATTAGTCTGTGCTAGCATAGATGAGCATTATATTAGTAATTATGTCACCAATAATTCAACTACTATACGGGCATTTTATTTGGAAATTTTAAGCCTAGTTTTATGTATAGAGGAATACAAACTCACAGGTTAAAACAAACAAAGGAAAAAAGCCCAAGATAAAAGTTACGTCAAAAAAACCCACAAATCTAAACAGCATTTACTAACTAAATTTCAAACAGCACAAATCTTGCACTCATACACAAAATAGGCTGGGAGATGACAAGAATTATTCCAAAACCTCATTTCATACATAAGGCCTTAGGTTCTCTAATTTTTTTTTAGCCAATGGACTTCAATACCTGCATTTTTTCGTGCCTATAGGTCCTGTTCATCATTCTGCACCCATTGAAAAACACTCCAGGAGTTTACTTCTCTAAAAAATAAAACCAAACTTCATCTTGACAAGGAGGGGAAAGTTTCATTCTGCAAGACTTGTACTGAATTCTGGGTACATCTCAAAGAGATAGAGCCTTTTTATTACAGGGAACACAATCAAGCCCTGACCACTCATGGGGAAAAAAAATAAATTAAAAAATAATAAATGAAAAAGGGAGAAAATGTCTCAAGGACAAAGGAACTCAGCTTTCAGGTTTGAAGGAGCAGTATTTTATTCTCCACATCTGAAGCTAGCTCAGAAGCAGAAACGCTCACCTCTGCCAGAACAAGCTTCTTGACTTCTCAGGCAATGATTTGGTAGCTTGTGCTATGGTAGCACAGAGCAGTTCGAATCCACAATTAGAGAACAAAAAGTTACAGAAATGAAGGCACCGATTGCCAAAAAAAGATTTTTGCCTACGAGTCCACCTTACAGCCTAATGCTTTGCTCTGGGCTGGATTGCACTTTGGGAGAAGTGAGGACTAGAATCACATCTGGTCCTGTGGGTACATTTCAGCACAGCTGTTGTCAAATGACCATAGAATAGAAAAGAAAAGAAGGCATTTTACAATGCAGGGACAGCAGCAGAGAAACACCTGAAAGGTGAGGAATTCTTTCACAAATAGCCATTGTAATTTTCCTGATTCTTTGGCTTTCTTTTCTGTGAATACACAGCTAGGCAGCAGAGTTCAACAGAGCTGATATGGGTACACATCTCCACTGGAGGACCTCCAGAAAGAAGCATATTAAAGAGCAACACCATGCTGCAGCAGCCTTCACTAATGTTCTTTAGGGAACAGCCTAGCGTGTGCCAGATGACAACACAGAGAGATGGCACTCCACTCAAAGGAACACTCACTTTCCAGCCATGTCCTGTATTTAATAATCCGCACTTGGTTTAATCTCCCTTTGGAGATTGAGAACTTTGAACCTAGCAAGGTGACAGCTTTAAAAATGCATCCTGCAGTGTGCTCCATTAACTTCCCTTCCATATTCACTGCTCCCCTGAGTCTGCCTGAAATTACCCTTACTGACTTCTCAGGGGTAGCAAATTGCACCACAGTATGAGGAGTCACTAGCAGTCTAGCAGTCACTAGCTATCTCCCCATAGTATTCTAGATCATTCTGAATACTTGAAATTTATGGATATCCAGTTCAGAGCTCCTTTCCACACAATTCTCATATACTTTGCCAAAAGAATGTGATGACAGCTGGTTCTTAATCCATAATTGCCAGTTCTGTCCCTTAATGAAGTATCCTGGGTAAAAGGAGGAACAATAACAATTTATTTTAGTGTACAACTCCAGAAATGAGCAAGGACTTGGTGTTTCAGTGACAGTAGTAGAAAATAACTGCTTCAGGTGCAAACAAGATTCTCAGAGTAGGGATTGATGAAAAAAAAAATAAATTAAGGAGACAGTCAGTATCCGCAGTTCTTTAAAATCAATGGGTCAGTGAAGTTCTTTCCTATAGACCTGAATTATGTGAAAGTCCACAATCTGTTTTAGAATCAGAAAGATATTCAGTGAAGGAAGGTATTTGATTACAAGCAGGTTGACATTCACAGATGAAAGAAGATGACAGTCTAGTCCTATAGTTACATTGAGGAACTTTGAAGCATTGTACACATGGACAGTACAGATGAGAATTCAATTCAGGAATAATCCTTGGTATAGCACTAGGGCTTTGCTGATGCATAAGTAAGAATTTTATGAGGAACAGTATATGAGAATGTTAATCTTGTCAACTGCACTAGTACTAGTCAAAAATGTAACCAGAATATGCGAATATGAACTCAGAAGTGTAGTCAGTGGAGAACATCCATGGACAGATAATCTGAATGATGGCTTTAAAGATCATGAGATTGCTACCACTTCCTACTTCCTAAATTGAAGCAACTCTGATAAAGAAGGTTTCTTTGGATACCTCCCTCTGAAACTCTCTCTATATAGGCTTCTGAAAAGGAATTTATGACAAGCATCTGCTTCTAGAAGAGAACTTTACAGGGGATCCTCCATGCCCAGAAATAAAATTTATTCAAGGTCTACCAGCATCTAGTAAGATTTATGACCATTTCTATGTAGTCTCCATTACATAATGGCTAACGAAGTCTTCCAGATCAATTTGATTACATTGATTTGTCGTTTTATCACTCATCCCAGAGTTCCTGGACCAAACGATCTCCCATTTGAAATGAATGGAAATTTAAGGGCTTACTCTCTGAAAGTGCAAAGTCAACCATTAAGTACATGGTTGAGCAAATGTAGTGGGACAGCAGCAGGTAATAGTCTCCTGCAAAAAGTGCCAGTAGATATGGTCCATGTTCACAGGTGTCTCTAACATGATAGTACAGAACAGATAAGTCCTGAACAAACTCAGCATGTCATAGACATAGAGACAGGGACCTTGAAAGCATCAGGGGTCACTCCAGTTCTCAATGCCATCAGTATCTACTAGAGAGTAGTCTCCTGAAACACTGTAAACTGCACCTAAAAGCCAGGGACTGTTTGTCTGAGCATAAACCTTTAATAATATACATATTATTAAGTTAAGCTTGTCTGGGACTTCTCCCTAGCACTATGGCTAATGGGAATGAAATGGCCTCAATTATACACTGAACACTGTCATCCTCCAAACCACGGTAGTCCCATTCAAATAGCATGTTGCAGGATGATCCTGTGGCTGTGATAACCCCTCGATTTTATGAAACTATTAATTGGCACAAGCCAAAAGTATGCTAAGAGTTGTTCTCACTGTTTATTCATATAGACAACTGAGTTTCAGGAATTAAAAAAAAAAATAAAATCCCCAAACCAAAACCAAGAAACAAACCTCCCTGGGACATATAATTAATATAGTTTCTATTCTGCAGGAATGTAAGGGTCTTTATGCTTACAGGCATTTTCTTACTTGCTACATCCCTGCTGTCTGCCCTGTGTGTGTTATTAGCTATAGCACTGACAAAGACTCTTGACAGTACTTTAATTAAAGAATCTTCCAAATAAAATCTAATTTAAAGCTATCCAGTAGGGCTTGAACCTCTTTCATGTATGATCCATTCTCTCTTTTCTTTTTTTTTTTTTTTTTTTAATTCAAATATGCATCAATAAATCAAGGGCGTTTGGTTCTCTAACTAATGGTTTTTGCTTTTTCAGTTTCATTAACAGTAGAAAAACACTAGCCTTCCCTTCTGATCACTGTTGGGAATGCATGCTAATTAGTTATCCCAATACACTATGACGAAATCTACAGTAACTTCACATCTCTATTGTAACTCCAAAGACTCACGGTGTTACCAATAGCAGCAGAACACCAGAATATCAGTCTCTAGTTCCTGTCCTATCTGAACTATTTAGGCAAAATTGCATGAAAACTCAAGTTCTAAAACCAAGAAAGAAGCATTACTTAAGAAAATGAGGTAAAGAAACACTCTTCTGTATTACTGTTAATATTGATCTAAAAAGATCAAAGAAAACATGTCCACGTATCCCATGCAAAAGAGGAAGTTTTGTTTCCTATTAAGTCATAGTTCTATCACAGACAAAACATACTTTGTCTATTCAAATAAACCAACCAAATCTAGCAAAGTGTGGATAGATTAATGAAGTTGCATATTTTTTTACCGATCAAATATATCCTTCATAAAAAAGCAGTGACAAAACCATTTTGATTTACCATTGTGGATCTAAGTAAACTACAAAAAGCTCATAATTTTGAATGAGTGTTTTTCTAATACATTTACATAGTATATATAATTTGAATTATACAAGTTGTAATTACACTATAATTTAGCTTATGTCATTACACAACTTTGTGGTTTTTTCAGATAAAACAATATGCAGTCACTAACTTAATTTACAAAAAAATAATTTATATATATATATCTAAAATAAACCAGTTCCAAAAGAATGCCAAAGGTGATTTAACATAGAGTTTATAGTACTTATTTTAACACACCTCAATCTTTAATCAAATTGAGTTTTATAGGTACATCTATTGCATTAGCTTTATAATTATATAATTAGTCACACTGAATCTTCACAGAAATTTCTACAGCTTTTATTATCTTTAAATCAGTACTTTTGGCAGTCTAATTTTCTGTCTTCCCATTACTCCTTTTAGATGGTCAGCTGCATACAGTCAGGAGCAGCTCTGATCAAGGTTGTATGAGACTTGATGCTCTGCTGATCATCATGTAACTCTATCTTACCAATTATTTAAAAGTCTATTTGCTTACACATGACTGAACACAGTCCAGTTTCAGGATGTCATGACTGTCATCAGTGTAGTTAGGACATGCAGGAAAGACAATTTGCCATTGTATAAAGTCCTTCATAATGCATTTAAGTACTGTGTCTCCTTATTTAACGGAGTAGTATTTACTTTAGCAGAAAAAAACAAAAGGTCTAAGAAATACCACCTATTTTAAAAGAAGAAAAAGAGGGGGAAAAAACTCAAGCAAGAAAAAAAAAAAACCACAAAAAACCAAAACATTGTGTCTTACTTAACCATTCATCTGACCTTGTTCCTATACAAAGCCTCAAAAAATTACTGGCGCTGTTTAGCATGCTGCTTTCTCAAAGATGACAAGTTCTTCCTGAAGTTGATTAGAGTTTAAAATCTTCATTTTGCTTTGCTAAGTAAGTAATATCCTGACTTTACATAACTGGCAAAAGAGACAATACACACCCATTTTTTTTTGGTAGGTTTTGTTTGATGCTGTTTTTCTAAATTAAACTGCCAGTGTTGCTACCTATCTACCTAGTGTCCCATTGAGACATTATTTAGTTATTTCTTTATTCAGCAAGACTTTGAAAAGACTCAATACCTATATGACAAATTGCTCTTAATAATAAATACACACAATATCATCATAAAAAATGGGACATATTGAAAATAAATGTAGACTTTATTTTGTAGGGCGTGTTAGGTTTGTGTGACAAGGTTTCAGGTAGTGGGGCCCCCTCCCCTACAGGGGTAGTTTCTCTGAGAAGCTTCTGGAAGTTTCTCCTATGTCTGAGTCGATGCAAACTTCACTGCTGGCCAAAGTTGAGCCCATCCATGACAGTGGTAGCACCTCTGGGATAATACATTTAAGAAAGAAAAAATTGTTATTGTACAGAAGAAAACTACAGCAAGGAAAGAGAAGAATGAGAGTATTTGAAACAGCCCTGCATAAACCAAGGACAGTATAGAAAGAGGAAGACGAGGTGTGGCGAGCATCGGAGCAGAGATTACAGTGGAGCCCATGGTGCAGACCATAGTGATGCAGGTTGTGCCCCTGCAGCCCATGGAGATTAAGGAGGGAGCAGAGATCCACATTCAGACCATGCAGGACCCCAAACTGGAGCAGGTGGATTCCTAAAGGAGGCTGTAACCTGTAGGAAGCCTACGCTGAAGTGGCTTGTGGCAGGACCTGTGGACCCATGAAAACAGAAGCCTGCAGTGGAGCAGGTTTGCTGGCAGGACTTGTGACCCCACAGGGAGACCCATGCTGGATCAGCCTGCTTCTGAAGGACTGTACCCCATGCGAGTAACCCACACTGGAGCAGCTCGTGAAGAACTGTAGCCCATGGGAAGGACTCTCATTGGAGAAGTTCATGGAAGACTTTCTTCTGTGGGAATAACTCTATGCTGGCACCGGAGCAGAGTGTGAGGAGTCCTCTCCTTGAGGGCTAAGGAGCGGCAGTGTGTGATGAACTAACAACAGCCCCCATTCCCTGTCCCCAGCGTGTCACTGAGGGAGAAGAGGTAGGGAAAACAGGTAGTGAAGTTGAGCCTGGGAAGAAGGGAGGGGTGAGGTAAGGTCTTCTAAGATTTATTCTTATTTCTTATTTGTTTTTATTTCACTCTTATTTGATTTGCAGTAAACTAATTTCTCCAAGCCAGAACTGTTTTGCCTCTGATGGTAATTGGTGAGTGATTGCTCCCTGTCCTTATCTTGACCCACAAGACTTTCTTTATATTTTCTCTTCTCAGTTGAAGAGTGGAGTGAGAGAACAGCTTTGGTAGAACCCCGGTATCCAGCCAATGTAAACTCACCACAATGGGGAATTACCCATGAGGGACATAGCAGATGTTAACAACCCTCCTTTCAGATCAATATACCTATCTTTCCTCAGGTCTCTGGTACAAAATCTCCCTTTTGCTGAACTTTAATTCTGACATTTTTGCAAAAGTATTTGCTTCTATTGCTGAACGGTCTGGTATCAGCTCAGGATACTTTTATCTATAGTAATACTTTTCATAGATATGCATATTTTACCCTTCTTGAACTCCCACTGAATATGTATGAATCACAGTAAAATGAAATAATTTCACTAGACTCTAAAATAATATAAACCTGACTGAACTGCAGTTAATAAAATTTGGAAAGGGTTCCCATTTTTAAATCACACCTAAACATCTTTGCACCGTAATACTCTAACATCTACATTTTTGCAAACAAGCCCATGTTCAGCTGTATTTTTTCTGAAATATTCAGTTTTTCCAAGGGAAAAAGTCTCTATAACAGCAGCAACTATAAATGAAATTCCTTTTTTTTTCTTTTTTTTTTTTTTCCCCCCAATCTCCTTGCACCAAGAAGGAAGTGGCAGGAAAAAGAAAATACAAGAGTGAATAACTGCCCATTTGTCAAAATGGTTTGCTATTCCTGAGGTAAAATAATAAAGAAAGGAATAAAGAGCTAAACTGGTCACATATATGACCTGCTGAAAACTTTTACACATATTGTGCAGTCAGTTAATGGAATTTGGCAACCAGACTCTCCAGATATTGTCTGAGTCTGTCAAAGTCTAGCCAAATGTATGCTCCAGATTACAGATCAAGAGGCTGAAAGGGAATTTCTGTTGGCTGTTATGCTCCTGGGTATCAAAAGAGTGGCTATTTTCTTAACTTTTCAGTATTCCATTCTCCGCATCCATGAAGCACAAGGAAAGTGAAGAGACTCACAAGAAAAGAGGACATGAACTAGACTGGTGGTAAATAAGGAATAAGAGGGTAAGAAAAGAGACAAGAAACTACAAAGCTAGATAAATAGAGAGATGATGGAAATGAAAGGGAAGGGAAAAAATAAGGTTTTGCTCTGGCAAGGTCAAGGGAAAACAGAATGATTAACTGAGAAGCAAAGACTGCATTTAGTCTCAATAAACTGAATAAGTTTGGGACTATTTTTCTAGGAAGTCCCTGATCATGTGAATTATCACTAAATTCCTCATAGTACTTTTCAATGTTCCGATGACCCTTAATGATGAGCCTGTATATCCAAGCTATACCAAACATTTTGTAGAGAGATTATTAGTTGGACTTGGCTAAAACTGCCAGGATCAATATAGATAATTATGTTCCAGTGTCTGGAAGTGTTAATTTACTAGCCTAATTGCAGCTGAGAAATTTAGGTGTCTGCTAAGACATCTGATGCAGAGAAAAGGAATAGAGAGAGAAACAATCCAACATGAATTTCAAGAAAAAAGGACACAAGCTAAGAATTAATAAAGATAAATCAGAGTAAGTCAGGACAGAGAACCTGATGGAAGAGAAATGCAAAGCAGAATAATCAAACCCAGAATGGTTCATAGCATCCGATACATGAAAATAGTTTCACATTTCCTGAATCTCATCACTCTTCTATTGCCAGCAAATATTTGTGAAACTTGCAAGTGTAAACGGAAGGAGACATTTTTTATGTCTAATTTGGCCTCCAAAATAAGTTAGGAAAAAAAGGATAATGGTGTATTACCACT
>JAWWEW010000001.1:65090841-65114140 GCA_035583185.1 Anabacerthia variegaticeps
CGGAAGGAGACATTTTTTATGTCTAATTTGGCCTCCAAAATAAGTTAGGAAAAAAAGGATAATGGTGTATTACCACTTAAGGTTATCACCTTAAGTTTCTAATTATTCAAGGTGATGCTAAAATAGCACATAAGGTTACCATTTTTAAGATAGTTTGGACGTTGTGTGACCATTTAAATGAAAGAATATTACAGATGCAAATTGAGAGGAGGCAAATTAGAAAACAAGAGAAGTATGCTAGGTGTGAAATTCTCTTTTCATTGTGAAGGCCGGTCCTTATTTACCTAACACCAAAAAGAAACTTTCAATTTATTCACCTCATATAATAGAGTACATCACACAGCATAGACAAATCAAGGAGTGTAAAGCAGTTGAAAATCTTAATTTTCTGCAGAAAGCAGGAGTTCACTTTTGCAACTTTTTTGTTGCCTCGAGTCTCCAGAGTTCTCAGAGATAAAGCTCTGAGATAGCTTCATCAATACTGAAAATTGTTAAAGTTTCTTTTTTTCCTTTCTTCTGTATCTCCTTCTTTTCTTAATCTACACTTACATGCTCTCTTTCACTGTCAATAACAACTGTGTGTATATTTCCATGAGATCTTTTAGTGAAAACTGAGGCAAAAGAACTATGCAGTACTTGAGTATTTCCATAGTTTCGCTCCCAGGGGAACAACACTGTCCCTCATTTTCCTCTTGACTCCTCTTTCTTTCACCTTCCTCTTACAAAATGATTTAACATTACCAGTAAGGCCTTTTGCTATTTGGTGCCAAAGTATTCTTGATTGTGCCCCAGTATTCCTGTGCCATTCATTTTACACTCATGCCAAGGAATCAGACTGTGTCCTTCTTATGCTTCATAAAAACTATTTATATGTTCTTCATTTCATGGATCCCTAGCCTGAAACCCTTTGGATGATGCACATTTCCAAATGGCAAAACCACAACTGAAGGGAGAAGGCATGAAACTTTGAATATGTAGAGCACTACATAAATGGTGGTTTGACATTCCTAGAACATATATTACTCAATCATTATACTCAAAAAGAGCATTTTTAACTTGCATTGTATTTATTTGTAGTTTCTGTTTCCTATTAACATGGTAAAGCTATTATGCCATGAAAAATCCAGCACATATCCTGATTAAATATATCAAAGCAAACAGCAACTTGTGATTAAATTATTATACACGTATTTAGAGAAGACTAAAACTGCTGGGTTTGGGGTATCCATTTAAAATTGAAGCTAAGTGAAATATACAATAGAATCATCACTAAAAAATATTGTTAATTTAAACAATATAAGGATATCTTTTTGGAAACAAATAGAAAACAACATCTATTTTATAATTATATGATTCAAGTCAAAGGAAGACAAATCTCACTGGCATTTCCTCTCTTCTAATTACTTTACTTTTTAACATTATTATCCTTTCTTATTAATGCATTTAAGTTACATTGTGCATAACAAGTTGCTTAAGAAGGATAAAATCCAAACTTATAGTGCATTAAAATATAAAAACTATTCAGAGGAAAGCTATGAGTTATTAAATCTGAGTTGTGAGATATTCATAAGTTTACATTACACAATGGAGTACTAGTCTGTAACAGTAGATGAAAGTGCTCACAATAAAACATTTTAAAACATTATTTTAAACGTCTAAAGATTTATGCAATTATTTAAACTGAAATTTGATTCAGACACCAATATGGGGCTAGTCCTCAAAAAGTGCTGGAGTTCCTTCAGTGATCTTATGTAATCTGAATTATGTGCATATGAGGAACTCTTTTTAAGTATGTGAAAACCAAGAAAAATATATCAATTTCTTGATTGTCAAATTGGACTTGAAAAGTCTTACATATTTAAGCTTGCAGATAAGAGAAAATCTGAATTCAGCAGGAGAAATGGCAAATAAGCATTTTGGATGATTAAGATAATGTATGCAGCACAATACCTGTATATGCAAACTGAACAAGATCCCACAGGGCATTGGGGTCTATGCCTTCCATTTTGATCTCTTCTTGCTTGGCTTCACAAACATCACTTGTAAACATGGCAGCAAAATAGTCAGAGACAGAACTGAGGACAAGTCTGCAAAAAAGTTAGAAACTGCTATAACTTGCATTGATATAAGTATTAGAAATGTTATATATATGTAAACTTAAAAAAAAAAAAAAATCATAATAGTTATAAATTACCAGAAGCAATATATTATTAATGAATGCAGGCAGTTAAGTAGAGCATGGCATTTAATTCCAACTTGCCCCCTGTGACACGAACCAAGTGGCACTTCAGCATATGACTATAAAACAGACATTGAAATTAGTGCTCAGTCTTTCTGACAATCTTCCAATCATGCAGATGTCCCCATTATTAACAGGATAACCTCTTAGTATCAAAGACAACTTATTAATGAAACAAATTGCATACTCTGGAGGTACTCTTCATTGTTCTTAAAGGCTTATTTTTTATAAACTTTAATAGCAGCCTATGACTTAAGACAATCTGTCAATCTTCAGTAAAACTGTTAGTAGCTTAAAATGCTATTCACTAAAAAAGTTCATAGAATCATTGTGCAATGACATATTTTTGTTAAGAATCATTTACAAGGAAAATAAATTCAAAATACCTACAGAATGTTCATGGCTTGCTCTTTAGGGATCTGATTTAGATAAATCAAAACCACAGCAAGTATCCAGTATGATTATAATTATTGGGGCTTTAAGCTAAGGCATTCTTCCAAATACCATCCACAGTGAAATTCTGATCTTGTTAGGAGTGAATATTCCCATATGATCTTGAGATAGACATGCAGTGCAGCTATAAATAGTATACCACATGCTTCCATAAAAGATACTCACATTTCTAGATTAATTTCAAAATACAATATACAAGCACATTAATAAAAGAAACAAGAATCATAAGTGGAGAACTTAGAAACCAGGAAAATTATTTACTCTTTAGTATATTGCTAAGTATATTCTTTTGTTCAAGGGAAAAAAAATAATTTTTAAAAAATAGTAAATATAAACAATATTTATCAGACAGCATGGCAATTGATTGCCTTTGCTCTCTTAGCTCATTCCAATAGCAAACTAAAATATGAAAGTTTGAATCGGCTTAATAATTTTACAGCGCTTTAAGCTACTATATTACATCAGCATGTATGGCAGCTTGAAGACATATATATGACTGTTGGCTCTAAGGATGGGAAATGACTAATTAGGTGTAGTAGTTATATCACTTTTTGTGTTATGCTCAACTCTAGCAATCATGAACCTAGAAGTAAACACCCTGATTCATAAAAAGTTAATATTTATATTTATGTAATTGCTAAAAACCAATAGATTACTACAAAAACATCAGATGATCATACTTTGATGCTGTCACCAGAAACTCCTCATTCACTGTTTTTTCATCACCAAGGAACATCTACTTCTATGTTTGTTTATGTTATTTCCATTTTATTTTATTATAGATTTATTTATTATTCTTATAACCCTTCTTCAAATAATTTTTCAGACCACTTATAAATAAATTACTTCATTTACTGTTAATAGATGCTTTAATAAATTTTTTAAAAAACACAGAAAATAAAAAAAAAAATGAAATTTTAATTTTCTTCTATGAGGTAAATCTCTCACAGCCAGGAAAGATGCAACTTAGGTATGTGACTGAGATTTCCATTTGAGAACATTTTGCATTAGCTGTTGCTTCAGATTTACTAACCATCATTTAAATTCAACTAGGAGCCTTCAACTTGGTCACTTGCTAGAAGCAAAGTCAAAACCATTTGCTGCATCAAAAGTAATGGACAAATGAATGAACAGAAATTTAAATACACCAGTTAATGATTAATGGAAATATTTTCAATCAGTAGTATCTTGTATTTCTAATTTAATCACTTATGTTCAAGGATTATTTATTATATAATCTTATTGTCTATGTATTGTCAAATAAAAAACCAAACAAAAACAAAAAACAAACAAACAAAAAACCCAAACCAAACAGCAGAGGGAGAATGAAAAATAAATAACAGATGGATTACCTCTCTTTCACAAACTTCTACAAAAATATGTGATTCTGCACAATTTGTGTGACGTAAATCAAAGAAGTTACCTAACAGATTTCAGCTCCAAAGGAGTACTCAGACTGCAGGACCAGACAAGACCCAGTCCAAAGTGAAAAAAAAAATACAGATGTCAGGTCCTCAGCATTACCCATTTTACTTAGAAATTTATCCCTACTGGTTTACATTCCCAATTAAAGAAGATGGCTTAAGTGAGCAGAAAGGTTCTGTGATGTTGCAGCTCACCTAAACAAGCAAGACAAGCTTCTGAACAGAGTGATAAAGCAAAAAGGACTGTTTTATTAAAGTACCTTATGTTAATCAATAGTTAACAGAAATAATGAATCATCTATTTTATCCACATAACTATAATCAAAGAATTAGCTGATTTCAAGGCACTAACTTTTACCTTGGGAAGTGCTCCAAAAGTTGAACTAAAGTGAAAGGAACTTGCTAATTACACTTAATTCTAAAAGGTGACACCTTTTGTAAATCTTAATTGTGTTCCACTGTTGAGATAGAAGGTTAAAAGTGAGAAATCAAAGAGATCAATGAATTTGTAATGATCTGCTGCTTTTTGTAGATCAGAAGGCTCCAAACAGCCCTAAATCTTGGTTTAAAGGCATGTTGACCTATTCATCAAGAAAGGTCAGGCATCTCAGAATGTCACCTTTTTCAACTGCTGATCTGGCAGAGAGAATACATAATAAACTCTTTCATCCTTGAGGCTCGTACAAGGTAACTCATGGCTTAAAACGAATTTGTGGACCCAGAAAGCTTTTCTCCAAATTAAGGGACTGTTCTACCTTTACAACTAAATTCAGCCAGATACATTTCTGTTTTGTTTTATAGTAACAAATATAACTGATTATTGATTCTATGATTTATTGCTTTAAAATGTGATTTGTTGCTCTGTAGAGGACAGCAGCTGACACTGTGTATCTTCATAATAGTAAAGCTCTACTGATCGCTCTTTAGTGGTAGCTGCTCTAGAGCTCTTCTTGCAGCAGGCAAACATTTAATGTATGTATAGAGAAGGCTCCATGATTTCATAAATTTTAAGGCTTGTAGAACCTATACTAAGGTGCATCCATGCATGCCCTTGAAATAATATCAGGAAAAAAGAAAATAGAGACTAGTCATCTGAATGGTACACAAAAGCAACTAACCCTCAATAGTAACATGCATCCAACTGACTTTTCAAAAATATGCTTTATGTGAATTATTCCACCATTCATTGAAAATCAAATTTTCTTTCAGAATTCAGAGCTTAAAATTGCACATTTTAAAACAAATGGTATTTATGAATGCATATATATGTCTGTAGACATATATATGCACACTTTCATAATTATATCTGTCATAAACAAAATGAAAATGTCATATGGCAAAATTCTAAATATTGCTATTTTTTTCCCCATAATCTTTGTAAATAAAAGCTGTTCCTATGCAGTTAACAAACAGGAGACAATTTTAGAGTAAATATGGGATTTAGCATCCACTCAGAACCATAACCATAGGGCAGTCATCTTGCTAATAATTCAGGAATATCAGGTTAGCTCATTATCCTATCACAAATTCACATTTATTGGGTAAAGAAGTAGTGAGCATGTACCAATTCAATGAATGAGAATTTTCTCATCATAACTGTTGTACTGACATTGTGTTCTGTGTGCTTATCTCATTTTGGAGAGAATGGAACAGAACTATGTGATAAACCTTTCTCCTCCAAACTATTTCAGAGCATTCATAAATTAGGCTATTGGAGAAGGCAGTTTTTTTCAATAACAACTCAATAATAGTAATAATAATAATAGTAATAATAATAGTAGTGATAATAGCAATAATAGTAGTAATAACAAACAAGAAATTTACTTTTTGTCTCTAGCTTTCTTCCATTTTAATTTTGTATACAATACATAGCTACAAGTATAAGTGACACCAGTAATTTACACTAAGTGATGTTCCCTCTTTACCCTGAGGACCATGCCTTTTGAGTTTACATTATCTTCTTTCTTTAATTGATCTTCTTTTAATGCTTTCAGTGTTTCTCAGAAACTTAAGTGTAAATACAGTAAGTGCCTCTATTTCTTTTACCGTACAAACTGAAACACAAAGTTACATCCCATTTAATTCTCTTATGTTGTCACAATGTTTTTATGAATGTTACACAGATCCTACATCATCATTTCCAGCAAACACACAATATCTATTTTGAAGATCCCTGTTACTGCAGCAAGTATTTGGAACTCCATGCTGTAACTTCTCAATGGAATGGGCAGGACAGGCAAAATGCCACAGTGATGAAGATAAGAGGTGATTAGGATCCATTATGATGCAAATACAAAGCACAGCTCAGTGTTTTTCTCCAGAATAAAACCCACATATTCAGACAGAGCACACATATTTGACTGTAGAAGGACAACACAATCAACTGTGATACTCAATTTGTGGGCTTAATGATTTCATTTATTCACTGTAACTCCACAAGGAAAAGGGGGAAAAAGCTTGCAGGAGAAGTTCAGTTTTATCCCCTTTGAATAATCAGCAGGAACCTCAGAAACACAGACACTAGGTTTGATGAAAGTATAGAGATTAACCTGTGAAGTCATTAGAATAAGTATTAGCTTAAGTATCTAGATTTTTTAAAGTCCATTTGTCATCATTTTCCTTTCTTCTAAAACTTCTTTGTACAGAATGATACAAGAGTGCATCATTATTATTTTATCTTCACAACCCATTCTCCATAGAGCTTGGCTCACTCAAACCCTTGTGTGTGACTTTCAATCCCTTTTTTGATGGTGGGCTGACATGTCTCCCTGACCAAGTAGTTCTTGTGTGGCCTTTGCCATTCCATCATCTACCTGAATTTGTTTTATTTTCATATTCTGTATCATTTAATCTCTCCCTCGTTTTTATTTTTTTTTTTTTTAACAAATCAATTTGAAAGGGGAATCAATCCCTAAACATCGATGTCAGAGCCAGTTTCAGATATTTCAGAATATCTAATTCATGAACATAGGCCTGGTGCTGGCCTATAAAGACCATGCACCCCTCTCAGCCACAGGGTGGAAGAATAACAGGGTATTCGAGGCATCTCAGAAGAGATTAGGCAGATGAACATTTCTTTTTACCTTCTTCTTCAGATAACTCATCCATGTTTCTTTCACCCTTCAAAGTCTGTTTCAGTTACTGCACCTACATCCACTTCATCAAGTAATAGCATTAGTATTCTAGTTTAATACTGCAATAATATATCTCAAGTTGGAAATGACCCATAAGGCTCCCTGCAGGACTACCCAAAACGGAAAAAAAAAAAAAAAAAAAGAAACCCCAAAACCAAAATCACTCAACACTAATGACAAAAATTAATTTGGGAGCATTCAGGCTATGATCAGATCTTACCTGATATTCTTCCTATAAAAGTATCAGAATTTAGAAATCTTATGGCACAGCAATAGCTTCTCCTCTACAGAAGAAGTTATCCAAATAGATCATCAAATAGCATAATCAAGACTGGAGAAGGGGGGGAAAAAGAGCAAGTAATATCAGGAATGAAACCAGAAACGATACAGGTATTAGAAACTGTGGAGGAGTCTGAAGAGATGCACAGGAACGCACGGCAGTTGAAGTATTTTTTATGTCCTTTACTTCATTTGATGCAATATACTGGCATTTCTTAACAGAATTTTTACTTTAAAATAGATACTTTGAGACTACATAAAACAATTATCTGTGCTTCGTTTTTACACCATTGTTTTGTTCTAAATCAGAAAAAAATGAAGGAAAATACCACTTTAATACTTGTAGATGTAGAGAGTCTGGCTCCAGTTTTCTGAAAGCAATTCTTATTGTACTATATTGTAGTATATTAAATTTATTGCATTTTCTAAAGAGATTCTGTTAAAAAAAAATGAGGAAATATGAGTACCATTATTTTTTGGCAATAATTTTGATTATTTTGTATTTCTTAATTTGTTACATACCCAGTATAAGTTATGGCTTGTAATATGTTTAAAATGGATTTTAAAATGAGGATTCATTTTATCTAGGGTAAGATTTTATAAACTTATAGAGATAATGTTCTACTGAACTCCTACATACCATGAAGTACCACATTTAAAAACTCCAAATATTGATTATGCATTGTCCTCTGCAAGCTGTTTTTTTTGTATGTTCTTAGGAATGCAAAGTTATTATTATTACTATATTATCCAGCCTAAATAGCAAAAACCTGTAATCAGAGGAGGCACTTTACTGGGTGTGCTCCTGACAGATCTGTGGTGAAAAAAAAAAAGGACCTGTGACGTATGTTGGCAAACTCAGTGCAGTGATCATGAGACAATGAAATTTAAGACAACGGATCCTGAGACAAGTTAGTAAAATGAACAGCACATCACGAGCCTGGACTTCAGAAGTGACTCCTGATGAAAGTCAAATGCAAAAAGGGAGCACATAGAAGATAAAAAAAACCCAAATTTCCCAGAGGTAAGTTCTGTGGAGGGTGTCACTCACAGTAGAAGAAGATGTACTTAAGCTGCAGCTAAGTGAATTGGGAGCAGCGAGGACAAGTTCAAGGTACAGGGCTGGAGGAAAATCTACAATGTCACTGAAAGGCCCCTCTCTTGTATCTTTAATGGATCATGATAATTGACAGTTTGGAATCGATTGGAAAAGTCAATTTCCATGTCCATTCTCAAGCAGAAAGATGTAGGCACCTATAGATTGGCTTGTCTCACCAAAATCATGGAGCAAATTTGCCTAGAAGCCACATGCTGGATCATAAAAACAGTGAGGTTAATAAAAAACTGGAACAAGCTTAGAAGAGAAGAACATTTGCAAATGATGATATTAAAAACTAACTGGGAATGACCGTAGTGGTCTAATCTAACCTTGCAGTTGATCCTGCTTTGAGCAGGGAGAGTTGAAGCCATAATTTCTAGGACTGTAATGGCCACAGTAAAAATATGCAGGTCTCTTTCTTGTCCAGCCACATCTGTCTAAACCAACATAAACGCTATTAAAAAAAAAAAAAAAAATTCCGAACACCCTTCATTTTATCTTGGCTTTTGAACCCTACAAAATTCGATTCTTGAACTCTCTAATTCTTTGAGATTTGGACTTTTGGCTTCAGACCACAGAGAAGTAGAAGATTAAATGTAAAGGTGTATGAAGGTTTATTAGAAAATCTAAAGAAGACTCTGGTTACTATTTCATAGTCTTTTTTATTAGGGTATGTTTCCAGCTCAAGAAGGATTTACATATCATGTAGAACTGAAATGACAAATGTGAAATTAAATTTACTACTGAAAGGTGGGCATACAAATATGAACAGCAGTATTAAAAATAGTGGGGGAACAGAACTAAATTAAACTAACTAGAAAAACCAAACAACTTACATTTTCCTCTGTCTCCTACTCTACAAACTATGATGTTTATCAAAATATTCAAAATAGGTAAAAAGTATACTGGTAAAAAATATATATTTTGTACCATCCATATTAAACAAGGCAAATGATACCAATTGTGGAATATTGCTATGTATCTAATAAGCATTTCTGTGTCAGTTCAAGAATGTAGATTCAGTCACTGATTTATTTTGTTTTATTTTTTAACTTTAAATGTGTCGAAAAATGTGAGAAGCAAAAACTGGTCAAGAAACTGCTAAGAAGGAACTACAAAATTCTCATTATTTCTGGAAAACAAAGAAAATTCTTAGTTCAGTAATACATAGGAATGTAAAACTGGACACAAATTAGGCAGCCATAAGTTATTATCCCTACAGTTTTATTTATGATGGAAGGCACCTTAAGGCAAATCTTCTAGCTCTGGAACAATATAAATGAAGACGGATAGAAGGACTGAAGTTTAATGTTATTACATCTATACTTGATATACGCATAAAGGAAAGATCTTGGTGATGTAGATAAAAATAGCATCAGACCACAACTAGCAGGGGTGCAGAAAGTGCTAGATGCATAATACATTTAACAGTGGCAAAAAGCCTGGAGCACAGAAGCTGTATCAGTTGCCAAGTCAGTGGGTAGAAATTACTGAGGACCTACTGGAAACCTGAATATATGAAGGCAAGAGAAGAACAGAAGAAATGGTAGTTCTTAGAAAAGTAGAAACAAAGTCTTAAGAAAGAAAACTGCTGAAAGAAGAGAAACATTTCTACAACTATTACAGCTCCTAATCTAAAACCAAATGGGCTCCATTCCATGTGTGCTGCAAAGTACCTAGATGAATTGTTTACTGCTTGTTAAGTGGAGTTGTGTCCATTTAGTACAATTATTGGGGTGATTTACATATTTTAATGAAGGTTTCTCTCTGGTTTTACGTTTTAGCATTGAGACAATTACTTTGGCTTTGAAGTCTTGCATATTGTAACTTCTTGTTTTACTCATTGTTAGGGGAATACAGAATATACAACCTTTTTTGTTAAACAGGAATAGTCCCTGCATCTATATTCACTTAGGGAACAAACAATTTTGTAAGGCCCAAGTTGCCAAGATGACCTTATAATATTTCTCTACACCAGAAAGTTAATTTATGAGTTCAGAAATACATTGGCTGTTTTTCTGATTTTCTGCTGGGGAACCATAGTCCTACTCTGAATATAGTATCTCAGCAGAGAAATCAGAACACAGGCACGGAATAGATCACCCTTGGTTTGCAGCCTTATGCAGAGTTTAGATGCAAAAATACTTGCTCACCTGAAAATTCTGAATTATTCTCTGTATTTTAATCTAAACTGTAGGATTTGACTTTTATTTGCATTCATTAGATCAAAGCAATGATCAAAACCTCAATGAAGAATAAGCATTTTAAGCCCTAACTGCTATCCAAAACCAAGCATAGTTTCATATATACTGGCTGTTTTAATACCAGATAATCTTATAGAACTTTATAAATTATAATGTAATTACAATTTTTACCTCAATAACTATCATTAAAAGTAAATACGATATTTTTCAGTTCATTGAAAGGTACTGGTCATCGGAAGAAATCATTCAGTATTTTACTATAAGTGTCTGAGAGACTCTACAACAGAATTATCAGAGTATCATAAATGATGCTGTGTTCAGTGTAGCTATACAGCATCTCATATCAGAAATTTCCATTCTCCTCACGTATGAACAGCCTCACAGCAGGGAGAATTGTTTGTCATACTCACAATCAGTCTACTAGTTGAGTGCTACTTGAACTTTTG
The DNA here is from genome assembly GCA_035583185.1 of Anabacerthia variegaticeps. NCBI lineage: Eukaryota > Metazoa > Chordata > Aves > Passeriformes > Furnariidae > Anabacerthia > Anabacerthia variegaticeps. The sequence goes on from JAWWEW010000001.1 coordinate 65,102,120, forward strand.
AAATATGTACAAAACCCCCTCACCTTCAAAACCCCAACCTTCAAATACACCTTTTGCAGAAGCTTATGTTTTTTAAAGCAAGAGGGAAGCAGGCATAAGGGGCAATGGAAAAAACACTGTTCTAAGAAATACACATACGCCAAAGATTTACTTTTGTAATTTGAATATTTTATGCTTATTTCCTACCTATGTGCAGGTATCTTACGATCCCCGGCAATGAGGATAACATCACAGAGCTGCTGTTGCTTCAAGTAGCTCTCCATCTTTCTGAAGGTTTGCTCCGCATGGTGAACAGCCTGGTAGAATTCCTCAGAGCTACATGAATCCATGTCACAGTGGGGTGGCAAGGGGTGGCTGGCTCCTGACAGCCTGTAAACCACAAGAGAAACTCCATGTTGATAAGATGTGACCAGGTGTCTAGGCTTTATCACAGGCTTCTAGAATCTAATACAAGTAATCAATGAATCCTTTCCCTGTTCTCATCGTTAAAAGTACAAGATAGGAAAATCTTACTGCATTGGGAGAGAAATGGAATAAACAAACCTATCTTTCCACTGATTCTAAGAGTGCCTAGTCTCATTTCCTCAAATTCACATTCATTTTACACCTCAGGGAAAGAAAAACAAAATGCTAGTTGACTTAATTTGTAACTAATTGAGATTATTTCCACAACAACAAACTACATACCTACTTTTAAAACAAAAGGCTCATTACTACAAAGTAAATTTAGTCTGCAAAGTTAATTATATCTGTATTTCAAAAAGTAGAAATAGGAGAAAATGTTTTTGGTTTTTTCTTGTTGTTTTTTTTTTTTTTTTTTATTATATAGTCATCTATTCCTAGTTCAAAGTTAGGCAGTGCAGTGTTGCAGTGAAAGATAAGAAAAAGTGTCAGGAAGCAATAGCCCTTGAGGAAACTAATGCTACAGTTTCCAAATTATTCACAACACAGACAATACTCTCTTCTTTTAAAAATAAATAATGAGATGGCTTTAAATGAAAGCTACTATATATAACTTGTAGTGCTGAAAATGAAGGATTTCACAGATGAAGCTAATTATTTTTTTCTTCAACTAGATATATACAAAACATTTTACATAATCAATAGAAGAGCAATAGAAGACATACTTTAGCCCAGCATATGAAACAATATTATAAATTAATTCAAACCAATCTCATTTTACATATATTCTATTGAAAGATAAATATTAAGGAGCATATAAAAAATGTTGATTATTTACAGTAATAATACAACAGTTTCATTACAAACGGATTGTGTTTAGTAAGTACTATATTCAAAGAATGATATTGAAAGACCTATAAGAAAATGCAGTCTACACTCCTGGCACAGGGTGGGGGAAAAAATCATGAAGATAATATTTTTTAAAAATCAGGCATTAAAATTAAATGCAGTTATAAAAATATTTAAAACCCTCAACTTCTGAGATATGTTTGTTATTTACTTTTGACATTTTTTGTCCAAAAGCGTTCACCACAGTCTCCTACAGTCATTGTACAAGACTGAACAAGTTTGTGGAGGAAAGGCTGGTCCATCTTTCTGTCACAGTAATCACTGGGCTTCACAGCATTCCTTTAAAGTAGCTGGAAGCCTGAATAATTGAAGACAGCATAAAGGTAATTTCACAGGGAACCAACACAGTTACTTCTGTATCTCCTCACACCGTCTATTATGTTCCATACACAGTACTAATTTAAGAGAATGAGTTATCGTTTAAAATTATGTAACTTAACTTTATTTAAACTTCATTTAAAGAAGAAAATTCACTTCCATCACAATAAGTTGGATCCTGAAATGTCATCAATTGGTTTAAACTAATTGATATTGCTACTTTTATGCTGGAAAGGTTACAATATGTGTGAGCCTGTCTATAGGAAACTGAACTTGCAAAACGTTATTAACCGCGATCACTCAACAGAAACAGTACAAATTGGTGATTTAGAAAGGAACATTTCCTTAATTCCATTATAATTAATCTTGTTATACTGTTAAATGCTTTGTGCCAGATATCCCCTTATAATGGATAAAACAAACATATTCATTCTGTGAGTCACATAAATGTCTTATGTATTCCTATGTAATTTGGACTGTCAAACATGTTGATCAGAAATCCAAGTTTATTTTCACATCATTGGCTGATCAACAAATGCTTTCCCACACAACTCTAATGATAGAGCTAAGCTCATTAGAATGGGCAGTGTGTAGATACTTCAGCTTTTTTATTTCCTTTTTTTTCCCCCCCCCACTTCACTTTGATTGTAGTCCTACACAGACTTCTTTAGTTTTATTGCTGGAGAATTAGAATAACAAGTAATTTACAAGAAATAAATCGGTGCTATAATAAATGAGGTTGGTAGGCTTAACCAGACACATTCCTTTCCCTCCCTTGAGGAATTTAAAAGTGACAAAACAAGTAATTCTGAGAAACAGAAATAACAGGAATGAACAGATCTTAATGGTTTCATATTGTTTGTTAATCCAGAAGGTAGGCCTAAATCAGTTTACATTTGAACAGATCAGATGCTAATCCTGACTCTTTTTGCCTTGCCTTTTCCAGGTCAGAAAAAGACAAGTACCATGGCTGACTTTATGCTAGTCTTATGAAGTGAGATTGGGCTGAAATGAGCTTAGACTATTTTGCTCTTGAATTGCTAGAGAGTGTTTGCCACAAATTTTGCCCTATTTCCTGGCTGCCATTTATAAACAACATTTTCTACTGTCTAACTCAGTATATCTGTCACTTAGCGAGTCACTAAATGACTGCTCAAAAGCCCCCAAAGGCCTAGCATATTTTAAATTACTATCCTGAAAAATAGCAAGCAATAAGCTTAATAGAAGACAATAAGTTAATCTTTTATTTATTTTCTGAGAAAGCCCAGATAAAAAGCCTGCTACTTTTCCTATTCAGGAGCTACCTCTATTTCATTATAAAAGCTCTGCCTGCATAATCAGTGCTTTAAATTCAGATAGCAGCTTGTTCAAGTAGGAATTAGTTAAAGCAAATACCATTTATTTTCTACCAGTTTGTGAAAGGCATGTATAAGTACTTAGGGCCAATTAGCGATATGAAAATCACATTTTTCTCTTAGAATATACAGCTTTCATTTAGGCGCATGCCAACTGGACCACACATGCAGTGAGATGCTTGTTGAATGCATTCAGCAGCAACTCCAACACAAATGTGAGTGAAAATTCCCTCAGTCTTTCAAAACCCTTTTTAGCATTTGTGCACCTCAAGATCCTGTAATCAGTGAACAGGACAGACTCCAAATGGACTTTTTGCATAATATTGCTCAGCTGGAAATTGAAAAGCCTGAACTTAGTGTGGGAATTTCAAATATCTGGGGATTGTTCAAACTAGAACAATTTACCTTTAAATGACTTAGTTAATAGTACAGAAATAAGAAAACCAGACCTTTCACAAGATTACGACAATGATACTGAAGGGTGATACTGCAGCATGAAAAAACTAAAAGGTTCACAAAAATTATCAACATTCCAAATAACAAGCAATCTCAAATGTTTCCCTATGAAATGGTAAACCAGAGTGCATACATATTGCATAATAAAAAAAAGGAAAACACCCACCTTAGCAAGTTTGTACAGACTTATTTTCAGTCCTAAGAACAGCATTCTCCCCTCAAAAAAGAAATATTTAAAGATGAGCCCAAAGGTGTTGAGAAAATCCAGTCTTTGAGCCTTTAAAAATCTTAAAATAGTGTAAATAGAAATAAAACCTTATCTTGGAGAATCTACATCTGACTCCACAGTGCTCCTCTTTTACTAGAAAAAGCACATTAATTTGAATAAGACTAGAGAAATTAAAAACTTTACCTTACAGTAACGCTGTTGAGGTGTTAAAGAGAAAATCTGAGAAGAAATAGGGACCTCACATAGAGATTTAGCTACCTGTATTTTTCTTGTGAAGTTATTAGCAAAACTGCCACACTTAAGGTGCAAACATTTGAAATCAGCAATAGCAAACACCAATACTTAAACCATAGTCTAAAGAAATTTCAAAAGAAAAAAAAAAACACTTTGAAATAGGACTTGAAACTATACCACATTTCTCCGAATAACCAGAGGCTTAGATTTAGAAATGTTTCCGTTCTTGAAATTACATTCATAAAGGTGCAGTACACAAGAGATTTGTATCACTGTATATACCAGAGTACTTTACAGAGTTATTAGGTATTTTAAATACTCAATTGGAACACATTTGACCTGCATTCAACTGAAGGCCCTTTTTTAATCAGAAAATGTCATGTCATTTCATTGTTACTGGAATATCAAATCCTTCTATGATTAACCTTTTTTTATTTTCTTTTTCAGTTTTCACTTATGCAGGATTGATCATGCACACTTATTCAAAACCTGTTTAATGTAATTTAGTATACATTACTAGGTACATATCCAGAATACATAGTCAAGAAACAAAACATATCCAGTTCTTCAGTAAAAAAAAAAACCAAAACAAAATTGCTTTGCTATTTATAACTTGCAAAACCAGAAGAAATATTCCACATATGAGTGAAAAGTATCTTCACACAATTCTTCCTCTAAAAATTGCTTACTGAATGCTTAGAAATCAATAGCCTGTGGAATTGCAATTACCAAAATAAGATGAACTGTAAAAAAGTCATGGCTCTCATTCACAATCACTTGCAAAAAAAAAAATTTTCTTACAGCAACAGCAAGGCTAAAATTCTGTTTGAACAAAAGCTATGCTTTTCACTCTGCTCCCTGCAGCGGTATCTGCAACTACTGACTGTCGAGTTTCAGTAGGTAGAAGGGTCAGATTAAAAAAAAAAAAAAAAATATCAAGTAGGACTTTTTTTTAGTTATACAAGGTTAGCTCAGAGATGCATTGCTTCTCTCTTGGGGATTCTTTTTCCATGTAAAGGAAAAAAATTAATTAAATGGAGTCTAGTGCACATTATAAACTTGCTGTTCTTGTTCTATAGATAAATCTGCATAAGGTATACTTTACTTTACTTTAGGTGTTTTCTCCTAAAGGCAGTTTGTGGATCAAGATAATTGTAATATAACTCATCCTTTGGACACCATCAGGCAAAATTCAGTCATTAGGCCATCTCTGCGCTAACAAAAATATACATGAATCCTCTGTTGTTGTGTGTTTCTGTACATCTTAAGAGTATTACTAGCCCCGAGAAACAAAATATTAGATAACAGTTTATTGTGTGATCTCAAACAACTTGTTCAAGCAGGCCTTCAGGAACATAGAAAGCACAATGAGAAGGGGAAACTGCACTACACCAAACTGCATCTACAGAGAAGAAACATGTGCCCTGTTAATTAGCTGACAGGGGAAAAAAGGCTCAACACGGCAGTTCAACAAAAAAGCAGTATAGTTAGAGAAGGAATAGTTTGTTCACAGTATGATTTTTCCAGGTTACTGATATGCAAATCAAGGCGTGTGTTTCAGTTCAGTTCAAATTACCCTTAGTTGGATTTTTTCTATCTATGACCCTTCACCAGCTAAAGACCCAACCTAAGCTCCAAGTATCAACCTCTCTATTGTCAGTGGTGACAAACCAACACGCACAAAGATTCCATGGCCTTCTGAAATGCTTGTGTTTTTCAAATTTCATTTCTTTTTAAAATGTCTTATTTTTGCCTTCTTTTGTTGTAGAAATAAAAGGTTAAAGAAAGTTGGTTCAATTAATGAAAAATTACTGAAAAAGTCTCATTATTCTTAAAGCAATTACTTACAGAATTCAGTTACATTCCTGACAAATGCTTTCTCTTCCCTCAGTCTTCCCCCATTTTTTTTCCAGAATTTATTACTGTTATTAATGACATGAGTTTGTCCTATGTTCTGTGCTCTAGGAACCACTTAAACTGTCAGGATGTTTGGTTGGTTGGTGCTTTAAGTGTTCAATTGTTCCTTTACCTCTGCTCACTTTATCAGCTTTTATCCTCTTTTGTTTCTAAACAACTACTTCAGACTTCTCCTATTTCCTCTCCTCTTTCTCCACAGTCCAGTGTCTAGTCTTAAAAATAGCCTAAGCTTTTGCTCACCTCCACTAGTAGTCCTACCAATATTGTGCTCTACCTTCCGTTAATTTCACTTACAACCTCTTTCTCCAATACTTAGAGCCCCCAGCAATTTAGATGTTCTTCCACGGATGAACAAGTAAATGGGCTCAGCAGTCCAGCACAGCCTTGACTGAGAGTCAAAAAATAGAACTTTCAAATAAAGATTGAGCAGCTGCAAATATCAATAGACTGTTTTTAAATTTTGAAAAAAAAAGAAAGCATAATCTATTACTTGCAGAAAATTGAAATATATGTAAAGTTGAAGTTTGTTAGTTCTGTGGTTTTAATTAAGTCAAAAGTCAGTTTGGATGTTGGGGTGGTGGGGTTTTTTTCCCCAATAGATAGAATAATACCACAATGTAATGCTTTTGTTTGAAAAGGTTAGAAAATTCCATTTTGATACTATTTTACATTACAGATGGAAACTGTCTTAATTAAAAGGCATTAATACTTATCTTATTAATACTTATCTCTTAAGGAAAGCTTTTTTCAACTATATTCACTTATAAAAAACTTTACATTTTTGTGAAGATGTAATACATAGAAGTATGCTGATACAGGAGTTTTCAATTAAAAAGTTACAGATCTGTGCCACTAATGGGGACGTTTACTTTCCACTTTATGTATTCTGAGAGGTAAAATGACTGGTAGACCAGACAGAAATGGTGCCATTACTGATAAAATATCCATTTTATATACCCCTTCCAGTAAAAAAAAATTAGCAACTGTTTTGCTCGAATAATGCGAAATCCCCCAAAACATGCCTCTAGAAAAAAGCAAGTTTGCAGAACTGACTTCATTTAGTTTTACACATGATAATGTGTTAAATTTGGTCTTTTAAGTTTAGTTTTGCGTTATAGAGGAATTTTTGATTGCTTTTTTGTTTTTAGGTTTGGTTGTTTGTTTTTTTTTAATTCAGAATGTCAGATCTCATTTTAACAGCTCTTGAGACGCTTAATGTATAAGGAGATGATGAGAGAGAACACTCAAGAATTACTGTCACAGCAAACAGACACAACTTGGTGAAATTAATTTATTACCAATCAAATCAGAGGAGGATAATGAGAAATAAAACACCTTCTCCCCTTGAGTCCCTTTTTCTGGGCTCAACTTTACTCCTGACTTCTCTACCTCCTTTACCTCAGCAGCACTTGGGGAGGGAGAATGGGGGTTGCAGTAAATTTGCACGTTGTCTATGCCACTCCCTCCTCCTCAAGGGGGAGAACTCCTAACACTCTTTCCCTGCTGCAGCATGCATCCTCTCAGCATGGATCCCCCATGGCATCAACAACTGCCAGTAAACCTGCTCTAGTGTGGGCTCCTCTCTCTCTGTGGGACAACAGCTCCTGCCAGGCGACTGCTCCAGCACAGGTTTCCACAGGGTCACAACCTCCTTCAGCCATCCATCTGCTCTGGCCTGATGTCCATCATGGGTGGCAGGCGAAACTGTTCCACCACGGCCCTACATGGGCTGCAGAGCCACAGCTACTTCACCATGGTCTTCAACAAGAGCTGCAGGGGAACCTCGGCTCTGGAGCCTGGAGCACCTCCTGCTTCTCCTTCTGCACTGACCTTGGTCTCTGCAGGGCTGTTTCTCTCACATATTCTCCCTTTTTATTTTCCCTAGAAAATCCAACTCTCCAAATCATGACTGAACATGATAAATGCAAATAAAAACTAAACCAGAAATAAAAGATGGGGTTTTTTTCCTGACAGCTGAGTTGCCTCACAGGATCTAAGACACTGAATATTTTGTCCATATTCTTGTGTTCTGCACAACATCCACCAATCAAAGGAACACTTCTTTTAGATTCTTTTCCAATTGTACACATTGCTTCTTAAGACGTCTTTGAAATGTAAGTAAGACCTCTTACTGTTCTTTTCATCATGTAAAAATACAACAATTTACTGCAGTGCATAACAGTACAAAATTCATACTTCAATCATTCTATTATCTTTTCTGAAACTCATTTCAACATAAAGATGATCACTTTATACACCCTATTTCAAGTTCCAAACACTTCCTAAATCCAGAGAAAACTTTTGAAGGAGAGATAGTTTTTTAAGGTTCATCATAGCAGTCACACCTCATACCAGTCACACCAGGCACCTGACAGCTACAGTACTAATGGTAATACTACAAACCATTGTCACAAGCTAGCAGCCATCATATATCCTTAACAAATTACACTCCTATCCCCCTGCCCCGCACCATCTTTGACATATTCTGCCTCTGAACAGCCTAGCTATGCAACAGAGAAAGATGCTGGTTTGACAGCTCTCTCCCACCCACAGCTAATGGTGCATCCACTACTTTTTCAGCTTTTTCACAAACAGAGGGAGCAGTTTGTTCCAGCCATTCCTGGAAAGCTGATGATTAACTCAAATGAACATAGAGTTCCCATAGCTACACACTGACATATTTTAATGACTTGGAAACTTACTGCTATATTTTCATGTGTTCTCATTGCTAATGGAACTTTTTATCATACTGGACCTTGCTGTTTTAATTTACGTTTTGTATCACAGAGGATAAAGGAAACAAAGAGCCTACAAGTAGGTGCTAGGCATATATCAATATACATTATGAATCAGCCTCCTGGAAAAAGGCAACCTGTTCTTCTTGAAAACACAATCCAGGGAAGATGTCACAGGAGATACCAATTTTTAAATACATATGCCCTTGGAGAACAACCAGGAAGCACAAGCACCTTTTCTTAAGTTACTGACAATTGTATTTCTCTGTTTCTAGCTCAAAACTCAAAGGAGCCTGCTTCACTGAAGCACAATCCAGCAGCTCGTCTTTCCTTTCCTCTTTCCTTTTACTATCATAAAAGCAGACAAAATTCCAACAGATAGGAAACAACTTAGCTTTAGACCTGGAGTAAGGTTCTTTCAGAAGTAAGTAAGGTTCCTTCTTCAGACAGCCATTGTTTCCCCTCCTTCCCCAATCCCATCACAATTATTGCCCTTATTCACCATGCATTTTTAGTTAATGAAGTTTTTTATTCCAAGTTGGAATAATATGTACATTTATTTATATAATTTACTTAAATAAATATTTATATATTTATTAATATAATTTGTGCCACTGTACAAATTAAATCTCTTCTATTTGTGACACTGGAAGAAAAAAAAAAAAAAAAAAAAAAAAAAAAAAAGAAGAAGGTTGATTTATTTTCTTCCATGCCTCTTAATGCTCTTATGGTAAATAAATACATAAAACAGGCAAGTGTCCTGCATATATCACTGGCATCAAGCATTCATAATGCACGCACAGCACATTCATACTTTAAATACGCAGTTGGTAATGCAATGGAGATATACCCTCTCCATTACAAAGACAAATTGTCATCATAAAATTTTTTAATACTCTGGTTAAATATTTTTTAGCATATTATGATTCCACATTTCTACCATCCAAAAGTTGGTATAAAAGGATTATTATTAATAAGAAATTAAAAACTGTATTTAATCTAACTTTAACTTCCCTATAAAAGTCAAAGTGCTTCCTTTTCTAAAATCTAACACCAAAATTATATTCTTTCTGCATTGATCATGACCTCCATTTTTTGTAGTTTAATTTTATTCTTTTGTTTCATAATAATAATTCACATGAATTCCTTTAAAATAGACTCTCCACTTTAATCCTATTCATTAATGAATGTAGGCAAATAACAAAAGTTCATGGAGTAGCTGTTGACTACTAGCAGGGTTTATGTTGCATGAGAAAGACCTTTGAGTCTGCTGTGGCATTTATGGTGGAAGTTATCATCTGGAAAGTCTGAGACAAAGACCAGTGGACAGGACGATAATATTACTGGCCTCAGTAGCTAAATGAAACTTCACACTCACACAAAACACAGACTTTCAGCTTCCTTGATGTCCAGTTGTTATACATCTTATTCCAGATGATGAACTGCACTGAGCCTCTGTGAATTAATTAAGTGGTCAAACATAATATAACAAATTAGTTCTCCTGTATAATTTAAATAATTCCCTTATTCCCCAATGCCATTTTTTACCAGGTGGCAAACACGATGTTGGAATCTTATAACCCACTTATAAAAAAAAAAAGGAATGAGTTTGAGCCTGAAGATAATTGTGAATGAATACTGTGATGCAGAATCTGTCCTTGTACCCCCTGTAGAGGTGAAAAAACGTGAGCAGTCAGAAATACTATGCTTTCGGGTCTACAAAGAGACTCAGGTCATGTGCCTGGTATCAGATATGCTTCTCCCAAATAAAAATAAGGTTCTCATGAGGCTGGTTACAATTGAAACTATGTGTCTTTAGAAACTGATAATTTGATATGTGATTAACACTACTTCAAAGTGAAAAAAACAGCAGTGTTAAAATTAATGGGAATGAGATTACTTTGATGCATTTTGTAAATGAGGAATTCTGTGGAGAATTTAAGAATAATTCTTATAATATAACCTTTATTCATGGATTTTTTTTTATTATTTAAATTCCTCACTCATAGATAATATTGAGAGTTTCACTAAGTGTGATTTAGTTTCACTAAGTCTTTCTCCAGTTAAGTGTTCCTCAGTACAAGAAAGACAAGAAGCTATTGGAGAGGGTCCAGTGGCATGCCATAAAGCTGATTATGTGTCTGGAGCCTCTCTCTTGCAAGGAGACACTGAGGGAGCTGAGCCTGTTTAGCCTAGAGAAGACTGAGAGGGGACCTTATTAATGCACATAAATATCTTAAAGACAGGTGACAAAATGATGCTGCCAGACTCTTTTCAGTGGTGCCCAATGACAGGACAAGGAGCAATGGACATAAACTAAAACATAAGAAGTTTCACTTCAGCATGAGGAAGAATTTCTTTACATTGAGGGTGATAGAGCACAGGAAAAGGCAGAGCACAGGAAAAGGCTGCTCAGGGAGGCTGTGGAGTGTCTCTCTCTGGAGACATTCAAAAACCACATGAATACGTTCCTGTGTACTTGCTGTAGGTGACCCTGCCTTGGCAGGGGGTTGGACGAGATGATCACCAGAGGCCCTTTCCAATCATAACTATTCTGTGATTCTGTAAGTCAAGCAAGTGGATAGAATATGGAAGAACATCAAGGCAAAAAACTTAAAATTAAAAGACATTAACTTTCTTTCATAATAGGGCCTTAACAGCATTTAACAGCCATACAAATAATCCCTGACAGGTTGTTTTTTTTTTTTTTTTTCAAATTATAAAATTATTATGATAAATGTATTTACTTGATTTGCTCCATCATTAAAATGATATTAAATATTTTACTTCCTATACAATATGGGTACATGATAAAAACATAGAATAGAGGAATTCTAAACTCATTTTAACTTAAGCAGAACAAATAAAGGGGATGGTTTCAGACTTAGCTACAAGCTGACCAACCTACCATTACAGATTTGATAGTATTTTAATTCAGAAATGATGCACATAAAATAACTTGTGGTTTTATTACCACCCATCATTTAGGCATGTACTTCCACACAAAATGAGATTTTTACAAATAGAGACACTAAAGATTGTGAAACTGATTGTGAAACATTCAGAAACTGATGAAGCCCACGCCACAGAGGAGAATTCTAATGTACTGTGGGAGAACGCAATAGCTACGAGATGTGGAAAAGAAACTTTCAAAAGTGGACTTACGAGGACAGAGAGGCCAAGGACCAAGCAGAGACTGTGGAGCTTCGGACATTCACAGCAGAGGCTTGAAGAAAGGACTGAACTTCAATTGCTTATGGACGTTTCTTGATCCTGCATATGATTGCTTGTAAAGGGATCAACTTGCGAGTATATGATTGTGCGTAGAAAGCAGAACCTCCCATTTATGGTTTCCCCCATGGTTATTTCCCTGTGTGCACCCCTCATGTTGTCCCCCAGCATGGCGGATCCCCTGTTGCTTTATCCCCGGTTCCCCTCCACGTTGTCTCCTTCCCCCTCACAGTTT
>JAWWEW010000001.1:65114240-65179203 GCA_035583185.1 Anabacerthia variegaticeps
CCTTCCCTTCCCTTCCCTTCCCTTCCCTTCCCTTCCCTTCCCTTCCCTTCCCTTCCATTCCCTTCCCTTCCCTTCCCCTCCTCTCCTCTTCCCAAACCTTTCCTTCTCTATTTTTTTTTTAAATTTTGTTTTTTGAAAAGAACTTAAGAGACAGAAATATAAACACAGAATATTGACACTGTGCCTAAGTTTTCATATATGGTCATTGACTAATTTTTCACAGGCTCTTTACCTTACACAAATTAGAATTCATTCTTATGTGAATCAAGGTTAAACATCTAAGGTCACTTTGTTTATGAAGCACCTACTTTGTTCTGAACTTGCATCAAGTAGATATGAATACAGTAAATCAGGCAGGAGAGAGAAAGACAATGAAAGCTATCTTATTAAGCAATTTATATTTCAAGTTAGTAAAATTCTGTTCTTACTTCTTCTACAGAGTTCTTGTTTGATACTGAGACATCATCATTACTTATGACATGTTTTAAAAATTTTAATTTTATGGGTGTCAGCTACGAGATCATATTTTCTGAAGAGACAAAAACTATCTTTTACAATGAACATAATTTCATTTTTTCCGCTATTTACTAATACGAAATGCTAAACACTCCTGAAAAATACTGATATCTTAGACTGGGCACTCACAGTAAGTAGAAAAAAAAAAATATATTAATCTCTCTGTAATTTAGTACTTTGCTATAAAATTTGAACTTTCCAGAAGTACTACAATTAGGAATTTATATCATGCCTTTTTTCCCCCTACTTTTCATTTTGTATTCAGAACTTGTTTCACACTTTCTAAAGACTAAAATTATTAGGCACATATAAGGCAGAGAAAAAAAGAAAAGAGAGAATACAGTAAATATACTGAGCTGTTGTTCAGTAACTAAGCGTTGTCTACTCCCCTTCTGCTGACTGTGAATAAATGTAACAAGATAGATGACCCAAACAAATACAAAATATAACGTTTGCACAAGGAGATTAAATGAAAACTACATAAGCAGCTTCCATAAAGGTATTTTATAAATATCAGTGCTTATGTTTGCAGTACTCTGTTCTATTAGCTACATTTTTTCTTCTGTTACAGTGTGTGCTCGTGTCTGTGCATGTGCAAATAAAATATATATGATTCTATGAATACTTCTTAAAATTTGCCATTCTGACAGACACATGAAAGGGCAAAACTTAGACCTTTTTTGCTCAGAGTAGTGTCACAGATTTTGCCATGTGTAAAAAGCAATTTTTATTTTCCAAAACATCTGTTCACAAAGTGGAAATATATTGCAGATTACATAGTGAGGAGAGCAAAGGCTAAAGACAGCAAACGGTAATTTTGATTTGGCTCTTTAACCACATGAAGATGATTCACACATTAAAGCTTAAGTTGGATAGGAAGTTAACCTGGGTCTCATAGAAGTAATCTGAAGAAGGGTCTCTAATCTGCTGATTTTTCAACTGAAATATCCTTTAACTATATTCCCCAATTCTGTACAAGTAGCATTTTATTTAAAATAGTTGTCATTTCCTCTGGGTGATCAAAAAGACTTAGAATCGAGGCTCTTTCATTTTTTTATCCCTTTGTTGTTTTGTTTGTCTACATCCTTTTAGACACACCATCAATTAAGGCAACAATCAACAATATAATTATTCTTTTTCTTTTTCTGTATCTCTATAATCATTGGTATATCTGAATTGCATCTTATAACATTCCTTTTTTATGAGGCAAGAAAGTGGTATGTCTGTATTATCTTGATTTTTCACCTTTGTTCAGATTACTCTAGGTGTGAAAATCCAAGCATTGTAAAGATCCTCAAAGAATGCATTTTTGACAGAAAACTATTAATATTTGGATTTTAGAAATATTTTACACATAGTTCACTTCTGAACTGTAACTGGCCATCACATATTTTCCAAGGAGGGACTTGATGCATATATCCTGAAAGCATTTTACAGTTATTTGGCATTAAAAATTACTTGATAATAATGGGAAGCAAACTGTTAGAAAACTTTTTGATTTGATCTTTCTTCCTTTGTCAGGTTCACTTGCAGTAATCCACAATGCTTTTTTTTGGTGGATTTTTTAAAAGGGGTGATTGTCTTTTCTGTATACTTATATGTAAAACACATCTAGATTAACTACACATTCAACTGTAGTTGTAGTTAGTCCTATGCCTTGCCTATTTTAGGGTGATCAGTAAGCAGGACAACAGTCCTATACAACTTGGTCGCTGTTTACAGGAAATGCACATTCCCAACTCAGACAGGAACCGAGGTGCACAGTAGGAATAGGGGCAGGAACCAGGTCACACCACACACGAAAAAAGGACCAGGCTAGATGTAATCAGAACAAAGTCACACTCTCTGCTCAGTGGAAACTTTATAAATATATATATACATATATATGTCTCAATGTTTGGCCTGAGTGCTTAACAGATGTTCTGTAGAGCATTTAACAACAACTGGTCTCGTGCAAGGCGCATGGACTAAAAATCACATTACAGTGGGGTAGGCTTGCTGAACACCTTGTATCCTTGCTTATGCCAGGGGAAAACACAGTGTTTACCCTAAGAGTTGCTGTTGGTAAGAGTACAAGACAGCAGTCCAAGGACACTTTTTGATATCAAGGACTGTTTAAAATACGGTTGTCTGATAAAAGTTGTAACACTCCCATTTACTGTTTTCCCCATGGTTATTTCCCTATGTGCACCCCTCATGTTGTCCCCCAACATGGCGGATCCCCTGCTGTTTTACCCCCGGTTCCCCTCCACGTTGTCTCCTTCCCCCTCACAGTTTCCCGCCTTTGCCCTGGACCTGCTTCCCTATTGGTTCATTTTCCCGCCTTTGGCAAGTTGCCCCCATTGGCTGTTCGGTTGCCCGGTTACACACTCCGCCCCCTGTTCCATCCAATCACGTCCCAGTTCCAGAACCTTCCCTGGGAGCCCTATAAAAGCCCAGCCACAGGTGAATAAACACCCTTTGTGCCTTCACCGCCAACCCATGTGGAGTGGGGTGCTGTGCGGGAGGGCATTGGTTGGTGGCTCATCATCAATATACCATGGAGGGAAAACTCCCATATCTTGCAGGCAGCTCTGGCTGTAATTCCTTTAGCTGCTGCTATCAGTAGCGTGTAATTCTCCAACAAATGCCACTTTGTAAAGTCCACTGTGCCAGTGCCACTAACAGGAGCTCTCTTCTGCCTTCAGTCTATAAAAGAGCAGTGCTGGATTTACTAGTGGGATGACTAAGAGAAAGAAGGAAGGTGAAAAAAATAGAGGAAAGAGAAAAGGTACAGTGTATGCTTCATAGTGTGCAACAGGACAAATGCTTTTCCATCCCAACAACAGCTGATCTCTTCACAGATATTTTCAATTCCTTCTGTAACAGTGATCTATTTTCTGAATGGATGGCTTGAATTATACCTAAGAGAGATGCCTGTGTCATGTGTTAACTATCTTGTCATGACAAATGGCCACATCTATATGGATAAACTAAGCAAATTAGCTGACACATTTCCTCATTCAGAGTGTATGCACAAATACAAACAGGGATGCAGACCTCTCTTTCATTAAGAGGCTTTTTCTTCCAGCATTTATTTTTGATCTAGGGACTTTATGTAAACAGAAATCATATATGTAAGTGATGGCAATGGCATTCAAAAAAGGACAAGAAAGAATTTTATGAATATTGTGTTTAGCATACATTTCAATAAAATTACATTGTGCTACTGTATTATATATTGATATTCTGCAGCATAGGTAGCATGCCAGAGCTTGAAACACATTATGAAATCATGTCAAAGACCACAGTAAGCTCTTTAACTCTCAGCTTAAAATTCTTGTTCAGTTAAATACACCTGGTGAGGTCGGAGATCACAACACACATGCATGCACACCTGTCCTTCAGTAAACTCTATGAATGATTCAATCCATGTCCTGCTGCAAGACAAGCTTTTAGGGAGCTTGCACAGAATTCAGTGGCAAGCAGCATACAATCTCTTCCTGCTGTTTGTTACAGATCTATTGAATGTCATATATCTTTTGGTGACATTCACAAATTTCATGGCCCTGACATGCCTGCCTGCATCTGCAAATCAGTGGGAAAGATATCTCTGAAATAAGGAAATAAACTGTAGGTTATTTTGCCCTGCTGTTTTAAAGCGACAGTTCATTTTTTGCTAATCTCGAAAGCAGCAATTAAGATTGACAATTTGGTGAATCCTCCCTAAGATGAATTTGATGGTTTCAGCTTCTACATTGCAGAATCACTACAACCTAGAACTTAACTCGCAAGCAATTAAGGACTCCATGTTCCATAACAGCTACCACTTATTAGCCCAGCACATACTCAAGCTATGCTCTTCATCCTATGATCAATATGAAAAAGGTCTAATTAATTTTTCATATGCATGCATGATGGCACAAAAACCGAGCCACTAATCTTGTTTTTATCTATCACAGTATTTGTAAAATTACTATATATAGAGGTTGAAATCAGGCAATAAGAGTGACATGCTAGACTGAATTAAATAAAAAAGTAGGCACACACATATCCAAGTTAAATATTGTCCTTCATTTGCAAACGTGTAGGTATGGAACCTCCAGTCAAAGCCTCAATATTGTGTACAGTTACAGAGAGCTACAGGACAACCTGTGGCATAACTAGTGCTTACACTAAAGAACAGGAAAAAAAATACACTACTATCTATTCTATCCACTTTTTCCATGTTACTGTCTGTGATTTGAAAATTTTTTACCATTTTTTATCCAAAGTGTGACACAAATAGAAAAACAAAACATGGAATTCAGAATTTTATTTTTTTTTTTTCCATTAAAGGAAAGTTATTTCTTTTTACTCATCTGCCTTTTGTTTATTTTTTTTCTTGAAAGTTGAAATAGCTGAAACACTTTCTTTCCTTCACAGACTAGTCTGTAGACCCCCACAGTAGGTAAGACCTTGACCTGGAAGAGTAATCAAGAGCAGAGCATGAGTCGTCTGACCACATAACTAAGTGCAAGCAGCACAGAGAAGCCAGATCTTTGTAAGAAGGCATTTTGCACAGGGCATATACAAAGGTATTACAGCACACGCGAATGTTTGACTTCTTTAAAGAGATACAGGTATGGGACAGTCTTGCCTGGTACTCCAACACAGATGAAGGTACTTCCAGAAATACACACAAAGAAAAACAAGATTTAAGAAAGGCATTTTTTCTCCTCACCTGCCCTAAACCGACTAGTTTATGAGGTCTCTCAATATGATGGCTTTTATGGATCTCCATTTTGTGGTACTTAGCCTTTTGCATTAGACATTTGAGGAACCTGAGTATCTTTTTTTTAATTTTAGGTAGTCAATGTTTAGGCATTTCAGTACTTAACCCTGCAGCAAGTGTCCTTTGGAAACGGAGCTCCAGGGATGTCTAGATTTCTGAACTATGTTTCTCTCTACATTCAATTTAATGTAACACTAGTGTATGTGAAGAGCAGTGTCCAAGAATATTTTTAAAGAACACTGACTTGTGCTTAAGTTTCTGATTTTTTTCTTAGACAACTGTATCATAGCAATTTTTCGGGGGGTCATTATCTTTCTTTTTCTTTTCCACTTTTTATTTAGATAGAGAACAAGAGAAACAAACTGCAGGCCATATATAGAGAGATAAAAGCTGTTCAATTTTCTGCATATCTTTGATGAATGAACATAAAATAAATTGCATAAATTCTTTCACTGTCTCAGGACAGCTTTAAAATATTCTAGCAACGATTATTTGATTATATTTTACCATTAATCCATATGGATTATCCATGAACTTGTCAAATGTTATAAAAATATGTGCTTCTAGAACAAAATATGTAATCCTTTAATTTCTCACATCTGTAGAACTGTAAGCATGCACTTCCAACTAGTTTCAGCAAACCTCATACCACTTCAAAATTAAGAATTAATAACTAGAATAAGATTTATTATAATCAGGCTCATTATATACCAAGCTAATCTATATTGTCACTGTTTGCAACCCAAAGGTGCCTGCCTAGTCAAATCTCAGGTCTATATGATTTTTTTTTTTTTTTAATTGCATGTGCTTTTTTATGCTTTCTGAATGTGTGTCTTCAAATGTCAAGCTGATTTCAGTCAATATGGACTAATTTGCGGAGCTTTCCATTCCCTATCTGAATCAAATTCAGTGTACACAGAACAGCGTAGTTGTGAATTATATTACTATTCAAATAGTAATTGATAGATATTTTTTTTTAACGTTGGGATAAAAATAAAATTCTAGTTCAACTGTACTTGAAAAGACAAAAGATTAAAATTCCTATCAGTCAGTAAGAAATGGTTTAAAACTATTACATCTTTAAGAATGCCTGCAACCTTTAAAAAGCTATCAAATAGCAACAAGGTATGACTACCAAAGAGAAATGCTAAACAATTTCTCAACCTGTTTAGATCCCTCAGAAATCAATTAAATAGTTTTATCATGGGTTATTCATTCAACATAAAAAACATGACATGTATCAGATCCAGTCACTCTGAAAGGACACCTAAAAATGACCACTGATTGTAGAATATATCTTTACTTCTCTTATAAAACTTATTAAAATAAAAATATCTAAAATTTGCAATAATATACAATTTTAAGTCATAAATGTTATCTTCATCACAACACCAAAATATATTGCATTAATCATATTCCATTATAATAATGTTATAAAATATAGCAGTGCATTTTAATATTATAACTTATAAGTCCTTAATCTAATATTCAATGGAAATAGGAAGATTAACCTAAAAATAGAGACTAGAAATGGACTTTTAAACAACCCACTTTAAAAATATCTGTAATGCTGTTTACATCTGCACCACAGACGAAAAAGTAAGAAAGATTTTCATTCTTTTCTTTGTCGTTATTTGGATAAAATGCAAATACAGTAGAAAACAACTTGGTGGCTTAAAATAAATAAATAAATGGTATTAAGTACAATTTAGATAATTTTTTTAACTAAAAAGAATGTAGATATTACCCAAATTCAATTTTAAAGTCTGTTTAGATGAAAGCAATCTTATTTGGACAAATAAAGTTCTAAGAATATATTTAGTGCTGTTACTTCACATGAATCCAGTGGTATAGAAAATACTGCCTACAGCAAAGAGCAGTCTTCTATGTCACAGACTTGAACATACTTCTGCTCTTAAACAGCCAAAAATCATGAAGAAAGTAATCAAGTAGGTAGTACAATCTTTTAAATTCATATTTAGAAATTTTTTTCTACATCAGTTTAAATAGAAGTTATGCATATATATGCTGGTTTCACCTGTGTTTTGTAGTACATCTTCAAAATTGTCAAACCAAATTAACAAATTCAAACAAATTACATATTCAAAAAGTGAAAAACTGTTGTTCCACATATGCAAGATACATAAAACTACCTAAATTTTTTTCAAGAAAGCAAACATAGTAACCTGCAGAACAGCAATATAGAGCTCAACTAAGATTCTTCTTCAATCACTTTAATACCACTAAAGCTAAAGACATAGTAGTACTATAAAACTGAATTTATTACAATGAATTCACATTGGTGAAACAATTTCCTCATATTCATGCCTGGCCTGATCATGTTTCATACAGAACCCAAATGAGTGTGTTAACATATGGTATCTCTGAGAAATCTTTTAAGGCCATTATGACTCTTCACTTCTGGGCTTAAATTTGAATAGCTCTAGGACAACCTCATACCAGTAAATGTGACATGGTGAATTTATCTCCTCAGGATTTGTTGCTGTGTGTCACTATTTTTACTACCAGAGTACTCCTCCATTGCAGAAGTTTGAGAGGGAGGGAAGAAGTAAATGAACAGGTAATCCTGCCATTAATTTAGAAAATACAAAACAATTTAAAAAAAAAAAAAAAAAGGTGAAGAAAAGAAAATTAAAAAATCCAACTCTAATTATAGGTAACTGCTCTCATCTGAAACAGTTTAAATAGCTCTATGACTTGTATAGATGCTTTTCCAGTCCTGTGCACTGCCCTGGTACATTCATTACTTATTCAATTCAACAGCTAACAGTCATTAGCTATTGCAAGCATTATCTGCTGTCATATACATTTATTTGCTTGAGATTATTTTGCTGAAAAGCCATTTGCAGTCATGACTTAATGTTTCCATATTTTTGGCAGCTGTAAGACAGGAGGCATTAATGCCATAATTACTAGCCTACCTCTAAGAATTATATAGATGGAACAATTTTTCACTATTGAAATTGCTGCCTGAGATGAGTGGTTTACACAATGCAGAGTTACAGTGACCGAATTGTGGAATTAATTTCATTTAGTTGTCACTTAAAAATCCAACTTATATAAAAAGGTTTTATAAGTGGAGTACATCAAACTACTCTACACATGTTTAAGGGCAAAATGTGACAACTAAGCAACGTTATAGCTTAGTCTCTCGGTCAGAGATACCTCTAGACTATAAGAGTTTTTTTGCCAGCTTTCTACCTATACCTGAGCAACTCACATACACAAACTGTGCAGATAAATCAATCCCTGTAAGCAAGCCCCAGCTTTCACTAGGAGTGCTGCAAAACAAACACAAAGGTTTCTGTCAGTCTGATTCTAAAGGGAAGATAAATTGTCTACCACTTTACACCATGCAATATTTTCTTTCAACAAGAAGCAATGTTAAGTATAGTTACTTATTTATGCATTTCTTTCATGACTTATGAATAAAACAGGGGCACTTTCAATGAAAAGTCAAGAAACTTTACGCCACATCAGTAAATTCCAAACTAGACCTAACTTTTTTTTCTTAGTAGATGAAGACCTTTAACTTCTCACTAGAGAGAGATTAAAGGAGCACACCTGTATTTGATTTATGTTACAGTGGAGTACAATATCTCTATTTCCAAATTATTTTGACAATCCTGATAATATCATTTTAGTAGCTCGAGTTACTAGTAAACAGGGTAACAAACCTGTGTATCTTCTCTGTAGACTGTGTGTGACCATATTAAAGAAGTTATCAATAAACGTTTGTTGGATAATTGCAATCCCTGCATACTATATGTCATGAAATTAGGTACAGTTATGTATGAGACTGACTTTTACTAATGAACTACACCTGCTAGTGATATTGATTTCTGCCAGGCTTTGCTATGATGGAGTATTCAATTTAAAATGTTGATATGTGCATGCACGCTAATTTTTGGGTTTATCAGCAGTCGTATTTGGGCATCTGTCAAGTATATATCATGCTATTGACAAGGACAGATTTCCAAGATTCATGTTTCACTGAAACTTTTCCACTGTGCTTGACATAATCTTTTTTCCTCACTGTCAAAAAGAGTGATTCATTTTTCGTTTGTAATATGGAATCTCTCAATCATAGCATGTGATTGCAACAGATTGTAAAATACTAGTCGTTCTTTCATAGTCATTCACAGGGACACACATCTATTTAAAACACCACCATTGGCTAGGCATCAATTGAAGTTATTTCAAAGGTACATGCTATGCTGGGGGGAGGGGGACCAAAAATCAAACCACAGAACAACAAAAACAACTCTGTGAGTCTTAAATTCTTTCAAAATTGTGCTTATTCAAGCTTATTCTACTTGTGCATGTCTGGAAGAATCTCATCCCTAAAATACTACCAGAACACCTAAACACTGAAAAAGCCCAACTTTCAACTGTTATACTCGCCATTATATGCTGTCTCAGTAACAAATTTAATTTTCTTTAAATGACATTTCATTATCACTTTTTCTTGCTTCTAGAATAGTATGCTCACCTTTCTTAAGTAATTCGGGATAATTTTATCATTATGTTACATTTAATACAAAATTATTACTATATTATATATGTCTATGCTATGCACAAGTACACAACTGAAAAAAATTCCATGCACAGTATCATTTTGTTTACAATAAAAGGGACTAAAAAGGTATTTGTTTGGGTTTTTTAATTATTTTTTTCCCTGAAAGTACCTTTTCTGATGGTTTATAATAAAAATTTAAAAAATCAACTTAGCATGTAATTTCAAAAGCATCTCAGACTATAAAAATATTCAGGAAATCAATTCATACACTATTTAGCAAGAACTCACCCTTATACATGAGAGAAATCTTAATTCTGTGGCAAACTTCTGCATTGTTGCCAAAATGCAGATTAAGATGCTTAAATGGTTGCAATTAAGTGCTTGTCAATTCTAATGCTGTGTTGTTACATTTAGGATACAACTCCAATATCTGAAAACATGTTGGTTCTAATGGAAAGTCTAAATTTTAGGATGAAAAAAGAAAATACTTCCTACCACATGGAATGCAAATATAGAAAGCAGGTCAGTATATTTTTATTTGAAGGCAGGACAAAACATAAATTTTTAACTGCAAGATTCATGTGGGGTATTGCACAGGAGATGAGTATATTATTTCATCACTTTAATTTCTTGCCCATATAGCCAAGAAGGCCAATGGTTGCATTAGGAAGAGCATTGCCAGCAGATTGAGGAAAGTGATCCTGCCACCTACTCTGCCCCAGTGAGGCCTCATCTGGGTGCTGTGTCCAGTTCTGGGCTTTCCAGCTCAACAAAGAAAACTACTAGAGAGGGTCCAGCAGAAGGCTATGAAGATGATTATGGGACTGAAGAATCCCTCTTACGAGGAAAAGGCTGAGGCAGCTGGGCCTGTTGAGAGATGACTGAGAGGGGACCTTACCAATGCATGCAAATATCTTAAGGGTAGGTGTGAAGAGGATGGAACCAGAAAGTTCTCGGCAGTGCCCAGTGACAGGACAAGGGCAACAAGTGCAAACTAGAACACAGGAGGTTTCCTCTGAATATGGGGGGAAACTTCTTTACTGGGAGTGTGACAGAGCACTGGAGCAGGTTGCCCACAGAGATATTCAAAATCTGCCTCTGATCCTATGCAACTTGCTCTAGGGTGAACCTGCTTTACCAGGGGGCTGCACTAGATCATCTTCAAATATCCTTTCCAACCCCAGCCATTCTACAATTCCATGAATCACCAAGTTGTAAACAAACAAATACTGTTAGGAGAAATCCCAAAGTTTAAAAATATATTAATGAAAAATTTACCTTTCAGAACAACAAAATCCTGACAGTAATCAAAATCAGCAAAAGGTTATTTGCTCGCAGGAGGCAGACGACTAAATGTATGATCATGGTAGTCATATTCAAAACTTTTTGGAAGATCAGACTGCTGCTAACAAATTTGGAAAAATGTTTTGATTAGGTTGCAATGTGGTCTTATTAAACAGATAAACCCAGAATTCTGGTGGAAAGCTGTCAATACATACTGAGTTTTTAGTAAAAAGAGTCCAAACTGATACACTACTATACTTAAGATATTTATTGAAAAGTGGACAAAATATTAGCAAGTTTATTTTTAATATTGCTGCTAAAAGTACTAATAATTAGTACAACAAATAATAGTAACACAGACTAAACAAGAAATATATAGTGAATTATTTTATTATAAAAGTGTGAAAATTTGTCATGCTTTTCTTAGAAGTACTGTAAGACAGTAAAGGAAAACAGGGTTCAATCAGTGCTTATGAAAAAGCCATGTCACCTTCAGCATACTCAGTCCCCATCCCACCCTGCTTCCCAGTGGGATGGGGAAGAAAATCAGAAAAAGGTGAAACATGTGGGTTGAGACAAGAACAGTTAAATAATCGCAATTAAATTATTATTATTGTCAATAATAATAATACAGTCATTAAAAGAGAGAAATAAAACCCAACAGAAAGAAATTATGCACAATACAGTTGCTCACCACCTGCTGACAAATCCCCATCCCATCCTCAAGCAGTGAT
Organism: Anabacerthia variegaticeps; assembly: GCA_035583185.1. NCBI lineage: Eukaryota > Metazoa > Chordata > Aves > Passeriformes > Furnariidae > Anabacerthia > Anabacerthia variegaticeps. The sequence continues at coordinate 65,126,068 of JAWWEW010000001.1, forward strand.
TGGCCACTCCCAGCCAACTCCTCCTAGTTTATATCAACATTCAGTGGTATGGAATGTCCCTTTGGCCAGTTCAGGTCAGCTGTTCTGGCTTTGCTGCCTATGAGCTTCTTGTGCTCCTGCAGAGCATGGGAAACTGAAAACTAATTGATTTCATGAAAGCAGTGCTCTGCAACGACTGAAACATCAGTGTGTTTTCAACATTATTCTAATACTGAATCCAAAACACAGCACTGTACTGGCTACTAGGAAGAAAATTAACTAGTCCCCCTGAAACTGAGATTGGTTCAGTTGGTTAAAGGATGGTGCTAATAACATTGAGGTTGAGGGTTCAATCCCTGAAAATTGGACTCAACGATCCTTAAGCATCCCTTCCCAACTCAGAAACTTCTGTGATTCTGTGAAACCAGAACATAAATATACACATATATGCATCACCAGCCACACAGATCACAGACAGACACTCAGAGCATCCACATGAAGACAGCACCAAAGGCCTCATTCTGCTCCCATCTCTGGCTGAGCAGGATGGAGGTTAATATGTAGAGGGAGAATATCTCCAGCAGCTAGGCTCAGACACTGCATCTGCCCAGCTGCTGGCAGCCAGACATACCAAGGTCACAGGCCACTCCAGTTGCTTCATTCTCTCTCACACACAAAGAAACTTGATTTTGTTCACCAGTCCAAAGAGACTTAATGTAAGATACATCAAAAAGTTATTGAAAAAATATGTCAATATCTATTAATGGAAAAAGGACCACAAAAGAGTGCTTCTCCCTCAGAGTAAAAACTAGCAATCCTTAGGCTAAGCCAGATTTCCTCATATGAGCATCATATGAGGCTCCTCAAGAAGTAGATGAAAGTATTTACAAATACAGCATTAACATAATTCTTACAGAGGTGTCTAGAGACATGAAAACTGCAGACTGAATTTTCTTAAAAGAAAAGTATAAACCTAGCCTTTTACCTTTCTTTTTCCACACTTGAGAAAAACTATTGAATGGAGAGAGAGCACACCTTGCTGCATCTGGTGTGCCTGAATATTTTCTCTTCTGGGTTTTCCTTTGACTTTAATCTATTAGGAATTTTTTAATGTTCATTTATATAATTTTGTGAATAATACACATATATTTTGTATGTGTGAGTTTTCATATTTATATATACATTTGCATGTATGTATATATGAACAAACATATATACACACAGAGAAATATATATATTATTCATTCATCAAGAGTTTTTGCCTATCACTTTTTGTTTTCTAATTGCCATTGGCATTGCACATTATTATGTTAATTTTTAGTTTAACACAAAAAAATGATCAGTGCAATTAAAAAGAAGGAATGAAAGCAAAATTGTATCAAGTACTGTTAATAGTGCTAGCAGTATTACTGATTTAAATATGCAGGAGGAATTCAATAAGGTCAGTGATAATCTGCGAAGCTTCAAAGTGATTCACTTGGAAGTTCATCTACTTCACATGCATTTTGCACAATAATTACACCCACAGCAGTCAGATCAGAGAATGGCTTCTTGATCTCCTCTAGACTGGATAGCTGGAATTATTTATTCTTAACAATGCCTTGAAAGCAAAGAAAAAACTTCCAAGGATGCACTGTGAACTGTATCATCTGCCTATTGAATTCATGGTATAGTTCAAGATGTTATTAGGAGTCTCAAGGAGTATATGCTTAAGACATTAGTTCTCAGAAGATATCAGTAGTCCATGGTACATCAGTTCAGCCAAGTTCAGCTAATGAACTTATGGTAGCATTATCTAGATTGGATTTTATGTCAAGCTATTCTCAACCAGAGATTTTTGTTCACCTATTATTGAAAAAGTAAGAGAATAATTTCTTACAATGCATTTTCATATGTGATACATTTAGGAAGAGCATAAATATGCAAGTAACTGACTGCTTTATTTTTCCTACACTTGAAACTAAAATGGATTAAAGAAGTTAACACTAATGTAGCACATCATGACTTTATATGACCTTTTGTACTAATTTGCACTTACCAATCTAGTATTTCCATTAAACTCAAATATTATCTAGATATATTCTGCACATTCACCATCACTGTTTTTAAAAGAATGCTACCATTATTAACTATATTTTAGTAATGGAGAAACAATCATTGGCATATGAAGTAGTATTTCCAAAAGTCCACTACTTGGCCAAGAAAAAATTAAGGGACAAATGCCAGAATTAACCAGATCATGTTTGTAGTTTAGTAAAATGCTGTGGCTTGTGTAAATAATCTAATGTAGGCAACCCAATGTATTAAATTTCAATAGCTTCATCTGTACTAGCAAACAAAACATCAGAACCTGTCCTCGGTCCAGCTAATACCCACTATGCTAAAATCTTCCCACCTCAAAGCATCTTGATTTTCCCTATTGGGAACCATTCCTGTGCTGTGCTATTTCTTAGTTCTTGCCCAGACACTGGGACAAACCTACCTCATGAAATCTGCCTGAAGGTAAATGGCATAGATGATAGGACGCTGCTTGAGCTTGTGTCTTGGTCTGTGTTGTTTATAATACAGATTTAGCCAGATGCTATTAGTCCCCACTGAATGCTAAGTTCATCACAGATCACACAGAAAGCAAATATCTACTGAATTGGCCTTTATATCTTAACATAATTTTCAAGTAACATGTTGAATGAAAGATCCCAGAAACAAATAACTGACTAGCCTTTTGTTAAAAAAAAATAATAAAAAAAAATCAATGGCATTTCTCTCAATAACACCATCTTTCTCTTACTACAATTATTTCTGAATTTAATAATTATCATATTAAAACTTGTACATGTGTTAGTTGCTAGTTTTATTTGGAACAATATCTTTGTCTTGCCTTGCAAGGCCTTCCAACAGTTGAAACACAGAATCATAAAATCACTTAGGAAAGGACAGCTAAGATCATTTTGCTGATTCCTTCTTTGCATTTTAGGATGGCTTGAGGTGAGAAGCAATAGGGTTTGTTATATTAACAGCAGGGTAGATTGTATTTTGAAATTGTATTTTGTATTGAAAGTTCTAGTAGGACTTTTTACAGAAAGAAAAAAAGATTTGTCTCAACTGTCATGTTGTGTGTTCTTGAAAGCCCATATGTTCAAACACACTGGCAGATTATTTTAAGTTACAGACAAACTAGCTTCAAAGACCACAAGCAAACAGCTTAAGTACATTAAACCAAGGAGCTAATATAAAGAACACTCATGCAAACAATGTATGGAATATAACATTTTAAAAGGCATTTTTAAACATTTTTAAATCACATTAAAAGACTTAGATTACTTCATTGACTTTGTCATAAGCAAAAATAGCTGTATACTTGAGTGTTTAAACTTCTTTACAAGCACACTGTCTTTCTTCACCCAGGGAGGATCTCCAAGCAGAAAAGGGGAAAAGAATGCTACAGTTATTAGCAAAGGGAAAGAACTCCTCTTTTTCCAGAGCTCATGATATTAGCCCATCTAGTGAGGTTTTCCTTAACAGTCCATCATGCGCTTTTCACTGTTAGTGCTTACTCATAAGCACAAGTATATTTTATGTCTATATTTGTAGAACAATTTTAAAAGGGCAGACAACAGATTTGCATAACTGCAATATCAACACACACAAAAAATTCCAATGTTCCAGAGCTGAAACAATCTAGCAGAGTAGTGCAAATCAAGCAGAATAACCTCCGGGGGGTAAATAAAATTTTGTACTACTATGAAATATATTTAACCTTTAAAATTAATTTACTTTGTATCCTTGGAAAAGTATTTTACTTAATTTTAAAAGGATGATACAGTTACTTAATCTATTTAAAGATTTTGGCACAAACAAAACAATTATACACAAAACTGTTCCACTTGCAGGCAAAATGGATGCACATTCAATTGCCAGTAGCTTTTATAATAAAAAATAAAATTGGAAATATAAGCTACTGTTGTTAAGGAAAAAAAAAAAAAAAGATGAAAAAAATCTCAACTGAAATCTAATCCTTATCCTTTCCAATTAGAAAACCCTCACAACCCCAAACCTGCCTAACATGAGAATGTTCCTATTGTCCTACTGATGTTTTGATACATGCACATATGAATCACAGTATAGTACTTACACTTATGTACCAAACCATCAACTATTCTACTGTTGGAACCAAATGCAACCAAAAAGTACATTTATGCTATATTTTAAGATTAAGATTAACCTTAATTCAATTCCAGTTCTCATTGATAAATTCCTAACTCCAAATTATTACACTCTAGTTTAGAGTTTTAAATCCTTTAAACCCAGGAGACACAGAAACAGAGCCAATACAACCTTCTCATCAAGTTTTATTATGCTGCCTATATGGATAGCAATTCACCTATGAAACGTTTATATGAAATGACCCCTAATGATTTTAGCTGCTTGTTGCAATGCCCTGTCAATGGCTGAAGCAAACATAAATTTATCCTTTTCCTTTACACCTGGAAATACTGCCTCAGCAGTGACTTGTCTCTTACATAAATTTTGCAAATGTGTGCAACAAGGCAGGCTGATTCACCTGCAAAACCAGAGATCTAGCAGATTTTAAGAACCAGGATAGCAGATAATGTAACCTTCCATCGGTTCTTCCTTGATTGGTTCAAGAAAGTTACAGCTGGGAAGAAAATAATGCCAGATAAAATCTGCAGCAGGGTAAGCAAAATCCAAGGGATATAAGACTAAACTAAAGTCCATCACAATCACAGATATAATAAGATGCCTAACAGAATGCCTATTAATTCCAGAAATGAAATTAATAAGTGCACCTAATTTTCCTACAGATTAAGTTGTAGAAGACAAAACCGCTTGTTTATTTCATAACAGCTAAGGTGCCAGATGTTGGGTCACGTAACTGAGCCAGCAGGGAACACCAATGTAAGAAATGAGATTGAATTTCCTTACAATGTATGATTGGAAAAGACATACAGTGTAAGGGAGACTCCCTCATGACTGCAAACTAACACCAATATAAAACCATGACAGAGAGACAGATACCCTTTCTAGACATATTGCCTTTGGGAAGAATCATATAATCTCTTAGGTTGGAAAAGACCTTTAAGATCATTGAGTCCAAGTGTTAAGAGTAACAGTCTTTAGTGGTTCAGGGTAAGAGGAATATCTTCAGGCAGTGGGAGATCTGGGTCTTGTGCACAGAACTCTGGGTTCTGTACCTATAGCTGTCAAGCCCAGGAAAGTTTTTCATGAGTATGATTAGATGCTGTTCTGAACTGGAAGCCCTCTCTAGACATCAGTGACCATTGGCATTGACTACTGACTGTGTTACACCATGTAATTGAACTGGCTTTAGAGAAGATCACATAGGAGGAAGAATTTCAGTTAGTGGTTTGATATGTCCATAAGTTTGAAATACAGTATTATGCTTTAGTGATATATTTATCTGAACAAAAATCCAACAGTATCTCTTCTGTGGAGTGATCTTATACTGCTGGCCATTCATAATTTGCCTACTTTATAAATGGACAAAGAGCACAAAGCCTATTTCAGTGTACTTCACACCACATTTGTTTGCTATACATTTCCAAATCATGATCATTTGAAGCATTGTCTTGAGTCAACATAAATTCTAAATATATTGTTGAAAGATTCTTACTACAGTGCATTTTCACAAGTCTGCCTTTATAATTTATCTTGAGACTTTAATGTATACAATGCCAAGATTAATGTTGGCAGAAAAAAAAGAAAAAAAAAAAAAAAAAAAAGATTAATTACATTTCATTTTGGGATGCTTCATTTCAAGACCAAGGACCTGAAACTGTCTTCCCCAGACTCCCCACACTACGTTTAAGCTTTGTAGAAATAAAGACTTAGCCATCTGCTGACAGGGTTAATTTCCCCAAGCCTTTTATGTGTTTTTAAAAGATGTTTGTTTTCAGTATGCATTTTATGTATATTGATAAGCTGTATATTCTAAAGGATTCAAGCTTGTATTAATAATTAATCTCTGAAAGCTCTTTAAGCTGTTCTGTACCATCTTGTCAATAGCAAACACATCTTTGACAGAAACAATTAATCCAACTCCTTTTACAGATGTTGGAAAGACACCTTTACTGTTTAATATACTGCACAAATTTAAATACATTTTAATCCTTTTAACCATAATCACTCTTTTTCCCAATTATTTTTTTTCAGTGCTATCTGCCCTTCTGCAGATATGTCTTTAGTACTCACTTTTCAGGACAGCTGAATCATCTCACTATTTTTCCCTTTTACTTTTTTTAAAACTACCTCATATTACTTGCCTACTATTTAGAATTATCCATTTCAAAATCTAAAGATTCCTTGGCAGAATGCAGATAATCTGAAGTTCTATGTTAATACCTAAGTGGATACTCTAAATACACAATTATGCTTTGGCATAAATGTTGAATGACATGGTTTAGCAGAGCTGCATCTCGTCTCTTCATGATCTCTATGAATGTCTGACTTCATATTTCTATGAAGCACTCCTATTCAGATTGAACTAAACACTGCTCTTTGGAAGCAATGATGTTTGAGCACGTTTCCCCATTGACTGAAATGTGTCTTTATGGATTAAAAACCAGTTTCATAAACCAAAATTATAAACCAAACCCAACATTTTTTTATTTTTTTTAACAGAGAAAATCCTTTAACAAAGGAAACAAATATCTAGATGATAAAAAGGAGTTATAAGCAGTCAACACTTGCATGCGTCTCGCTCAATCCAAGCAATTCTTTATTCCTCAAGAATCTGCCCCACTGCCATTATCCTTCCAGTACTTTTTGGTGGGTCTCTTATTGTTCCATCTTACTTCTCCAGTATGAGCAAGGAAGTAGTTTATATGTCATCAGCTTTTGTCTTTTCTTGCTTGCTTTTGCTTGGGGCAAACATTAACTAGAAAAATTCATAAAATACACAGCCAAAAAGCAGGCCAATGTTCAGCAGCTAAAAATTATGACAGTGTATCCTTCAGTTATGTTTAATTGCAGACTTCATTTTCACTTGTACCAGACTTTTATTTTGTCATATTTGAAAGTTTTATTTTTCTGATTTGTTTATGTTATAAATAGTAATGGAAAAATCAAATATGTAAATACAGTTTAAACTGATAACTTTATGGTAAGAAAATTATTTTGGCTGCACAATTACCCTTTTCCAGTAATTTTTTTGCCTCTTGTATTTTTTAAGTAATAGTGCAGCTTACCAAAATGTAAGAGTTTACAATGATATAGAATTACATATTTTGTCCTATTGGGTACATAAAAAACTATCCTTGAAGAGCAAAATATCACTTGCTACTAGAATAATATCACACTTCATGCATAATAAAAAGAAAAATGAGAGTATCTTTACCTAACAGATCATGTGTAAACTTTGAGATTGAGTGACTTGTCCAAAAAATTACATTGAAAGCTTGAAGTAAAGCCAAAACCTGAACTTAAATCTGCTGTGTATTAATACAGTGTTTCAATGAAAGAACCATCCTTTCTTATCATGTAAATCTTGTATTTCACAAAGTTAACTATAACCAAGTAAGAATAAATAAGCCTAGCTAAATATATTTCTAGAATCATTGAAGCAAAACTTTTGAAGTGGCTTGGAAGTCATGCTTTTCATCAGAATTATAGTCTCCCAGTAAATGTATAATGAGAATCAGAGGTAAGTATAAATTGTCCTCTATTTTTATTTCCTTACATTTCCGCATTCTGTTGTTTCTCTGGAGACAAAGCAAAAGTGGCTAATATTAATAAACCTTAGAGTTCATTCCTCCACCAGTCAGTATAATTATGTTATTTAAGGGATTCTACATAAGAAATTTTTGGCTTCCTATAAAAAAAGATAGTTCAACAGTATCAGGGCAGTGGAGAGTGGGAGGACGAAGGAGAAAAAAAAAAAAAAAAGTGCTTTTTTAACATTGTTTCCTCCCTCACTTAATACATTTTATTTGATTAGAGATACTACTTCCTTCAATATCCACGGAATTTGCTGGCATCAGAACCACAAAACCAAAACGACTGATTTGTTATCACAATATGCAAAGAATAAATAATAATAATAAAAAAAACCACTATTGTCTCCAAACTTGTATTAATCCACACCTTTTTTATCTAATATGCACATTTCTCAGGAGCTTCCAAGTTGGTTCAGACCAGCCCCCCTTGGTCATGTCTCCTTGAATGTGTTCAAGAGTCCAAACTGTTATTAATATCCCTAGAAGAAACACTACTAAGTCAAAGGTACAACAGCTTGTCATTAAATGTGTATTTACCATCATGCCTGAGAGCAAAAGAGGCAGCAACAGCCCCAACACACACAAAGATGTATGTGAATACATTACATGATGCAGAAGGGCATGATGCAGAAACCTAGCACAGAATTCCCCAAAGTAACCTGGAAAAACACACATAAGAACTCAAGTGCTTTCTCTAAACGATCATTACCTGATCAGTTTTTTTCTTCCCTTTTTTCTCCCTATAGTTTATGCTTTGTTTTGTTTTCCGATCCATACTTTTCTCAAAGTGCACAGCAGCATAGGACGTGTAGTTCTTGTGATGGTTTCATCATTGCCACGTATTTTCTTAATCTTTTTTCTTTCTGCATTCCAATTTTTTGATCCTCTCTTTAAATTACTTTTATCTTCCAGAATGCTATTTGCTATCTTATGAATATATTTTACATTCTTGGCAGATATACGTGAATACCTTGTAATAGCTTGTATTCAAAAAAATGTCTTTGCATTATCCCATTGCTAGCACTGATGCCGATTGTATTACTGTGTAATTTTTATATGATTCCATGATTTTGGAATAATTTGCAAATGAAATCAATACATTTATATATTTTCTTTAAGACCAATCATATATTTATGCATGTTGACCGCATCAAGTTTAAAGCAGCAAAAATTAATTAAATCAATGCAAGTCATATTTCATTTGTACGGTAAAAAAAACCAAAAAAAAAACCAAAAAAACCCCAATGAAACAAACCCACAACTATTTTGTTTAAAATTAGAATCATATCAAAGTCTAATATAAAACCTTACAAGTGTCAAAATGTATTGGTCTGTTACAAGATTGTACCCATCTCTTGCTTTGAGCAGATAATTAATTGATTTGATAAAACTTATCTTCCATGAAGTTCTTTTGTTTTGAATTAATTCATTTATAGTGTTTACCATATCAACTTCTCTATTATTTTTCTTAGGATTCTCATGACACTAGTTTGCCTGTAATATGTAGTTGGCCTTTTTAAATATTAGAAGAAACAAACTTTTCCTTAGATACTGAATATCCTTCACCATTCTGATTTTATTATTAATGACTAACTAGGAGATTTGATGAAGGAGTTCACTTTTGTTACTGTGTCTGCTATCTATTATTTACTTTTAATTGTTCATTATTAACAACTCACAAATTAAAATCAGATCAGGTAGCATTTCAATGAAAGAAAGCTTGCAAATGCTCCATATTAGGCAAAAGACTTGCATTTTCAGTATGCCCTATCAAATTCTGACATTAGCAAAGTATGTTTCCTCCTAATATTTAAAAGATTATATTCTTTTGTTCTTAGTCCTGCTCAGGATTTTTTATTAATATATTCAACCTCCTTTATATGCCTGCAGTCCTGAGTGCAGTTTTCCAATGTATCTAACTATATAGACATTGAAGGACAGACAAGAACATCAAGACCATTTCAATAGGGAAATTGAAACTGGAAGGCAACACTCTTCCTTCTACTGTCTACAGTGACTGGTGGTCATATAGGCTTGATTTGTTTCCTGAGTTATTGCTAATTTTGCAGGCATGCAGAAAAATAATTCATATTTTAAAATAGTAAAAGAGGAAATTTAATTGTTTTAAAAGTAAAACTCCACTACTGTCTATATGGTAGCCTTGTCTCTAGTTCTGTCTCTGACCTTGTCTCCTTATAGTCATGATCCCCTGGACACATCCTGGCTCTGGCTCATTGCTTGCCATGCTGGGGTTATCAGCAGCCCCAATTACCAGCCCTGGGCTCTGTCTGCTGCGTTCAGATACTGTAGGACTGTACCCCATCAATTGTACTGTGGTCACCCTCTGCTCACTGCTCACCCTTGCATAGGTAACAGTCCCTGATCTCTCTTTTCCCCAAAATATGAGATACACCTTCTCAGTAAGACCTTTTGTGAAGCCCCTTCTTCAAGTTAAGTAAGGTTAAAATTTTAAGAAAACCCATTGGTTATTTTTTGTTTAAGTTAAAAGTTAGTTCTATAAAAATGTTCAATAAAGATTATTTTTATTCTTTATTTCTCATTCTACTCTCCCCTGTTCTCTATTGCTATTTCACAGGGACCTTCATAGACTTACCTTATGTTTTGACCATGAGAAATTACTGCTTTGGAGAAGATGGCAACTGAAAGCTGGAGCTTGTTCTCCAGAACTTGTTTTCATCATGTCCAGTAAGCTTACTCTTACTGCTTTTCTGTATGAAAATTTCAGTGGTAGTGGTTGGACAGGGAATAGATATGAGGAGGGTCTTTGGGGAAAATTTTTCATATTGCTGCTTAGGGAGAGGGATGATAGACTGCCAGTAATTAATTTGATGAGGACAAGCAGTAGCACGAATTAGTTATTACTATCTACATTTGTTAATATGATCTAGTTATAAAATTATAACCTATTTTAAAAGAAAGGTGCATTTATGCTGCATGGAACTGAATTTCTGGTTGATATCTGCGTTCTTAACTTGTGACTATCATGCAGTATAGATCTAGCAACAGCAAAGATATAGGGTTGCTCAACTGCAATTGACTTTTTTAGAAAAAAAAAATAAAGCTTCTGTTAAGTTCATTGTTGATTGCACAAATCTACATGAACCATCTTTTCCTTCTGATAGATTTGGACACAGCTAAGCATTAGTTGCAATAGCCTGCTTACCAGCGGCCAAATTAACAATAAAAACAAGGACTTTGAGCTACTGGTTCATTAACTATTGTTATGGGAGGAATCATCCTTATTCCTGGGAAAATATGCTGAACTGCGAAAACAGTTAATCCACAGATTGATTGTTTACTTAGCTATCTATCTGTATCTTAAAAAAAGGAGAAACCTGTGTGCTTATTAAAGGATTCCATCTTGCAAAGATTTCAGAGATGTGGATTAAAAAACCCACCACAAATAAGAACATTCTGATGTTAATAAAACTGAAAAATATAAATAAATAAGAAAAGGCAATTACAAAAATTCAGTATACTCTTGATAAATAAGTTTCATCACCACTCACTTTATGAAGTGAGAGAACATATGAGCAGAGGAATAAATTTACTGTCAGAATTGCAGCAGAGGTTTTTCACTTTATGCTAAATAGCTTTTTCAGAGTGCTCTGAACTTCTAAAGAAAAGAATCTAATACTAGGTTTCTTTTTTCCTTGTTTAGAAATAATTCATAACAGTACAGACCTCATCCAGATGTAGATAGTGATTTTTCCCAAGATGGTTTGCACCACACTTGCACTGCAAGAATATCTATATCACACTTCTGTGTGCATATATTTGTATGCCTGTGTGCAGAACTGCGCATTAAACTGGAAGAGAGGGTAGAATTTTAGGGATGATCTTAAGACTGTACAAATTTTGAGGGAGAATTCACTTTTCCTCGAGCTTCTATGTGGAAGAATCTTAGCTTGACAATAACAATACCACACATTTTTCTATCACTTCTTCCCTTCCTAGCTGGTTCCAGTGTCTGAGGGCCTGCTCAGGAAGGTGAGCTCTTGCTCATTTTCATGCAGTTAATGGCAAGTGCACATGAAACCCAGTGTTACTGAAGAGGACAACTGAGTAACAGCCTGAAATCCTGAGAAGGCAATCAAGCAGGGATGAAGGTGAACCTGCTGGACAGATGCTGACTTATCAGAAGGGAAGATGGCTAATAAAAATAATGATAGCTTAGAGTTTGACACCTGTGGGTAAGTTCTTATGAAATGTCCACAGCACCAAATAACTGAACTAGCCTGTAATGTGACTCAGGATGCAGAGATGAGAAAAGACATGAGGGAGGCCGCTATTGTGATCACAAAAGAAGCTGCAGTAAGATACTAATTTGTTTTGCCAATCATGTTTCCTTATTTTCTCACACATGATATTGCTGCAGCCCGTTTCTTTGTGCAATAATACTCTGAGTAAGCAGAACAATTCTGAATTGACCTGGAATTGCTAAGGAGACACATACACACATTAGCTGTGTACCAGGAGGCACCACTATAGAAACACACCACCCACAATGTCCTTGGACAGGGGGTTGTGAAGGCTAATGAAAATGAAGTCGTGAGTCATAGCAGGTTGCTTAGGAGACCTGGTATCAGCTTGACGGAGGAAGCTGAGGACTTTATATCTCTCAAATCACACTGGTATTAAGACAGTATTTGTACATAGATGTCACTTAGGAATACAAGGCGGAGTAGTTTAGCTGCACACTAAATAGTTTTACAAATTCAGAGCATGGGTGACAGGGATGACACTTGTTCCTGGTCCTCCTTGTGAACTGTGTGACCGTAAATTACATGAGGCTGGGAGGAAGCATTACTTGAGGTGAGTCAGAGAGGTTCTGGTGAACAGTGTAAGTTATCATTCGGATTCATTTGGCCAAGCAAGAAACATGAGAAATGCTCATTATATTAATGTACTGGGAAGATGTATGATTCTGATACAGCAGAAGAAGAGCTAAACTGTGAATAATTCTTCCATTTGCTTTTCCTCCTAAGAGATTTTATGCATATATATTAGTTGTCTTCTTCTCGCCTCAAATGCCCACACTGACAACATAAAGGTATAGGCAGCCTGGCTACAACTGTATCTAATCCTAACTTAGAAGGGAAAAACTATATGCTTATGAGGGATTGTTTGAATATTCCTTCCTATTAGTGTTGAAAGTTGTGAATAGATAATATATAAATGATAATAAAGTTGAAAAGCATCTTGAGTCAGAAAAGCCAGCTACAACCATTCACTGCCATTTTATTGACAACTGAAAAAGGGCTGTTCTGTCTGCCATCTCCATTCAGACCATTCCTTAATCATTGAGACACTAATTACCAAAAATGGTGTAAAGGTGAAAATGCAGAAACAGATCCAGTCACAGCTTCACAAGCAGTGGTGACAGCTGGGTGACCTGCCACTCTCCTGAGACAAAAAAAACGTATCTTAGACATCTTAGGGCATGTCAAATGACACTAGGCAACTATGCATAGGGAACTGAAGTAAGCTTTTATTTGAGCCTACAGAGGTATTCATCTGGACATTTACAGGCATTTACTTTAGCAATGAGATGACTAGCTCTCTGGATGCTTTATTTAGTTTTTCTTCTAACAGCATGTGCTTCAATTGCTCGACCACATTAAAATGTCAACACTACAGGAACTGAAGTCAAATTAATCCCGATTTAAAATCTGCTCCTGAAAAGCCAGTAGCAAGATTTAAAATTACATAAAGAAGGAGCTGAAGCAGATACTGTTTTGGTCATTAAATGCAAAAAAAAGTTGGAGGGTTTTTTATATTTTTTGAGTTTAATAGTTATATTGTTACAGCTCAGTCCTAATGAATAAAACCTAACAGCATTGAAATGGATCAGGACATGCATCCAACTATGCAATAGGAATTGTAAATCCTGAAATTTAAGCTCTGAGATTTGGATTTACGTAAAACCTGAAAAAAAGGAATTCCCCATTTCATCAACTAAGGAAACTGCTGAGTACAGGGTTCAAAGAGCCATATATATAGGGTAGTCAATGGATAAATATTCTCTTAACTTCTCACATCTGACAAATGTTTAAGACATTCTGCTGAAGCTGAGAGGGTCCCACCAAAGCTGCTAAGTGGGAGTACCACAACTGTCATCCTCAACAGTTATTCACATATAGTTGGTAGATGATGGCACACAAACCATCAGCTGTCTCCTATAACAAGCACATGACAATATTATGATTTCCCCTGCATCACTTCATGGGAGTGATACATAAATGAGTATTTCTAAAGTATAATGTCTGCATCAGAATGGCAGAACGGATTCCCTTGCTTAAAAAAAGTCACATGAAATAAAAGAATAGCAATAAAAGTTTTTTTTATTCTGTTGAATAAAATATTATTGACGCTATTTTTAAAGTCTCTTAGTAGAAATGTTTGAAGAGACTTAGATGGATCAATGCCTGAGTGCCGACTCATGTTGACATTTAGCTGGCTAAGTACAACAGTGTGCAATTCTCACTTAATGCTGAAGGATAACAAGCTCACTTACAAATTTCATTATAAGGAGGTATCTGCAATACTTGTGCATTGATAGATCGATCAACAATCCTTAAGGCAAACATAACAGTAGAAGGGAAGGGATAGTTCATTTGCCTCAAGCCTTAAATAGGAAATTTTAAGACATTAATGGATAGCCCTTGTTCAAGGATTTCCAATATGTGGCAGTTTAGACTTACTTTATTTATATTTATTAACTCAGTAACGTTTAAGTTTCCACAGACCTGCTCTTTGTTTTATTTTTTTTTTTTTTTTTTTTTTTTTTTTTTTTTTTTTTGCCAGTCCATGCTTATACAAGGAATAACCATTGCTACACTTCAGTACATACCCAAAAAATGCCTTTTCATAGTGTCACTCCTTGGAACACTTTACATATGCTCGTGTGTGAGGATACACACTTAAATGTGGCTGATGCACCAAATTTGTTCAGTTTAATTAATAGAAAAAATGCATTATTATTCCTGAGTTTCTAAAACCTCACACATTTTTCAAAAGGGTATTTGAAATCCCAACTGTTACAGTAACAGTTTCGTTAAAGGTCAGCAGATTTATGTTCATAAATTAGAACATAAAAATCTATAGTTATTTGGATTTTTGTCCATCATAAAAATAAACCTGTTTCCAAATGTCTTTTCATCTGCCTGATATGGAATTCTACTTGCACATTCCTTTAATGTTGATGTCACAGGTTCATCTTAAGGTAGAACAAAGGACAGATGGCAAGAGAAGCCTACAAGATATTACCACAGCAAATCTAATTTTCTAGATTAATCTTGGACTTGTGGAAGTACGTAAGTATGTTTCCTTGAAGCAGAACTCCACATTATATGCCTTGATACTGACCTTAGAGCAATTGCTTAGAGTGTAACAGACTAGGAAGTGTCTGCTGGGAGCAACTTTTCAGTCGTCCCTGACCTCCATAAATGAAGGCTGATTTTGTACCTTTTACAGTACGTTCCCCTACTTTTCTATTGTCATTCTTTGAAGGAGTCACAAAGCTGAAGGTGCTAATGAAGAAAGGCTCAACTTATCACACTGAGTTAGCTGCATGTGCTAGATTACCGGGAAATACTTTTTTCTACTACCATTATGGGAAGTTTTCATATTGCTCACTTTTATGCCTCAACTAGATGCATAAAGCTGGGTGTGTGCTTAGTCAAGACTGACAGCCAACTATGGGCTCCTCTGTAAGAGTGGGGAGAAGGGAAACATCTTTTGGCCTCACTTCCCTATTTAGCAGAATAAGGAACACCAACACTGCTTTTGGTACTCAAACTCACCCATACATTTTATCTTACTTATTCACAACACTGAAAACTATTGGTGACTTTTAACAGCTCTCTGTCCTTTTCAGAATGAGGACTCCGACCAGTATATTCATGAGGCCTCTCTGGTGAATCCTCATTTTAATTTTGTTTACAGAGCATTCTGAACACTAGTATCTATTAAAAAAAAAAAGTTAAACCATCAATTATTTGTTCCTTTTTTGACACTAGTGTTCTGCAGAGTTTTCATGAAGGAAGAGGACTAGCTTTTTCAGTTGTTTGGTTCAGTAGTCAGTAGCTGCAACTAAAATTTTACTTTCTACTTTAGCTGCAAAAATAAAAATGTTACTGCTGTTTTGTAAAAATCTCATTTAGATGGAATCATTAATAGGTGTTAGTTTTTTCCTATGTACTGAAGAGAAATTAAAGTGAAGATACTATTAATGTAAGCCCTTATTAAGGAAGCAAATACATTCTTATTTAAATTGGTGGGACTTAAGCATTACATTTTCTGGTAGATGTTTCCTGAATGAAGACAAAAACTTCAGAAAGAGGCAAACAAAGCACTTTTCTGGTTTCTGATTTACTTTCAGTGATGGATTTGAAAGGTTAATATGTAGTTAATATTAACCGCAAGCAAATATTCTTTAGGAGAGAGGAGAAATGTGGGGTTTGCTTGCAACTTCTGTGCTTGTCCAAAACACAGGAACATCTACAGACTACAGACAATTAGAAAAATTATTGTCCTTTTTTAAAACAAGTTGAAGTTAAGAAACAAAATCCAATTATATCCACTTCAGCAATCCAAAGTGTGTTTGCTTATGCAGTGCAGAACAGTGTGGTGCAGATTTATTGACAATATTGTTCAAGTCACTAATACCAATTCATAGGCTTTTAAACTACGAAACAGTCACTAGGCTGAGAAATCACTGAATATTTTGGTGGGAATAAATATATCCTTGAAACCTGAGATCTACAACACTCAAACCATTGTTCCACACAGGGCACTGTTTTCCTGGGCACACCTGGAAATATCCATTCTCCTTTTGTTTTCTTAAAAATTGCAGCCCATTTCTACAGTTAATATAGTATAAATAATATATATATATTTTTTTTTTAAAATAGAACTATAGTAGAGGTAACATTGCTTCTTAGATTGAAGTCAAGATGGTAATTTTAATAGCATTGTTTTGCTGGCAGAAATTCATAAAATAATATCGGAGAGTCATAAAAATTGGCATGCTATTTCCAATTAATTTATTAATTTAAATAAGTTATTAAAATGTAATAAGTATTATATGAGTAATGATACAAATATTTTAAGTATTTTGATACATTCAGTAAAATGTTGATAACAAGTACTGTACTGTACAACAAACCCCCAGTATTTTCCAATACTTAATGTATATATCACATTCTTTTAAAACAAATTTTTAACACATTAAATTTACTTTAAAATAACAACACATATGCTCTAACTTGAAATAAGTCCTTCTAGAGATGAATTCTTAATTCAAAACTTTACAAGGCTTGTGGGACTTTTTGCATTTAACAAAGCAGTCTTTTCTCAATTACAGAGCAGTATTATTGCACTGCATAGTTTTCCAAAATATTTTTTACTATAACTGATCCATTTTTTTCTTTCAAGTGATGGGTTATGGAATGTGCTTGACTGGACTAGGTTATTTAATATCCTCTTCAGCTGTCTTCCAACCCTCTCTTTCAGGGGAGAGATGATCAGTGGTGGGCAGAAGTGAATGTTTACTGTAAAAACATCAAAGCCTATTTCCCATATAGAGTTTCCACAATTACAAAAAGGTATAATTTGACCATATAGACACATATGTTTGTATGTGTGTATATATATAGATGGATATGTACATACATATATCTATATCACTAACCTAAAAAAATGTTGTAATAATGAGATCGCCTGTGCTTCATGTTAGCCATCTGCTTTAAATTACTCTGAATTTTTCCTAGTAGGTGCATTTAAAAGTGAGCAGGAAATGATGTGTGATTATATAATTGCCCAATTGGGCTTTTAATCTTGTCTATTATGTTTATGAAGACCTTTATAATCCTTTAGTCAGCACAAATAATATTAAAAAAACCCTTTCAACAATAAAGACAATCTCTCACAAGTAATTCAGAGATACATTCAAACTTTGCTAAAATAAGAAATAAAATTCCAATGCGGGCAATTCCTTGTCATTGTTGTTGTTGTTGGGACGGACAATAAAAAGCAGGCGAAGATCCTGAATAGATAGAAGTGAAAACTTCTCTTTACTTTTTCACACAGCTACTTTTCTATATTTCCTAAGTCTACGTGGACTAACATTATTGGTGCTCATTACATGCAAACAGTCATCTATTGGCCACAGTTACAAACTACTGTCTCTGTCTCCATACAAACGCGTTGAGGTTTCTTATCTTCTGCTTCTCCTGAGTTCTCTCAGCCTCTGCAAGTTGTTTATGTTCACAGCTACACAGCAGTCCGGCCAAGGTCAAATTCTTCTTGCTCTGTCAAGAAATCCACAGGCCTGGTGCAGTTTCCCACAATTCCTTTTTATTGAAGATTTATTTTTAAGTTCAATTTGGCTAAAAGCGTCACAAGAAAACCTTGAGCGCAGAATTCATAACCAGCTTAACCCACCGTCATATTGCAAGTTCTTGTAATTCTGCAATTATTTATCAGTTACACTATTGTACAAACATAGACATTGAAAGATTACTAAACAAACCAGTTGAACTGATATCTCCAAAAGGGAGAAACTCTTTCACGTACTATTTTTCTGCATTTTTAAGAAAAAATAGAAGCTTCCAGAATACTCAAGAGGTAATATAGTTAAACAGTAGCATTTATCATAATTCTGGCATTAAAACAGATTTCTTCCTGGTAAGTAACTTAGAAATTAAATAAATAAAAAAAACCCAACCAAACAAAAATCCTCAAAAACAGGGTTTAGACACCCAGCCTGGTCAGTAACAGGCATGCTTATATTCTGATGGATGTCCTGGTCTTGGACTGTCTCCTGAATTTTGGCTTTTATCTTAAGGGATAGTATACTTCAGTAGACCTTTCACATGGAGGATAACCAAATACTGAGAACATTTAAGTGGCATTTAAATTACTCCTGTTTTCCTCCCTTCTGCTCATCCTTCCTAAAAGATGCTTTGTTATGTATGAGTAATGTAAAATCATGAGGAAGATAATCCTTTCCTTTTTCTCAATAAATAGTAAAACTTCAGTAGCTCAAATGAGCTTCACTGAGCATCAAAAGATCTGTGTGCGAGATGTCACATTATCTCCTTGTACTAACAAAGGCAGAAGGCTATTTGTTGAGCTTTTAACAGTCATTACTAACCATCTGATAGTATTTCTAAAAAAAATGAAACTTTGGATTTACTTACTAAAAATTAAGTCTTTGCCTTATTAATATCCCTCACTTTGCCTCATATACTGACTATGATAGCAAAAACTGTAAAAAAAAATAAATCTTCCTTCCCATTATATTTTTCTATGATTATTATGAACTGGTATTTTTTGATGCATTTTTTAAAAGCTTGATAGAATGAAGGTTCTAAAACAGAACAATCTTTTATTTTTATGTGCTTGGATGCCTGGGGTTTTTTTTTTGTTTTGTTTGTTTTTTGTTTTTTGTTTTTTTTTTTGAGACTTGAAATAAAGATGATGGTTCTAGCAAAGAACACAAAATTGATAGCAAAAACACTGTAGTACTAGAGACTGAAAGAATGAATCATATTTGGAAAGAAACAGCATAAAAATATGCATTTATCAATGTTTTAAAAACATGGAAACATCCCATGTTTTGTTCAGTTTTGTTCTGTTTTGGTTTTCCTCTATCCTGTCTCATTTTCTATTTACAAGAGAGTTCAGTGACAGAGAGACACATGGAGGTTTTCTAACCAGATGTCTTCTTTTTACTGGAAACAAAATCCGACAAGTAGTCAAAAAATCAAATTGCTAAAAGAAAAGATTCTGGAATAAATTTTTGAAATAGAAAACAGTAAATTGTCTGGATAATTTGCTATTCATACACTAATTTTCTTTGGAATGTGGTATAAGCTATTGCTTAAATCACCTTTGGTCTCAGAATAATGGACAGAAGCTGTTGGTGTGATACCAACCTTAAAAAGAGGTCTAGTCATTGTCTTATCTCTGTTAAATGGAAATTGGTATAAAAGTAAAATAAGAACATGATTCATATGCACATGAATACATAAGTTGGATTTGGAAGTCTCACACTGGCTTCCACGGAAGAAATCCTCAGCTTAGAAGGTTTAACTATGTAAAGGGATCAGGAACTACGTGAATATGATATGAGGAATATGTGCTTTGTTTTCAAAAAAACTTTTGTTAAGTTCTCCCCTCAGAGCCTCTAAAAGAACCTGTCCTATTTTAAAGGAAGAGGAAGACCTTTAATAAATTAATAATCGGCTAAAAGATTGGAATGGAAACAGATTGAAATGAATGGTGATTTTTCACAGTGAAAAGATCTCCATAAAGGCATCTCTGAACAATCTGTATGCTGGGTTTGTTGTTAATTATTTACCCAAGAAAAATGAGTCTGTAAAATATTTAATTTAAATTATTAATGATAATCAAATCCAACCTGGTCATAGATGTATAAGAAAGATCTCATGCTTCTGAATGATGAAGTAATACATTTGAATGTTAAGAAAAGTAGATCAAATTCAGTGTTGATAACTGCAGAATCAAGGAGACTAGGGAAGAATCACCAAGTACAGGAAACAACAGGCTCTAACTTGTCTAAAAATTGGCTATTACCACTTAGAAAAAACCTCTGGATTAATTGTGAAAAATTCCATTTTCTTAATAAATACAGTATAGCATTTGATACTCTTTCCTTATTTTAATACATGCTAGCAGCCACTTTCTAGGTCAGATGTTGGGATCTTTGATCTGTCAGTGAGTTTTTGTCTTTAACTTCCCAGAAAAGGTAATATGATAGTAATTTAACTTTCATGCTCTATTTTAGCATTCTCTTAATAGAGACCATTCTTTTCTTAAAAATTTAAAATACAGGCACAGTTTCTTTCTCAGAGTTTTTCAGTATCTTTATTCTGTGAGAATGGAAAATTCATCTCCTTGTATATGTGTATTCTACAATGCATAACATACCACCACACTGTTTATATTTAAAAGAAATATTTCTTCTCATCATCTCTTGAATCACATGCTAAAAATTTAAGATGACTCAGAGTAGACACCTTGGTGAATATTTTATCCCTCCTTCTGTCTTTCCTGTATTGTATATTCCTTAAGTAAGTCAGCTATTGGTCATGTCTTTCAACTCCACACTTTACACATGTAAAATGATGAGTCAATTTTACATAATTTTATTGAATCAAACATTCTCAAAGTCCCCATGAAAATCTGTATGCAATGAAATTAGAAACAGATCTTGATAAATGAAAAACTAGTACACAGAAGCTGTGCAAAGTTCCAGCAGTCTGGACAACTTCTGCCTCCACAGAAAACGCACAGTAGAGACTTTATGAATACTCCTAAAGAAAAAAATTCATTGCTCTCTGATTTACTTGTGGGAAAAAATGGTAGTATAGTTCCTGCAGAAGCTATACTTTTTTATTCCTCAGTACAGCACAGTACATACCACAGCCATTACATGGACTTAATAGGAAAGACTGACTCGAGTCATTTGTCATGACCAGCAATTTTATTATGTTTGCAGTTTATAAAGCAGTATTTTCACAAGGCTACGACAGCAATGCAGCTCAATGCTGTGGAATGAAAAGAAAAGAAAGGAGAAAAAAGAGTGAGAAAAAGGAAGGAAGAAGGGAAGATCATTTGGGAAGCTGTTTACTTAATTCTGAATACAACTCTCCTTTACATTTATGCTTGCCACAACTTGTGTAGTCAGTGATAAGGTGACCTGTATTTGACAGTGCTGTAAACTACAGAGCAACTGAGGCATGGAGAAGAGGCAGAGAAATGACAGATCAAAACAAAATTTCCAGCATTTCAGTCCTTGAAACTATTTTTGAGTTGAGGACTGGACACAAAAACATTGGCTAGCTTTCAATCATACTGGTTAGGCAAGAAATTATTAATACAGGACTACCAAATCTAGCTTTAAGCAGTCTACTCATAGCTGGCAGAACTTGGAATAAATGGATTACTCCTTCCAGTTGTGATCAAATACTCTTAGTCTCAGAAATGATTCTCTAAGTGAACTTTGTTGTTGTCATACATAACCTTGGTTTTTATTTTCAGTGGGACCACAGAAGCCAAGTAAAATGGTATAGTCAGTCAGAATTAACTAGTTCAACTACTCAACTACTATTTAAGTCCTACAAAAAAAATGTGGTTTTCAGACTTCAGTCTGAAATGTGTATCGATCATTTCCTCTTTTTTTTTTTTTTTTTCATTTAAAACAATTTGTGGAGGATAAAGCATTTAACACTACTTATTCCAAAATGCACTTTGGAGCGATGATATTTTTAATTGACATCAGAAACATGCATACTAAAAAAGCAAAGGCTTGCAAACATTTCATATGCTTCCCTGCTTGGTATTACTAAAGTAACCTTTTCCAGAGGTTCTAACTAACCTTTGAATGGTATTTTATTGTCAAAAAATGAACGTTGACATTGAAGTTGGTTCTTAAAACATGAAATATTCACAAATTACATCAATGCCTTTTTCTTTGTCCTAAAGAACTCCTTTCAAAACATTCTTATTCAGCAACTATCTTCTACTAGGTATTAAACTTTTATATCAGAGTTAAAGTTTTATAAGGTCTAAGGTTATAAAATATTAAGACAAGAGTTGAGCTTGTGATAAGTTCTGTTTAAAAGAGAGCAAGTGTATCTACTGGAAAGGAAAGAAATACACATTTTATTGCATTAGTGCTTTATAGAGAGGCTTTTTGACAACTTTTTTTTTAATCCATGCTAAATTTATTTTTGGTAAATGAATGGGGGGGGGAGGGGGAAGAAAGTTCCAGTGAAATGAAATTGTTATAGCCTTCCTTTCAAAACTTTCAAATAGTTAGACTTGGCCAATCTCAAAATTTGATCAGACACTTCTGGTGATTAGAGATCAAATGTATTTTAGTCAATATTGGTAGCAGAATTGTCAATAGCTATGGGGGTCTCTAAGTTTGGGCCTCAGTCTGAATATATTCTGTTTGATTTCAGATATATTCATCTAGTATTGCTGAACAGTATCTCCATATGAAATTTTTTTATGCAGCTCTCCAGCACATTTAAAAAAATTCAACTAGATGAATGCAGATGTTTCAGCAATGTTAAAAAGTTTTTATTTTTCTTTTACTTCTCCATAGGTAAAAAAAAAAAAAAAAATAAAAATATGCATTGGACTGCAAATAACACTTTCAATTGCAAAAGTAATTTTAACAATTGTTTTTACCTTCTGAAATTTTCATTCAGTGTAAGTTTTTTTTAGTTTGTAGACTTTTCAATTTAAAGTAGCATATATAATTTTCTTTATCTGCACTATGCAATTCTTCTTTTCTATCATTTTCTGCTGAGAACTTTCTGAGTCATATTTTTATCCTAATTTGAAGTACCTACACCTATATATTAATTCGTTCTTTATATCATTTTATGTTAAGACGATGAGACTTGGGCTGCCTTCCCAGTAATGAAAGCACATTACAAGGGTGAAATTCAGAATCTGCCTTGCCCCAGTCTATTCTCCATCATTCTATTCATAGACAATCTTTATGGAAACACAGAATGGGCAGAACAAAAATTTAAGCACTTCTTAAGCACAGTCCAATCCATACTACTGTAGACATCTGATATATGTCAGCTGAACCATGGCTTAAAGTACATATTCCTCTCCATTTGCTATAAAGCACAGAAAGACACACTAAAATAGTTAATCTAAATGTAAATGGCTAAAATGAATTGAGATACTCTACCTCAATGGTGATCTCACTCGAGAATTGAGATCCTGCTTCCCTTGTAATAGGAGAACCTAAAAATGCCTTTTCCTGACACATTACTGAAGTTTCAGATTTTTTTACCAAAATGAATATTCTGCTTCATACTTGAAAATCGGCAAAGTAACAAAATAGTAAACATCTGTAGACAATTCAGGTTTCATTCCAGACCAAGTTTTGGAACAAAGTGAATCCCTTCCAAGAATAGCTTCTTTAACTTTTCAGGTCTGTGGATTTAACCTAGATGTAAATCAAGAATATTGGATAATATAAGACAACTAACATCTTTCATCTTTTATTGAATAGAGTGAAACCCTGAAGATTAACAGTTTTCAGTCTTTGGATATGAGCAGATGGTAGGAAGTTAACAAGTTGACCTGTCTTGAGTTATCACTGTTTCTCAGCTGACATACAATGACTGTCCCTGCAAATGCTCCTAAACTGATGTAGCTATAAAGTAAACTGAATTACACTGCCATGAATGACAGTAGCAGTTCACATTCTTCTCACAACTATCTTTTTTATTTGTTTTGTTTTATACTTCCTCAAATCTATTCTTTCAGTTAAAAACAACATTATAGAGAAATTTATAGTCTCCCACAAATTAAACTCTTAAGAGTTCTAGCAATCACCAGCAGGAAGTTCATTTTTAAGTATTACTTGACTGTCAACATTTTAATTAGAAGTTTAAACTCTGCTACATACAGAAAAAAGAAAAATGTAATAAAATCAGACAAATAATTCTGTAGGTACCAGAACTAGTGAGACTTGATTCCCTATGTATTTTTATTCTTTCAGTTGGATTAGAACAAGATATTGTTATCTCTTCAGAGACATATGATATACTTTCACAAATTACTTTAGTGGGGTTATATAGGCTGTCATTTTCCAATGATAAAGTTTTACAAAACTTGCATGAACACAATTGTTTTGGATACTTATGCTAACAAATAATGTTTTTTCTGACATTGTCATGGTTTAACATTAGCCACCAACCAATCCCCATGCAGCTACTCACTCACACATAGCAGCAGTATCAGGGAGAAAATCAGAAGGGTAAAAAATAAAAAAACCCATGGGTTGAGATAAAGACAGTTCAATAGGGAAAGCAAAAGCTAAAGAGAGAAGCAAAGGAAAACAAGGAATTTATTCACTGCTTCCCATGGGCAGGCAGGTATTCAGCGATACCCAGGAGAGCCCAGCCCCATCACACGTAACAGTGACTTGGGAAGATAAACACCATCACTCCAAATGCCCGCCTCTTCCTCCTTCTTGCCCCCACTCTGTACACTGAGCATGATGTCATATGTATGGAATATCACTTTGGTCAGTTTGGGTTACCTTTCTGTCTGTGTCTCCTCCCAGAATCCCATGCATCCCCAACTTCCTTGCTAGCGTGGCAGTATGAGGAGCAGAAAAGGCCTTGGCTCTGTGCAAACCCTGCTCAGCAATGACAAAAACATCTTTCTATAATCAACCTTGTGTTCAGCACAAATCCAAACCAGAGCCCTATAGTAGCCACCATGAAGACAATTAATTCGAGCCCAGCCAGAATCAGCACAGACGTGAGAATCAGAAGTGTTTGGGATGCAAGAGGTACAACACAAAACTACACAGAGATACTACAAAATCTCATCTGAGGGGAAATCAGACTTACAACACACACACAAAAATATTCAGTGCTTGAAGTAGAATGCTCATATACTGTGATTTTATAAAATTATCTTGACACTGTTAATTCTGTGGTGCCTCTATGGCAAGTTAACAGTGGTACTATTTGAGAACTAGTGACCAAGATTCATCCAACTTGTTGAACAACTGACACTTGCATAGCCATTGGACTGTATAAAGTATTTCTGCTTTCACTTACTAATGCACGTACTTTCATCACACAAATGGAAGTCTCATCCTGTGTGGTATACACCCACATCTTCTTTGTTCAGTTAAGCTGCATTCAAATATTGAATACATTATGTTGGCTAGATGACTATACTGTCTTTCTTTTAGATGCGTAAAATTAAATTGGAGAAATACCTGTTAGTAAACTACCATATCACTGGAAAAACAAGTCTAAAAGAGCTTCATCAAAGCTGACTACCCACAGTTTTAGCAAAGAAAATTTGAAAGAGTTGATGAATTGTTTTAGACTTGATAATCCAATACACAAAAGTAATAGTATGAAAAGTTACAGGAGTCTGAAGAGGCTCACTAAAAATCTAGTACTCTTCCTCTTGCTTGCATGCCATTTCTCATAAATTTTCTAATTACTGTTGTTTTAATCTCAGGAATTAATTTCTAATGCAATGTAGAGACTTAAAATGAAATGCCATTTTAAAAGGTCATAGAACAGGGAAAATACACAGCATGTGCAAAAGGTGTAGCGGAATAGTAATACTGCTTTTTTGCCCCTATTAAGCTTTTAACAAAAACAATATTTCTTACATAAGATCGCTATGGCTCATTCCCTTTTGACACTATATATTTTTGAGTAGTTATCAGCAGTAAGGGAAAATAAGATTGAAATACTAATATTGATAGTAAATTATAAACTTTAATGTAAGACTGAGCATATTTCTTCAAAAGGAATGGAATATTCTAAAACTCCTCCATCTAAAACTTATCTTTGCCTGTTTTCGTTCATATAGCAAGTATGTATACATATAGGAGACTCTAAAAAAAACCAAAAGATTACTGAAGTGAGATAAGTATACACTAGCAAAAACGTATGTGCACCAAAAAAAGTACATAATTTTAAAACATTCATGTGGTGGACGAATTCCCCAAAACAGGATCTGTCATCTCAGATTTAATAGCAAAATACATTTTCATTCTTCCACTAAACTTGCAACCATCAAACATTTTGATGGGATTTTGAGATTAATAATATTCCAAAGTACTGACAATGCAGTCAGAACTTTGACTTCATGAATCAGATTTCAAAAAATACCAAATAAAAAGTCCTAATCAGCTCAGTTCAACACATTCATTTGAATCATGTAGTGCTAGTTGTTGTAATACTCCTCACACTTTTTAACCATCTAATTATGATCTATGAAACACTTTTTTTTTTTTTTTTTTTTAATCAGATTGTAGGACTTTTGTTCAAATGCCATGGAGGAATGCTTCAGTACTTTTGAAAATCTTAATTATTAATTTTAAATCAATAAACATTAGCAGCAGAATCACTCTTTCCCACTGTTTTTTTACAAAACAGTGTGGAAAATTCATGTTCATCTCTGCTTTGTGTACAGAAAAGAAACATCAGATTTTTTTGACTGACCCGTCCACAGCAAATTGAATTAGAATAGGATGATCAAGTTGTATATACACGGATTACTTTTTCCCACTTTTAACACATTTGGTTTCCATTAATTTTTAAGCAAGCATAAAGAAATTTGCTACAAGAACTCATTTAGAAAGCTTAAAAAACAGATAAAGCAAATCAAGTGTTGGGAAACAAAGGTCATGGCAAAAATGCACATAACCTTACAAGATTTTCTGAAACACAGTACAGCAAGGACAAGGCATGCAACACACTTAACAGAAACAGTCATCAGTAATACCTGTTTTTGAGAGATCATTAACCTTTAAATTAGATCAGCTTCAAACTCTGAAACTTGTCTACTGTACATGACAAGAAGCTGGTGTTCTTTCAGTGCATTTTTTAACCTATGTTTTTAGACAGTGTTCTGTTCCTGAAGAGGAAAACCTCTACAAAAATGGTAAAGGGGTAATTACAACTGCTGTTTACTCTGATATGATGCTGGAATTCAATTTCTGACAGAAAGATTGCCTGTTATGGTAACAGTAAAGAATTCTAAATTAAATTTCACCTGAACACAAAGGGGAACTGTATTTATCTGAGCTCCACCAGAGTCTCCTGCAACGAGGTGTTTCTATTGAAAGATAAAAAAAGGCAATATAATTACTATTTTGGGTTTTTTTTCCAGGAAAAACTGAAATAAAAAAAAGAAAAATAATTTTTTTTAAAAATAAGTATGAAGCAGAGAGACAAGTGAGACCCTTTTACTTCATTTACTGCATTTCAATATGCTCAAACATGCAGAGATATAAGTTTTATTGCAGTGTTGTGGCCCCGACAGCAAAGTTTGCAACATATAATCAAAACATGACATTTGAAAAAGAGGCAGCAACACTCGCAGAAATTAGTATCATTTCTTCTTTGTCTATCTATGTTTATAAACATAGAAATAGAGAAACATAGAGACATAGAAACACACAACTGTGCATATGTTGAAATATGAATACTCCTCACCATTTAATGTAAAAAAAGACATATTGATATTTTTCTGCTTAATTCAGATCATAATCATACTTTCTTCAAAACTTTTAGCAGACAATGTTATCTGCAAAAACTAGATAGAGAACCTACCACCTACTTGTAGCAGAATGCACAAACCATCTCTTGGAAAGGGTTGTTTTTTTTCAACTGCTGTTTTTATACACTGACATAAAAAGCAAAACAAAATAAAAATCCAGAAGTATAATGAGCTTTTCCTACAGTACAGTAATCACGGGCAGCACTGTTTAGACTACACAAACAGGCAAGAGAGAAAAACAAGCCCCTGAAGAGAGAAGTTATTTTACTTCACCTTGCAAAATAACATATGCCTAGATACATCTCTGCTGTAACAGAACATTTAGACTGCAGAAAAGAAAAAAGAAAAAAAAATCAAGTTTAATTTTTGAGATTAATTAAACTCACTATCTTTTTGTTTTCTGTATCTTGAATTTTTTCGACTGACCTTTTCAAAATGTGATTGTAATTCACAAAGGAATTAATTTCAACAGCAGACCAAATATTTAAGAAATACCTCCACCAGTTCCTAATCACTGAAATTTGGAAAGACACCTTCCAGTGAATTTCTCCTTCTGAATTATTTTTCTCAGATTAGAGTTCACAAGACAAGGTACATTCCTTCCTTTCTTCATTACTCCCTGCCTTTTTTTCCCTACATAATTCCTAATCACTGCTACAAAGGAAATAGGACATTTCAGAGAGCAATCTCCTTGATTAGACAACCAGGTTTGATTCTGTGAGTTACACTTACTGCTGTGTACTCATTCCTTATGAGAGGATTAAGAGCCTAGCACATCTTATTTCAACTCTCACTTTTACTAATATTTGAAGTCTGTCATGAAAACAGCATCACCTGAAGAGACATAAACCTAACAACTTAGATAGTGGCTAAACAGATGGAACTAGAGATTACTTAGTGCTATTAGGAAACTATACAAAACCACTTTTAAGTCTTTATTTTGTATCTAATTTACTATCTGAAAGCAATGAACTTCAGTCATTGTATTTTCCACAGCCTTTTTAAAATAATGTAATAAGAAATATGACATTGAGTGGGTTAATTGGAGGGGATAACAAGTTAACAAAAAGGAAGACACTAAATTTCACACAATTAGAAAGAGTTTGACAAACTAAACACACAGGTTTTCATTATGTACTTAAAACTTTTTTTTGTGAGTATGTAAATATATTTGATTATAAAATTTATTTGATTAAGATATAGGGTCGTGCCTTTAAGGACTCAGACTCAAAATAGCTGGTTTCAGTCTGCAAGTTTGCCCAAGTAATTCAGTTACTTTTGCTTCAGTGTTCTGTCTTAAACAAACAAACAAACAAACAAACAAAAACAAAAAAACACCAAAACACAACAAAACAAACCACCAAAAACACAAAGAAAAAAACAAAACCAACCAAAAAACGGACCCACACCAAAAACAAAGCCCCCACAAATAATAGCACTGGCATTTACTTTCAATTATGACAATTTCTTTAAATGCTAAGCTTTTTAAGATAGCATATGTGCATTATTTTGAATGCCTAACATGATGGGGACTGCTTTTGGTTATACGTAGTCATGAGATTTGGCACACCACCGTATTCCAAAGGAAGAGCAATTCAAAAGATGAAGCCATAAAATGTAAAGAGAGCATGTACTTAATTCTAATAGATATATTCGAAGATTATTGTAAAAACAGGATTATAAAAAACTTGTAGTCCCCATGCAAAAGGTTAGAGTTTGTTTTTCTTTTAATCTTTGCCACCATGTGCATGGGCAACCTTTTCATAGAAAGATTTTGATTGACAGTTTGTGAGAAATTATTTGATGTGCTTCTTTTTTCTAGGTATGGTTGACAGATGTTTGTCTATCTTATTCTTATAATCCCAGATATCAAATAGTCCACGCCACTCCCAGGAAATCTGTTCCTGTATATCAGTATTTGTAAAATAAAATAAAGTTTATTTTCTATAATCCTTTCTTGATACAACATGTTTCCTAAAATGATAGGTTTTTTTTGTTTTTTTTTTTTAACCTGGAATTTCTTCAAACAATCTACATGTTTCTTGATTGCCCTGGATAATACAGTGGAGCTGAGGATCTACCAAAACTGATCAAAGAATGGGAATTTTGTTTTGCAGGCTGTGTATCTGTTCATCTATTCCTATGATTAAATTTTAGTTGCAGTATGGAATAGTTGATTCATATTTTACTTCCTTTGTACTAAGTGCAACACTTCTGCAGAATGTTATCTAGACATTTGATCCTACTTGATATCTCTGCTGATTATTCTTGTGACAGGATAGCAAGTTGCATAATTTCATATTCATTTTTCCAGAGGATGTCTTTTTTTACCCACAAAATTATTGTGCATTCTAATTCTCTCCTGTAACATATGGGTGAATCATCTAAGACTTTTTTCATCTTTATTTTTAAGAAGCATATGCTTTATTTCATTATTTAGTCCTTATTTACTAGAATGAAAGTACTGTGCACAAAAAAAAATATGAAGAATTGCAACTGATACAACTACTGTTCTTAATTTTGCATGTGAATGAGGCTTTCCTCTTCAATCCTTTTCATAGCAGTCTTTTCATAAATTCCATTTCCATCCCATATGAACAGTGTATAGAAGCATTAGCTTTCATCTACATTTCAATCCTCTCAAAGACTATTATATTTTCAAACAGAAGCCATTAATCTTCTAAATTAAAATAACAGCATCAAGATATACAAAAACTTAATTCAGGAGGATTAATTATCATCAAATACATTGGTGAAGGCATTGTTCATTAACAAATAATTATTTATTGAAGACTTTTTTATTGAAAAAAATCTTCTGAATTGTAGCAGTATTTTGAAATCCAAATTGCCTATCAACAGAAGACTGAAAATGTTTAAAAAAAAATGCTCCCACTAACTGAAAATATTGAGTTGTTTCATATTGTTTACCTTCTCTCTCCCCTTCTTTCTTCTCTCTCCTTTATTTTCAGTCTCTCATGTATTTTGGAGTTAAGCCTACTACTGTTACTTTGGAGTTGGGGTGATATTTCTTTGGGGGTATTTTTTTTCTGAATTTCAGATAATTGTTAAAAATGTAGGTTATCTTTGTGGATAAGTTAATAGTAAAAATTATGACAAAACAGCTGACAGAAGAGCTTGCATAATAGGGCCACTAGACATTACACAGAGAAGGCTTACATTTAGCATAATGGCAAGTACTACAAAATTCTCCAATATAAGTAACTTTACAAAAATAATCTTTTGACATTCACAAACTATCATAATTTGATTGCATGAATAAAAATATAGCAATGGATGTGGAGATTAGTAGTGAATGTATGTATACTAATATTACAGATTCAAATTTAGAGAAAAAACAAGGAATATGAGAAAAAGTGGTGAACTAGATCAGCCTGAAAGCAGATTAGTGATGCATTTGACTGGTCTAACACATAAAAGAACTTACAACTCCACAGTCAGTCAGAAGTCTACCTAAGAACAGAAAGTTGACTATTTGAAGTCCCATATCTTCTTGCAAATACAGATGCAATGCCCTTTATCTGAAAGAACTTCTTCATCGCTAAAAGATAAGATACTCTGGTACACTAGTTTCAACAAAATCACACAGCACAACAAAACTACGCATTAGGTATGCATCCTGTGTTTTCTCTCTTGACGTATTTCTATACTCTTTTTATAGGTATGAATCACTTATACCATTGAAGAATCACTAGAAAGAATTGAGCCCAAATAGGATCCAGTCCTAGGACTACGTTCTACATAGAGTGTGTAGTGGGATTATACCCGTTCAGATGAAAGTATCTGTTGTGATCCTTTATTTCATTTGGTTGTGTGTTCCTTTATGAGTTTTGCACAAAGCAACACTAAATAGAAGCAAAAAGATACCAAAGTCAAAACAATGCTGCCTTTTCCATATGGTTAGAGTGGGAGGAAGGATGAAAACTCATGACAGGTAAATATAAGTGTTACAAAAGGTTGAATATTTTAATACTGATAAAGCACAGTAAACCAGAAAACTTGACTGATACAGTTAAAAAAAAAGAACGAATGGCAAGTGACACATTTCATGAATTAAGCCCTGCTATTTATTAGACAATAAGAAAATCGGTGACTTATTAAACTCAGACAATTCAGTGTGATAAAGATTGTCAGTTTAGATTCCAGAAAAAAAGACATTTCCCTCTTTGAAATTTATTTTGAGACAATGGCAAAGGCTGAAATGTAAAATCTCTTATTTTCAACCAGATCTAATCTTACATGTCTCATTTCTAACATTCAGTTTTATTAAAAGTTGAACCAAATAAGTCCAAACTTTGGGATACATATTACATTGAACCAAGTCTTAATCTCTCTGTGTATTTCTGTTAGTTTGTTTAAGAGAATTAAATGCTCACGCTCATCCTTTATCTTCCATTTTATTTTACTAATGAAAGTAAATATTTTGCAATATTTTTCATGGGTCAAGTAGAACAGGTGAAATTCCACACGAAGCAGTGATAATGGAATTCTAGAGATAAGGTGTGCCTAGATAAGTGAGAGAATGAATTCTGGATCCTGACTGCTAGAAAAGGTGTTTGTGGCAACCAAAATGTTGCAGGAAGAGATGCAGTAAAGGACTGAAGAGTGAAGAAATAGAAGGTATGATTACACTGGTCATAAACTTACAGTAATCCTCACCATTGCCAGTATTTCAGCTCAAGACGTCGGTTGTAAATTCAAGATCTGGAGAACAACTTGATATAAACTTAAAGTATGTATTGAAACTTAGAGGTAAATTTTAACAGGAATATTGTAGAAACTTACTTTTTTTTGTTTATTATTCAGCAAAATGTTTTCACTTATTATTTTGTAATAAAAGTATTTTTAAAGTGTAAATGATAGTGTTTTAAATTATTAGTACAGTGAAAATTATAGTTTTGAAAAATTTTGAAATAAAAGACTTAAAATACTAATGGAAAAAAACAAAATTATAAGCTTTAGTAAAACTCTTACCAACATAATAGTATTTTAGTATTTTGCATCTGTGTTTGTCTTAAATTATCGACAAGTTATGATTTTTTGAAATAAAAAGCAGAAATTTTAGGTACAGCTGAAATTATATTTTAGGTTTGGGGATCCTGGGGATCTTTTTTTTCAATATCATTAGGGATAACTACATTGCTAATCTTTCTGAGGAAGTTGCAGTATTTCTTAGTTTTTAAGAGAATAAATTTCCTTTCTAAAACTTTCAATAACATCTAGTTATTTCCCTAGTGTAACTAGTTTTTTTTAGGTCATCAGTTGGGTATTCTAAAAAATTCTTCAAACAACACCAAGAAATTTATGTATTAGGAAATTCTGCCACAACATCATTGCATAATATTTAAGGCGCAGTTTTCACCTAAAACATACAAGCTTGAGATACAAAAGGAAAGTGCAAACTCTTAAGCCACTTGCAACAGGGTATAAAAAAATGTGTCACAAGGATAAGAAGTAGTTGCTAGAAAGCAACAACCATATGTTTAGAACATGTTAACCTATATGTATCAGCACCATTCTTACGAAACACAGAGTCCAACAATACTTTTTTTCCACGTATAATATTTACGTGAACTTCACTGCTTACTAAAATATTATAGACGAATCAACCCTAATCTAGTTATAAATAACTGCATGCATGTATGCAAAAATATATAAATTATATACACATATGCACTTTTAATGTATGTATATATTATGATGTTTATATAAAGACAGAAATGCAGATGATATATCTTTATTTGTGCACACGTAGACCTATATGTGTACCTACTATTATTATTGCACAACCAGTTTGATCAAGATTAAAAAAAAAAATATATTCAAGACAAAAATATTTCTGGAGGCTTACCTAGAAAGATTCAGCATCAATTGGATTTCCCAAAGATAGCAATGTTCTTTCTACTTGCTTTGAATTTTGCTATGAAAAGAATGAACAGCATTTCCCTTTTCTAATGCTCTTTGATGTTACCCTTAAGAAAACCATAGTTTTAGAAGTATTTTACTCATTTAATAACTCTCTGTGCAAGTTATTTTCATTGTCAAATATCTTCTTAGTGTTGAAGTTTCTGAAAATATTCCTGCAAAGCAGTACAGATATATTTGAAAATAAGTAAGTCCAGATGAAAAAAAACACATTAGTTTTGTCAGTGTTTAAAATACATGGATAACAACAACAAAAAAACATGTCAAGTCTTGCTTTCTAGTGCATTTACTGGACCCATATTTTGAAGCAGCATCCATACTTTTACTGAGTTGAGAGATTTGATCTTTACTAACACTATGAAAATGTACCAAGATTTAATTTATTATATCCTTTTATTACACCCGTTTAGAAGAGTTTTAATTTTCAATGTAGACTTCAAATGATGTTCATTTTCTCCAATTTAATCGAACATTAAAACATTTAAATTGAACATTTAAACTTGAACTAGCCACTTTAGAGTACTGTTACACTCAATGAAGAGAAACAGGCATGTCTGGAAGGTAATTCACTTTATTCCAAAATGTGCATTTAAGAAAGAGAGGAGATAAGATAAATCCCAATCACGGACAGAACAAATTACTAAAAGTAAAGTGTCTTGCTGACCCATTAAATATAGCAAATAGTACCATCAACATGGCAGCAGCTGATGAAAGAGGTCAGAGAACAAAGTAAAACTGGGAGCTGAGGTGATTTTATTAAAACTGACAAAGGAGCTAGAGGAAGGTGTAAATGATACTGAAATTCAAAGATTAGGAAATAGAAGCAGAGGAATGAGAGAAGCTATTAATGAGAAGCTATTAATGAACTAGGGGAAATTTGACTTTATTTTTGGAAGTATCTAAGACAAGATGTAGGAAAGAATGGACTGTAAGTAACCTTGTGAGTAAATCAACGAGGCAGACGGTAAGAGAAGTCAGTAAAAATCAAGTAACACTGCCTGGGTAATAAACCTAGGGTTTGAATAAAGCAGTCAGGTAAATCCTTTGAGACTGTGGAAAGAAGAAAAAAAGCTAGAATAAGATCCAGAAAGAGAACACATAATCCATACAAAAGTAATGTAAAGAGGATGTTACAAAATAAAGTTTGGGAGCACTAAGAAGAAAATATATGAATCTTTGCTTGTCACTAGAATCTCAAATGCAGCAGAAGACTCTGAAGACTTGCCATCACTTCAGCTGTTGAATTCCTCAATCCTTCTGCAGAAAGAGCATTCAATCACCACTGTAATTGCACACAAAAATTAAAAACTTCCTTTTGCTATCAATTATTCAATCAGTTTAAGTG
Source organism: Anabacerthia variegaticeps (assembly GCA_035583185.1). NCBI lineage: Eukaryota > Metazoa > Chordata > Aves > Passeriformes > Furnariidae > Anabacerthia > Anabacerthia variegaticeps. The sequence continues at coordinate 65,161,216 of JAWWEW010000001.1, forward strand.
GCAATGAGGTATACAGTGAATCCTCAAGCTTCAGTCCTGCATCCAAGTGGTGGACAAAAGAATATGAAGTTACTTGTGTGTTCTTCTGCTTCTTTTGTTTAAAAAAGAAACAACAACCAACCAACCAACCAACCAAAAAAAAAAAAAAAAACACAAAAACAAAGCAACAAAAAACAACAAACAACCCGCTAAACAGTGAGCTTCAGAGACACTGTTCTATAAGAGGCAAAGCCAGACTTTACAGTCAGGAAATTCTATACTTAAATTTTCCTTGTAACTTACTTAATTCCATCCACATAAATATACAGTCTTCAGCTGTATATAGCTTGCACTATTTTCATCACCAGATTCTTTTGTATCCCATGCACAGAACATAGATCCTGTGAGAATGAATAAGAATTCTGGAGAATAAAGGTCTGTGGTCTGTGCTGTGTAGGAACCCTGCCTCTTTTTTTGTGAAAGTTAAAAGTATAAAAGCATAAAAGTTATATAACTATTTTTAAAAGTTCCATAATCAAGCTGAAAAACAAACAAATTATTCTCTTCTGATTCCATAACCTCGAAATGTATGATCTGTATTCCATCCAAAGCATTAAACTACATTCTTAACAAAGCCTTCTATATGAGCCAAGTCAATGGAAAAGGTAGGCAGCTATAAATTTTACTTCTTTGGTATCTAATTTTAGGATCTGGCTATTACAGCTGAAGCCATTCTTCCAATCTGGATAGCACTCAGAAAGGCCATAGCCATGATGACTAGTGAAAATACTTAAAGGTGTGAGAGCTCACAGGATAGACTAAGCCATAGGAAGGTGTCTCGATTCCCCCCTTTTTGTAAGTTCATGTACTGAGATCAAAGCTGTAACTGGGAATACCCATTTGGTTAGAAACCAGAGACCAGAATCCTCTCTTGAGTCTAAATACACGTACAACAGTACATCAAGTACTTAAGCTGCAAATTTTGATGACCATTTTATCTACATTTTCTGAAATGATCAAAATATTTTCTAATTAAATTAGAAAGCTGCACTGAGATTGTTGATCATTCTGACAGGTTTCAAATTCATAACTTTCTATAGCAGTATGCTAATCACAAGGTTGTAGGTTGCTAGGAGAAAAGAAGGAAGACTTGAAATTGGTAAAGAATAATGGGCAAAAAGCTTCAAAATGCAGGATTTGCAGCTTAGAATAGAAAAATACAGAAGAACTGCTTATACAAAAGCTTTGATACTATAGTTTAAACATGGAAATTTTGATGTTCCTGATTCTACCCTATTCATTACTATTATCTCTTACCAAATAATGATTTAATTTCAATAAATAGTTTTTACCATGGAGCTTTGTAAACTAAATCTCTCATTTAATGTTTAAATTTAAAAAATCATGCTATCACTTATTAACCTTTTGGATTCCAATTAATATTGAATTTTTTACTTCCCAGTGACAAACTCAACAGAAATAGTGTGAAATGCTTCCTTCATGACTTTTTCTACTGAAGCAAGATTTGAGTGTGAAACTCTGCTGTGTGAGGAAGGCACAGTACTCAGTCCTTTCACTTCTTGATTTACAGTACACTATTAGTATCTAATGGCAGAAGGATTTGTCATCTTCTTTCAGAAGATGTATTTTCAAATTCTTGGATGTTTTATGAAAGACTTATGCATCATCAGTGCTTGCTTTATGTGGGTTAGGCATATCTAGCATATCCTTTTTGGAGCTGTCTCTTAAACAAAATGTTTATTGAATACAATGTTCCCCATTCTTCTTGCACATAACCAGAGGAGTCTGGGACTGGTTTGCAGAAGGGCTCATCATTTATGGGTTCAACTGAGAACACAAAAACAGTAGGAGAAAAATGCCATATGCTCCGAAACCAGCCAATTCAACTCTTTTTTAATTTTATCTCTCTTTCTGGTTTAACTCTCCATTGTAAAACAGGGCTATTGTAAGACAAACCTGTTACTAGTCTGTCAGTTACACATATTGAGTGTAGTGGTGAACAGTGCTGAGGGCTGCTGAGTAATTACATCTTCGTAGGATTTGCACAGTGTAACAAGCAAAACATGCTGCCATTCACTGAGGACGGAGGGATTAAAATACTGATTCCCTGCTTATTAAGTGAATACCATTCATGTTGAGGGTTGATTAACATGTCACATGAAAAAGCTATTGTGACCATGTAAAACCTCCATTGTAAACTAAGGGGAGCTGATGGTTATACACCAAATTTTCATACTGGTATTTTCCAAGCATTTTGTGGGTGATTTATAAATCCTAGTTATAAATTCATTTTATAGATTTTTTTTTCTAACAGCTTTGTCTTAGAAAATGAAGATCAAAATAGAACATGCAGCTATTGACAATTTTGTCATGTCAACTCTATGAATGTTTTCAAGCAATTTCAAGCAATTAAACAGTGTTTTAACACTAATTGTTAACTGTAAAACATTTTTCTTTGTTTTTACAACTACAATATGAAGCATAGAACAATTAGATAAGTACTATAATGTGCATGGTCTAACCCTTCAGTCTTCTTAGTACCATTATGGACTATCCACATAACGTTACTTACGCATATATGTACCTGCACAATTGACATGATAGGTTGTTCTTTAGAAGCATGCAAAAAAAAAAAAAAATCAATAAAGTAGAATGTCCTTATTATTACCCAACCATAATCTCTCATTAAATAAATCCCACAATATCTAATAGAATATTAAAATTAAAATTAAGATTTCAAGATCATTTAACTTACATGTGAAAACAGTAACTAAAAATGCACAAAAAAAACAAAACCAGGAATTCTGCATATGAGATGAGTTAAAAAAGGATTCCAGTACAGAATGCAAGCTGAGAGGACCAACTGAGAAAAATATATCAAAATAAAAACAGATAAGCAAAAACAAATGAAAAGAGAACAAAAAAAAGAAAAAAATGAATCAAAACCAACCAACCAAAACCAACCAAAACCCCAAACAAACAAAACAAAACATAAACAAACCTGACCAAAACTCTTTTGGGGATGCAAGGATATCAAGATCCCAAGTGCACATTAAAAGATTAAAAAAAAAAAAGTAATTTTCACTTGTACATATATATCAATAACAAAAAATTAGTAATCCTAAGCATAAAACCAAAGCCAATTTGTCAACCTGCTCCTCATGTGATGCCCTGCCACTGGGAACCTAGCTAATACTGCTCAGAGACCTTCTGTTGACAACATTTGAAAAAATGTTGACATGGTTTATAGTGGAACACATCCAAATGTTGAATTCTCACCATTTGCACCAAATAGTCCTAAAATATTAAAGCCATTCTTAAATATGTCCAGGACAAAATATTATGGAGGAGTTACCAATTTTATACTCTCTGTACCAAAAATTCAGGTATATGCTTAAAGGCTTTGTGGAAGTCCCACATATTCATCTGTTTATGTATTTAATAGTACCTGTCATTCAGGACTGAACAGTAGTACATGTAGTCACAGTGAAATAAAGAAGGGGCACCATTGATAAAAACACGAATCTCTACAGAAGGAGTGAGACATAACCTGTGAGGACATTAGAAGATTGTTGGATCACCTTCAAGCACAGCACTGCCATTTTTGCAGCACTCGCCATTGCATTCAAAGTTCATACAGGTAAACAAAAGGTTCTTTGATGGAGAAAGATAAAAGCAAGTCTTAGACTCTAAAATTATCATAAACATTTTAATTTCTCGAAAGGAGGCATTTTAATTAATAATAAAATCATCCCTCCTGCCTTAGTTATTTTAAATCTGAACAAATTTTACTAAGCTCCTTCAAAAGGACTAGGAGCTACTGATGACTACATGTGCTGTTTCAGTAGTAATGAATGAAGAACATGGAATAAATAGATTATTAAAATCAAGGGCAGTAAGAGCAATAATCAAATACATACTGTCACAGAGTACATATATTCTAGCAAGTCAGCTCTTATGGACAAATTAAGTAGTGCCATTAAAACTCAGTAAGCTTCTGCCAGTATGCAGATATCTACAGATCCTCAAATCAGTGACACACCTGATATAAAGTCCATGGGAAGAAATTATATTTGTACTCTTATATATTTAACCTCTTCTATTCAGTTCAAAATCCTTGAAGAGATAATTTTAAGGTTGTTTTTTTGCCTGTCTTTATAGTGTATTGGATCCTAAGATAAGCATCTTCTTGTTGCTCAGAATAACTTCCAACGTTCATAAAAACTTCAGCATTGCTTTTTCTTTAAAAATGCACCCTAAATCACTTAGCACCTATTCTACGTTTAAATTATATAGTTCCTAAGGAATGAACTACACTAACTGACAAAGCAATAAAGAGATTCAAGGAGAGAACATATGCCTTAGGGCTCTCTGAAAAAGCTTAAAATATTCAAAATTTATACACACATGTATGTTTATCTACGGTTGTATTAATCCAAACATATGCACAGTACTGTCTCTCCATCTAATAAAATATTTAATACTATATGCTTCACTTCCAATATGAAGAACACAAATAATTTTTTTCATTTGTTTAGAAACACAACTGTACAATTCTTTCCATAGGAAAGAAAAAGAAAGACAAGGGAAATTAAGTAATTTTAACTATGGGAAGCTGGGGGCAAGCAGAGTTAAAGCAGTGAATCATTCTACCCTCAGGACTATCTGAATCAGAGTGTTTCTGACAGCTTTGTGTTAGCTACATTTCCTTCTTCTAATGATTTTAATTTCTTTTTCGGCTGGGGTCGAGGAGGGCAGGGATTGACAAAGAAAAGCAATTCAACATTAACAGATGCTATGAAACACAAAAATCTGGACGTGTCTTGCTTGTTCTTACATCTTCTCAGGTGTCACTCGGTTGCTGACTCGTAAAACTATTACACTTATTTTAATTTGAGGTAGGCTGTAACACGGTTTAGCCACTCAGTTCCAGAAGAGCGGACGTTTTTACTTTCGAGATTCCGTCTGGCATCCCAATACTCTGAACACCACCTCCCCGCTGGCCTTCTAATGAACTTCTGAGAAAGTTGGGTGGCCCCGATGCCTGCAGCGGAGGGCCGGCTTTGCGAGGCGCCTGTGCTCGGGCCAGCTCCGCGGCCAGGGGCTGCCCGGGAGCTGGAGGGAAGACAGGGCAGGGCAGGGCAGGGCAGGGGCAGGGGCAGGGGCGGGGCAGGGGTAGGAGCAAGGACAGGGGCAGGGGCAAGGGCTCCATCCCTGGACCGCGGCACTTTGACCGCGCAGCTGGCCGGTCTCTCCCGGGACCCTCGGGCAGACCCCCAGCCGCCCTTCCCGCGTCGCGGGGCGCCCCTCCGCCCCTCCAGTTCAGACGGAGCGACTCTCCCTCCTGCAGATCTCCCCGCACCCTCTCACAACAACGCCGGCACCCCGGCCCGTCCGCGCCCCCGCCCCGCCCCTGCCCCCGCGCCGCGCTCCCGCCCCCAGGGCGCTGTCCCCCCCAGGGCGCTGTCCCCCCCAGGGCGCTGTCCCCCCCCGGTGCCGCCCCTACCTGTGCCTACACGCTCCCTACCTGTGCCCGCAGCCGTCACCTGTTGCCCGGCCGCCGCCTCCATCCGCGCAGCCCCCCGGCGCCTCCTCGCGCTCCGGCGGCGCCAGCGGCTTCTCGGGCTCGCAGGCCACCTCCATCCCGCCGGGCACCGCCTCCGCCTCCTCCTCCTCCTCCAGGGACTCCACGTAGAAGACGGTGCGAGGCGGCGGCGGTCCCGGCCCGTGGCCCGCGGCCGGGCGGCCGCCGGCGGGCAGCAGCGTCCCGTTGGGCGGGCTGGCAGCGGTGCCCGCCGAGGAGGAGGCGGAGGAGGCGGATTTCTTCCAGAAGACGCCGTTGCCTCTCTCCTGGCTCTTGAGCAGGCGGCTCTGGCTCGGTCCCCAGTGCTCGAAGCTGCTGTCGGGCGGCAGGCAGCCGCCCCCCGCCGGGCCGCCCGCCGGCGAGGGGTGGCTAAACAGTTTCCAGCGGAGGCGCAGGATGTGCTTCACGTCGAAGTCTTTCCTGCCGGAGCCGGACATGGTGCCGCGGCGGGCGGGGGACGGGTGCGGGCTGAGGCGGGACTCACGGCGGACAGGCAGGGCCAGGCGGCGGCGGAGCTCGGCGGCCCCGCTCGCGGCGGCGGTGGCGGTGGCGGCGGCGGTGGTGGTGGTGGTGGAGGCGGTGGTGGTGGTGGTGCTTTCTCCGGGCAGCGCCGCGCTTGTAGGGCGAGGGGTGGCAGCCGCCGGGAGGAGAGAGATGCGCGCACACACCAGTGCAGAGAGAGAGGGAGGATGGAGTGATGCAGAGTCTAGAGGAGGTAGAGATACCCAGCAAGGAAAGGAGAAAGAGAGCTGTCCAGAGCTGACGAGAATTGCACGGTGATCAGTGGAAGGGGGAGGAGAGAGAGGCAGAAATGAGAGACATCTCTCAGGGGAGACGGGCACTTGCGAGGCAAGTGCGGGTGAGAGAGGCTGCGACAGCGCTCTGGTCTGATAAACCGGGGAGCGAGCTACAGCTCGGAGAAGAGCGGCGGCGGCAACAGCGGGAGGCAGCTGGCGCTTCCTCAGCCTCTTAGAGCTCCGTGACCGAGTGCAGCCAGAGAGGGAAAAGTCACTGGAACGCCTCTCTCCACCTCCCACCTTCCCATCCCATTTTTCCAGGGAGTCCCATGCCTGCTGTTTTCTGGGATGGCAAAGCCTGAGACCTGGCACAGAGAGAAACCGGGGCTCTTTTATATACACTGTACGTAGGAGGGAAGAAAAAAAAAAAAAATCCCGCCCGTGAGGCTGTCAAGGTCCTCAGTATACAATTTTCTGTCTATCTCGGCGCCTTTCACCGAGCCGCCCCCTCCCCTGCGTGTGACGCAGATGTGCTCTGGGGCCGTCAGTGTGAAGGGACACAGGGAAGAAGAGGTGCTTCGTGCTTCCTTGTGCAAGTAAGTCGGCAGGTCACCAGCTATCCCTCACAGCCTCGTCATCCTTTCTCCGGTGCAGGTCTTCTCACCTTGGCATTTTGGTTTTGAGACAACTGTGTATAAGTGGGAGCAAAATAAAGTGAAACAACAACTGCATCAGCAGCAGTAAACACAAAAATGTGAATCGTGGGAGTACAGACTTAATAGACTGCATGCAGACTGGATGAGGTTACAGGTTAACGATTTATTCCGCAGGCTCCATTCATTAGCCTGTGGGTTCAGTGTTGCTGTACCAGTAGAAAACATGGGCTAGAGGGACAGTGTGTCAAACAGAAATAGCACTACACATCTGCTTCTTACCTTTTATATCCACTCCTAATGCAGTCTGACAGTGCTAAACCCAAGGGAGGTTCCTTTCACAACAGAAGAGATCTGCTTAGGAACATCTGCCCACTTGGGAGGGGTGTCACAGAGTACACTGCATCTGGGACATAATTACAGAATTAAAAGCTTTATGGTGAAACATAGGAGAGGGATGCGGGGGCAAAACTACATACCTGCTAGCTCACAAATCCCTATGTGTGAAAAGTTGGCTGCAATATGATGATGCACACAATACCTAAAATTCACCTGTACCTTGGAAAGTAGTATTTTAGAAGAAGATTTATCCCTAGGAAAATGATGAAAAAGGAAAAAGACTATATTTTCCCCCTGTGATCTTTACATTGGGCAGCTTTACCCATGCACTCCTGAGTTATCAAAAGTTTGTTACACTAACTCTGTAAAATCAAGAAACAAGGTTGAAGGAATTATTTCCCTCAAGCTGGAATTTTTTAACTTTTCACTTGTAAAATATTATAGCTTGAAAATTCCTCCAGAGAAACACAAAAATCAAACATTAATTAACAATTTTATTACTGTTATATTTACTTTATGACTGAAATATATTACTGTTTTGTTTAGTTTATCCGTGAAGTAGTGCTTCTGAGTATAAGCCAATATTAGGGTTTCTGTTTAATGTTAATAAAGTTCTGGATCTAACAGTAACCAGAATTCAGGGTACCACGTCCTACTTTCAAAGGAAGAAAAATCGCCACTGTGCATTTTAAATATTGATTTATGCCACAACAGCTGGACTGAAAACTCTCTGGTGCCTGAATTTTGCTCTCAGTGTTCTGTGACAAAAAAAGAAAAAAAACATTCTAAAGCAAACAGAAGAGACAGCTCATTTTTATCCAGGAACTGATCTGAGTGAGTATGTGCTGCTTAGGAGCAGCTAGAAGAAAAGCCTAAAAGTCTTCATCTAGCATAGGACAGATAAAACTTTCATCATTTCTGAGACTCTAGAAATGCATCTCTCTTGATTATATATATGAAATCATTTGTAGTGAATACTGGCTACTTAATGTTTAGTTACAAGCTTTAAAAGATATGGACATGTACATATAATTTTAATCAATGAATACATAGCATGCTATCTCTTCTGCATTTAATACCTTCTAACTGATTAGGACAATTCATCTCTATAATCTGATTTGAGGAGAATTGCATCATTTCTTTGCCATATTATAAATCTTGGTAATTTTAAAATCTGCATTAATATTTAAATTGATCATTTTGTGTGAGCAGTTGGTAGGTTAGATGCTCTGTCTTTACTTCAGCTACATAGATAAATATAAATGAGAGTACATTCCAACAAAATATATTTTCTAAATATACTTCAAGGGTCACTCAGTGAATATATATAACAGTATCACCCAAGAAAGTGATTAAGGTTTTTATCACCCTTCCATCCAGTGCAAACTATCAAGCAATTAAGTGCAAGAAAGATAAAAAATACTTTAGGTTATTTGTTATTCATATGTTTTTATTTCAGTTATGTCAGTAACAAATAAAATCTCGGATGTTTTTTTTTTTTAGTAATTAAAATCTCAGCCCTGTGATACATCATGTATAGGCATTGATATACATTTTAACATGACTTGATTCTTTCATACTTGAACACATAAATATTTTTTGCAGTAAGAGTTGCATTCATTTGGTATGTATATCTGATATATGTGAACAAGGTCTACCCCCCAAAAAAGCTACACTGAAGTAGTCATTGTTGGTATATATAGTTAATTAATAAATTGGTTTCCTGAGCTTGAAGTAAAAGAATTAAACAATTTGATGTAGTTAGGCTTTCACAGTTTGTTATCTTCATATTTCTCCGTGAACACTTTTGACATATGCCAGTGAGGCAAAGAACATATCGCATGACAAGAAGAACACAAAATGTCTAAGTTTCGGTTGAAACTTCTTGTATATAAAAAGATTAACTTAACTGTAGATTGTCTAGACTGGCTTCTTGATCCAGGAGAAATAAAAATGGTTCTCTACTGGAATTCTAGGGATCTTACTCATAGAAATTACAATAAAGTAATTAGTTTACTAGTCAATTATGTCTTAGTCTACTCATATGGGTTGACATTAACATATGAGCAGAACTGTGAAATTTCAGGTATCTTTTAAGTTGTCAAAGGGAAACATTTTGATATCTAACCAGCCTTCCATGCATACCTTGTATGTTCCATGAAGTAAAGCCAAAATAATAATCATGAGTAAACGTTCTCACATCTGTTGATTGCACACTGTGTATCACACTGTATTTTTGTTTATTAGGCAGCATGTTTCTGCACTTTCTTATCTGATGTAGTTTCTCGGGATCATTAATTGCCACTCAAATCTTGAATAACTTAACAGACTTGGAAAGTGTTCATGGCTCTATTTTCTTCATTTGTTAGTCAGTCAAACAGATGAAAGCTGTAAGTCTTTACGTCCCTGTTATGAGTCAGATTCCTGACACTTTCTCTTTGTGTTTTTGTCTTTCTAATGCTCTTCAAATGAAATAAATTCACATAATCATGTCCCTAAGGATGTCTCATGCCCATGTTTTGTAGGAAAAACGGCCTAGGGATATATATCCTATTAATAAATCTTCCAAGTAGTAAAGAGCACTTCCAAAGAGAAGAACCTTGAAGTACGTATCCAAACGAGTCAGATTTTATTAACCCTCTTTTTTCCTTCTTTCTGTTGCAAAACTTTGGAGTACAGTTTGTTTTTAGGCAGGTGTTTTGCATCAAGCTGTTTATGTTACACCCCAGGGAGAACTGGTGGATCAGAAATAAGTTTAGGTTGTAGTTGCAGTTACTGATTGATAAAACAAGCAACTGAGGGACTATCATGCAAAGAAACCCCTTAGAGTTACAAGTAGTCCTAGTCTATGTGAGTCTACACATTACATAAAGTCAGAAGATACACGAGTCTGAGGGTGATGAGCATATATGTTTACTGTGGAACAATAGCTATTAATGAGATGGGGTATACCTCAGCAAATTAAAAGAATGAGTGGTAATTTTGTTACTGAATTTTACCCTGTCATGTATTTTTAATCCAGAAGACACTAAATTTCGATGAGAACAAGCACACCAAAAATGAGAGAGCACTGTGCTTTGGCTAAGAATTTATTAGAATGAATGGTTTTAAAATTATTTTAAAACAATTCTCACTTGAAGGCAGGAATTCTCACATGAATGAACGAACGAACATGCACTTCAGCTATAAAGATGCTTATTTTGTGGGTCATTAATTATACATTCAGAAGCTAGAATCTGAGGGTGTTAAAAAAATGCTGTGAAACAGCACTACAGAATAACCAAGCTAAAGAAAGTAGAGAAAGAAATTGATGGGACTGGACACCCATTGACATAAAAACTTAGTGCAGAAAGTGTACTAAATGATTAGTAATTAATGCTTTAGAATTATTCTTTAAACTTCTTGTGTGTACAAAGCTTTTGAACAAGCTTTGTGACATAGATATATTTGGAGTCTGTTTTGATAAATAAACTGAGGAACACTGGGAATAGATGGTAGTAGGGGGAAATTGAACAGTTACGTTGTTTAAAATGTATACCTATAATGCTGTGGCATTGCTGTGAGTCAGGGAGTTTCAACTTGTTGAGCTGATTTTCTTCCTATAATAACATATTTAAAATATTATAGATATGCCTACCCTTATTGACTGTGATTGTTTTCTAATGGCAAGAAAGGAATAACAAAACCAGACAAACAGTAAATTGGAGCTGATTCACTTGTCAGTGTTCCTGTATGGTTTCTTGTAGTGAGTTTTCAACTGAAATTGAACTTTTGAGAATAACCTTTGATAAGTTAAGAGGTTAAATGATGTTATTTCTCAAAAGTGAGCTAGCACAGCACAGGCTAGGTTTCTAAAAATGCGGTGACATAACCAGCTATATTTATTTCAGGTGGTACCAAAAATTACTTCTCTGTAGTTGTTCTTGAGTGCCTCCTTAGTAAATGCTGAATAAAGTAATGATATATGAATTGCTGCTAAAGATGATTTGAACAGAGATACATTTTATTCTGCATTGCAGGAGCCTAGAAGAATCACTTATATTAGCTTGAGGGACAGTCATTTCTTAATCCATTTCACTGTGATCACAACCAGTTGTATAAACACACCCTAAAGCAGTTTTTAAATGGTCAGAGAATTTCTCTTAAGAAGTGTAAAATGCTACATGATTTGTCATGGATAAAGATTCACAAGTAAACTAAGGTTAGAGAACATGTCCAACACACACACAGATGGATAAACACATCCTGTGGTGGGTGAGCAGTCGGCTCACGGGTCAAGCACAGAGGGTAATAGTGAATGGGGTGACATCAGACTGAAACCTGTCACTAGTAGGGTTCCACAGGGCTCCATCTTAGGCCCTGTGCTCTTCAACATCTTCATAGATGACTTGGATGCAGGACTGGAAGGGATACTGAGCAATTTTGCAGATGACACAAAATTGGGAGGAGCTGTTGACTCCCTCCAAGACAAGGAGGCCCTGCAGAGAGACCTCAACAAATTAGAGAGATGGGCAATCAACAACCATAGGAAGCTCAACAAGGAAAAATACCAGAATCTGAACCGGGGATGGGGCAACCATGGATGTATATACAGACTGGGGAATGAGATGCTGGAAAGCAGTGCCATGGAAAGGGACCTGGGAGTCCTGGTCAGTGGCAAGTTGAGTAAGAGTCAACAGTGCCCTGGCAGCCAGGAGGGCCAACCCTGTCCTGGGGGGCATCAGGCACAGCATCACCAGCTGGGCGAGGGAGGGGATTGCCCCACTCTTCTCTGCACTGGGTCTGGCTTCACCTCGAATACTGAGTGCAGTTTTGGGCACTGCAATAGAAGAAAGATATTAAGCTCTTAGAGAGTGTCCAAAGGAGGGCAACAACGATGGTGAAGGCACTTGCTGGGAAGCCGTGTGAGGAGCGGCTGAGGTCACTTGGTGTGTTCAGCCTGGACAAGAGGAGATTGAGGGGAGACCTCATTGCAGTCTACAACTTCCTCATGAGGGGAAGAGGAGGGGCAGGCACTGATCTCTCCTCTGTGGTGACCAGTGGCAGAACCCAGGGGAATGGTCTGAAGCTGTGTCAGAGGAAGTTTAGGTTGAATATTAGAAAAAGGTTCTTCACCCAGAGAGTGATTGGGAACAGGGAAGTGGTCACAGCACCAAGACTGTCAGAGTTCAAGTGTTTGTAGGGTGCTCTCAGGTACATGGTGTAACTCTTGGGGATGGTTCTGTGCAGGGCCAGGAGTCAGTCTTGATTATCCTTATGGGTCCCTTCCAACCCAGCATATTGTGTCATTCTGTGAAACATGAAATCGCAACACCAGAGAAATAATTATTTCCAAAAAATTTTTCCATTTGTAATAGTTGTTGGTTCTCTTGAGAAATACATAGTTTTTGCCTGCAGTTCCCAAGCTGGCCATTAATCACCTTTATCTGAAAAATGTGCCAGGCTTTCACTCCCAGGGTATGGTCAAGAGAAACAACTGAACTCACCTAGTACAGGTTTGGCAGAGCATACACCTTTCTGCTCCTATGCTGTACTCCACATAATGTCCTTAGACCTTAGCATTTGAAAGCCACTGAACTGTACCAGTTACTCATTCACATAGACAATGTTGCTATCTATTTTAAGTGGTAGAATTTCTTATTAAATCACTATGTTGTTTTCTTTTGATCTAAAACTAAGACTTTTAGCAGTGCTTCTATGAATGACATCAATGTCTGTGGAAATTCTGGTGATGCAAAGAAAATAGGCTGTTTTTCCTTAGCTAAGTTAATAATAGTTGCTGTCATTTTTCTATGACTCAGAATCTTCTTAGAACTGGTTTTCTTTCATGTTCTGTTCAAAAAAATATGCAGTTTCCTGCTGATATTTTATTCAATGTTTATTTTTCAATCTGAATTGAAAACTTCTTTCAAATACTATATATTAGCAAATCACAGTAATAGAGACACCAATGGTTTGCAAAACAAGCTATATAAAAAAGAAATTGCTAGGATTTTACTACTACACATGTAGCAGTAAATTATAGTAAACTTAATTAAATTAAACAGAGGCAATGTAACTGCCATAAGATAGTCAATACCAGTAAGACATCACAGTCTTAAAATGGTTTTGGACTGTACAAACTAACATGTTGCAAAGTCATTCAGGAGTTAGCATAAGTCAGGAAACATACTCAATAGGCACTTTGGATATAGCCATCATTTTAGAGGATAGGAGCATTTAGCCATATGGAGGCAAATTGTGCCATGCCATTTGGCCTGAATCCCAGAGGCTGAACAGAGCAGAGAACAGGGCACATGGAGATTTTGTTTGCTGTTCTAGACATGACCTTATGATGCTTATATTTCAGCTTATAGGTTCTTTTGAAGTTAAAAATAGAAAAGTATTTCTGGGGGATTACACCCTGGAAAACCTTTTATGAGATATTCTGTAATGTCCCACTGGATATGTTGTTTTAATAGAAATTTTTCCTTTTTATTTTTTTTTTTTATTTTTTAATAAATTTGACTTATTATTTTCTTCATTGTTTTATTTTATAGGAAAATGTAATATCCATATAGAATTTAACTTTAAATATCAAAATGCTTTGACTAAGTAACAGGATATTGGATGATTTTAAACAATCTTACTGATAATATTATTTACCTTCTAAACTGCAATCTTTGTAATCTGAGTAGAAAAGTAGATATGTAGAAACTAATAAATATCTTATATATATAGACAGTTTGAGGAATATGCAGATGAATATAATTTAGTTGCTTAGATTAACATTTGTAATAAGCAGTGTAATCATAATATAATTTTATATTAAATGTTTTGATATTTCGGTAGTAAAATGAAGAGCAAAATGTTTCCATCCAATAGCATTATTGTTATATGCATTTCTAAATGAACATTTTCCTTCTGCAGCTTACAATTACAGTAAAATATTTTGTAGCACAGAGCAATTAACTTCTATTAGTGTTAAAATGAACCTGTATTTTTATTTTGCCATTAAAAAGCATGAGCAAAATTCTGTAATTAAGCTAAGATACAATCAAATAATTTAATAATTTCTCTACATCTCATTCACAGAGAATTACTTAAGCAGTAATTCTACTGCTCTTTAAATGTCTTATGCTAAGCATTAAAACAAGTAACATGATGATCATGATGTTTCCTCAATTTTTCTTCAGCTCAGGGTCTCATTGCTCTTTGGGTATAGCTTCCTTTCCCTACTACTCTAATTCTTTATGAATACACACACTTACAGGAGATGCATTTCCCTGTTTTCAGCTATGTATCATGGCATGTAAGACCCCTGCCTTCACAGAGGTATATTCTCTCACCTGTTTTATTTAGCATCAATATTCTAGTGCCTTGTACTTCCCATATTTTCTGGTCTCAATAGACAGATTCCCAGCCTCTGAGGAATTGTATACTTCCAGATTAAGAAGTTACTGCGTTTTTTTCTACAAAAACTAAACTTTCTAGTCACAGTTGAGATACTTGTGCCTTGCCATCACATTAATAAGGTTAGTGTAAAATTTTATGTTGCAGGGTCATAGACATTGTTTCTCTTGTTTTCAGGAAATTGTGGATGTTTGGGCATCTTCTGACTTCATGTTCTTTCTGGGAAGCCTAACAAGAAAATACACATATAATCTGTTGGAGATCTCCGACTGCCACATTAATTTTTAAGTAGCAGTTAATGACAATGTAGTCTTTATTTACAATGCATTTCATTCTTTTATGTCTTGTATTACAATCAGGTAACTCATTAAAAAAAGTCAGCAAGAAGTTACAGTATTTGTCTTAGAAATATTTCTTTAAAAAAATTCTTCAGCACTGAGTATAAGGCAATAAAATAAGCTCTTGTATTCTCTTGTCCTTCCTTTAGAAAAGATGAGACTTTTTCTATGATTATGTGTACAAACAGTCTTTCATTTATTTACATTCGATGTCTGACCAAATTAAAAAATCAAATCTTTAAGAATGGCTTTTTAGTCTGCTTATTCAGACTTTCATTTGAACTGAGTATCCCAAAGCATATACTGGATTGGGTTTTTTTTTTCTTTTTCCTTGAAAACATGTTTTGTAATTCAGATGAGAGTATTGTAATTGCTTGAAAAATTTCGGAGGATAATTTTCCATCTAAATGTCGTGACACCTGCAGTAATAACTGTTAACATTACAATTTAAGATAAATTGCTTGAAATTTCCTGGTTTTAACTGCATAGTACAAAACCAGAAAAATTTGATTCTGTGATTAAGGTCACTTAAAAAAATGTTTTATGTTACTATGTGTCTGAGATTTCACATACTTATAATTATTTTTCTTGCAGAATTCTTTTCCTGCTATGTTTTCTCTGATATTATGTAATGAACTACATTATACTTTTAATCCCTTGGTCACAGTTTTTTATAGTGATAGAATGTCATAGATTTCAGTGTCATAAAACTATAACTTCTGACTTGGCAAGTATGTTCTAACTTCATGTTTTGGCATAGTCCCTTTGTCAAGGAAAGCCTAGATATAAATTTCACTGCATAGAGATAGCACCTAAAAAATCCATATTGACTAAAAGAATATTTAATCCAAACCTTGCTTCTCAAAGTTGAGTGAATTTAAGTGATATGTTTTTCTGTTTTTAAAAAATGCTTGTGATATGAAACCTGTATTTTTCCCCGATCTATTCTAATATGTTTTAGCAGTTACATAAGGTTACATATAAATTAATTTAGATGTAAAATTGAGACACAATACTTTGTTTGTAGCTGCAAGTGTATAAATAAGGACTGAAATAATTTTTATTAATTTAATATAACTTGAGTTTGGCAGTTGGATTGCTACAGCATATAACTCATAAGGAGGCATAGTTAACAAAGGTCAGTAATTAGGATGCTGTGATGGTCAGAACATATGTTACCTGACCAGTACGAGTTATATGAACAGTACAAGGTACTGCTATCTACCAAACCTAATAAGGGAAAACTTATTAATTCTGATGATCTAGAGATCTAAAGAGAATACTGATTGATTAAATCATTATGGTAAACTTTTGGGCAATTTTCTTATTTGCCCCAAGTAGTCATTTGACTATCAGGGTGGAGTTTTCAAGTGAAGGCAATGACAATCTTTCATATTCTTTTAAGCTAAAAGTGCATTACTGTCAGCAGCCATTCTGTTTGCAGTTTTTTTGGAAGATAAACAACTTCAGTTTCTCAAGACTGTTTGAATTTTAATGTTGTCTCCAAAGCATAGTCCAGTCTGAAGTGATCTGCGAATTGAATGGTGTACTCTATTTTCTGTTATAAAATGATAAATGTATTGAACAGTAGTGAAGTAAAGACAAATACATATCTAAACATGCTCAACATTTTTTCTCATGCTACTGTGTGCAATGAATAGCAGCCAAGTACAGTTTTCCAACCATTTATATACTCACTTTGCAGCAGATTTTTCTTTGGTGTAATTTTCTAGGTCATTTAAGAAAATAGTACCAGGCAGTATCTGAAATACCTTAATATTTCAAGCACGCTAATGAGATGAGGTACCTGGTTGAATGAAATTTGTTATGGCATAATTTATTGGCTGACAATAAACACCTTTTGATTTTCCAGATCTTTTTTTCTAACATATTCTTCATCAACTGGAGCTAGATAACTGTGATGTTTTCCCTCCTATTTGTAAAAAAATATATATTATTATTGTCCTTTTTTTTTACTCTTGCTGGAAGATCATTTATTCTCTTTGTGCTCTCAAATGTAACTCTCACATGAGATTTCCTATGCCATTTTTCTAAAATCCTATGCAGAAAATTTCATCAACTTGATGAAACTTCATCTGAACTAAGTAACTTTTTTGCTTATTCTGCCTTGGTGGAATGTCTTAATCCAAAACCTCCGTAATGAAAGCTAAAGCAGGAGAAGTGTAAACACTTCATCCTTCCAAGCATCAGTAGTATTTGGTGCCCCTTAAATAATAACTCAGTTTTTTCTTGCCTATCCTTCTTGCTTCCAATAAGCTGACAATATGTTTTTCTCCCTGGTTAGATTTTTTCCTGTGCCTTGCCATGGCTATCCTAGCTGCTGTTAACTTAGTGAAGGCAAGGAAATAAATACTAGCCCAGTGACCAAATGGAGAAAGGCTGTTTAAACTTAGCCATTTTAATGATAGATTAATCTTGGAGATAATTAGTGACAGATGTGCAAAAAGGAGCCAGTAGTAATAAAGCACTTCAGCATTGCAAACAATCAGAACTAAATTTTTTTCCCTTGTTCTTTTTCATCCATGAGTGTAAACGAGCCCCCTGTCTTTTCCCTAAGAAAAGACTTTTCTTCTACATTATTGTTCAGCTATGTAACTGGTTACAATACAGAGCTTATACTCTGATTGCACCTGTGCTGATCTCTGAGTTTTCATCATAATTAGTGGGAGGAGGGTGCATCTCCGGTAGCTTGTTGTAACTATCTCAAACATCTGTCTGAGGTAGTATTAACCAATCTCTGGAATGTACCGCTGTTAATTGTAATACGAGACAAAGGTGAGGAACTGTTAGTGAAACATCTGAAATGCATGTGTCAGAGGTAAAGAAAAGTAATTGTATCCAAAGTTTCAGCTCTAGGGTTTGTTTGGGTTTTGTTTTTTGTTTTTTTTTTTTTTTTTGTTTGTTTGTTTGTTTGTTTTTTGTTT
>JAWWEW010000001.1:65189219-65237406 GCA_035583185.1 Anabacerthia variegaticeps
ATTGCTTTTGCATGACTCCACAGTTCAGGGCTAGAAAGGCAAAATTGTATCCACTAAGGAAATCTGTTTTACATGACGGAGGTGTTGTTGGTTTTGTTTCTTTTTGGGTTTTTTTGTTTTTTTTTTTTTTTGTTGTTGGTGTTGGTGTTGGTTTGTGATGTGGTTTGTTGGTTTGGTTGTTTTTTTTTGCATGTGCACTATCCTGCAGTATATAGATTATTGTGGAATAAAGCTGCAATTTGAAAAGCAAGATTTAAAATATTTCTTTGTCTTGATAGAAGGAGAAAAGCATAAATAAGCTACTGAATAATCTTATCTATCCACATATCTATTAATTATTATAAAAAAAATTATGTCCTTTGTAGCATCTAAATGTATTTGGTATAAGTTATAAAAATGTAGTTCTCTGTCTACTCATGAATACATATTAAACAATTAGCCAGGTTTACTCTGCAATCCAGGTGTCAATGCAATTTTAGGCAAAATATCATGTGTTTTTGAAATAAATTAATGTGATTCATTATGTCAGATCTTTTGTACTTGTTTATTTATGTGTGTGCTATAGCTTCCCCCACAATTCTTTCCATTTCAGGCAAATCCTTTTCAGAGCCCTTTCCAGAAAGGATTCTGGTGTGAGAACTAATCTTTTATGTCAGTTGAATCGACTTGAGTATACAAGATTAAGTAATTTGAAAATACTTAGCCTTTAAGAACTGGACATTGAAACTTTTGAATGGAGAGGTTTATATAATGTAATTATAGCCCATATTTATATCTTAACAGAGCACAAGAACATATAGGACTATTTGATAAACTTGAAACTCTGCTTAACTTCTACTTGGATGCAATGTGTTCAGTATTTCACCTATAATTGTTCTTTTTTTTTTTTAACCTCAAGGTCTCACAAAAATTATTAGAATTTCTTGCAACTGTTATATATTTGTTATTTAAACCAATCAACAAATTTTATGGAATATGGTTTTATTTTTTAGTGAAGTAATTCTAGTGTCTGCTTGATTATTTCTGACTTTTAAAATCAAAATAGGCTGTTAGTTTATTTAGCTATGTCTAAATAGAAATATCAAAGACATTCTGAGTCAAAATGGCTTTTGTCTGGTGCCCCTTGATGCAAGATGAGCAGTTTCAAGGTGCGTACATGACCCTGACAGATGTAAGGTTCATGAATTTTTGCTATTATTGAGAAGAATTCAGTAATACAGGAATTGGACATTATTTTATTCATTATTTATCCAAATAGTGATCAGCACTGCAACATGAAATTCATTTAAGGTATTGCATCTGCAGTTGGATTTTATCCTCAGGCTTAATTTGTTTAATGAAAATAATTAGGGCTATCTTTTCAAAATGTGTGAGTGTTTTGTTTCCTTTTCAGTAGTATTTTAATTCTTACAAACTTAGTTGTTTATCGGTTACTGAAAAGATTTTTTTTTCAAAATTTGATTGCTACTGATACATGTTACCATGATAACTTTTACATTCATTCCAACTTATGAAGCAGAATAATATTGATTACCTTTGTTAGGTGGAGGTTATTAACTTGTGAAATTATTAACCTCTGACATGAATGAGAGCTAAATGTGAATGCTATATTTCTAAGGGCACTGTAAGTTCACTTGTTGAACTTAATAGCTCATTACCTAAGGAATATTGGACTAGTTATTCTTGCCAAGAACTATATATAAATAGATAAAATATGAAACATGACAAAATTAATGCCTAACATAAATCATTGCTATATTCGAATAATAATACTGGAGAATAACAGAACCCAGTATCCCTATAATAACTCACATTCAATAAAACGATGTAGTATTCATAAATAATTGGACTTCTCAGTTACAAGAGATTCAGAAAACAGAAGCTCAGATAATGATGTTGGCTGACTGTCTTGCTCATTTAATTACAATGCAGCAATAGTTTATCTTCCGATTAATAAAATATGACAACTGGTGTGTTTTTTCTGGTGGCACTGCTGGTTCTGCAAATGCCATATGTTATTTGAATTTTATACTGTGTTGTGCTTGTGTACTTGTAACTATAAACAGCATTTGTGTATTATAGTTAATCCTTATAAACAAATGTCCACATCAGATTGTAGTTAGATCATTTTTATGAAGTAGACATATTTTCTCTGCATTGCAGTGGCAGAGGTAAGAGTCTTGTTATGTTCTCATCTATTCACATTTTCAGTTATGTTTCTCAAAATATTCTCTGTTAATTAGTTACATTGTGCAGTTTCAGATGTCTTGCTGGCATATATTTGACTATTCCAAACTGATACACAGATCCTTGTATCCAGGCTGGAAAGGACCTATGCTTTATGGAGGCCCTTTCAAAGTAATAGTAACTGCATGAGTAACTGATAGACCCAACCTCAAGCAAATGCTACTCCTGAAATGTGATTACAGGCAACACCCAATGGAAGATTTTGCAGTCTTAATTTGGGGGTTGGAACTTTGGCTTTGCCAAAGCCCAAAATTTTGATTTGGAATGTAACACCAAAAAAATATATATATATATATATGAAATCCACCCCATTTTGACTTTTAAATCACTAGTATCACTGTGCTTCGTTTACACATATGCTTGCAGGGAGTCTCATTCTGATCTGTTGGCATAACCAATCTACACTTGATGCTCTGTACTAAATCCAGTGACTCTGCCCACATCTTCTGAATGGCCATAAGAAAATTCCGGACCACAATGAACAGACTTTGTCATCGTATTTGTCCCTCACAAACTGCAAAAATAAGAACACTCTCAAAAAAATCTTACGAGAACAGTATTAGTGCAGTAATCCACAATAATAGTACAGTGGTTGAAAACCTGAGAGACATTGAAAATTTAGGATTAATTTATCCCTTCTGTTTCAGAGGTGCCAAATTCATATAAATTTTCAGAGGATATAGGAGTTATTTTCACACTTGTGGTATCTCTCCCAGCACATTCAATATTATTTTCTTAATTCTGTAACAACACTACTTCAAAAGAAGGAACAAAGAGTATTTATCTGCTCCAACACAACATTTCTTAATATAATGTTTAAGGCTTTTTCCTGGGAAGTCCAGGATGTTGCTTTTACCCTGTTGGTAATACAGTGTGGAGTATATGAAGGTCTTTGACAGCCTGGACTAGTCCTCTGACTGCAAGGAAATCATGTAAAGTAGAAACAAGGTACCAGTTTGCCTCCCAGTAATTTTTAAAATTCAAAAAGCCACAAGTCTTGACAATGGCTTGGAAATAATACTGCAACCATACTTTTTTAATAAGGTCTGTGGGATGTACATGCTGGTTTACCAATAGAGTCCAAGGAAGTTGCACCAAAGTACTTCTATGGAGCTAAAGAGGCACATAGTGAGTTTAGATGATTTATTCAAAGTACTTGAGAATCATAAGGTTTTTAAAATTAAGATTTACTACATAGTTATTATCTGTGTGCTAGTCTGTAGTTAAATGGGTATGACATGCCTGCATAGAACAATCTGAGTTTTGTGACATAGCTGTGGTTCATAAAACACGATCCTGCTGGAAGTTGTTGTAGGTGAATAAAAATGAGTTAAATCCAAAGAACCAGTAGTAGAAAAGTGGAGAACACAGAATTTCAAACTTTACTGTACATTTCAAGTGTTTGAAGCAGCCTCTGCTCAAGGCATTTCTTTGATTACACCTTGTTGAGCTCCAACTATTTGGAGATTTGGTTGTTTTGTTTTTGTTTTGTTTTGTTTTGTTTTTATTTTGTTGGTTTGGTTTTTTGGGTTTTTTTTCTTTCATAGCTGAATGTCTCTTTCTGTTAGGGTAATGCTTTCTTATGCATTCTTTTCTAGGGACATAAGATAAAATTTTCTGAGAAATCATAACAGAAAGAGGTAAGTTTGAAATTAAGTGAAAATGAAAGTCATTATTTCTAATTATTCCTTTCTCGGTATAAACCAAATTGATTGGCCTGTGGATCAGACAGATATTGGCTCTTATTACTGGAAATAATATTCTCAGGAGATATATATATATATATATAAATATAAATATATGGATATCAGTTCTTTATATCTTCCAAGATATTATTCACCAAGTTATTATTCAGGGAAGTTCATTAGCAAAATAATTGCTAAAATGGTTTCTTTCTTTAAGCTCTGTATCTGACAGAACCCTAACCAAAGATCTGACAGAAGCAGCAAAAGGGACTATGTTGTCAGAGAAATATGCAGAAAATATACATTTATTGTGAGCCATTTATTGTAGTTTTTTGGCCTTATTTGCCAAAATTATCTGGCTATTCCATAAAGGAACTGCTTTTGCACTCAGTTTTCCCAGAAGTTTAAATTCGCAGATTCCAATGAGTTTGGTTTTGAGTATGCATATATACTTACATTTCTTAAAAATATTAAAATGATAATAATTTACATTCATATTCTTCAGCTGTAAATGGCTGCATGATGAAGAGCACTTTAGAACTGAATACCTTTCTGTTTGACAAATATATTTTTCCAGGCTCCATTCAGTTTGCTTGATTTCTAAGCATTTTTCAAGTACTCTGCTTTTGTTTAACAGAAGTCTTTCAACTCTTAATGAGTTATAATATCCTTCTTGATAGTTCTTAGAAGCAAATTTCCATTTTGAGATATAGTTTTTTATGTAATAACAAGTGTTGATTTTGATCATTGAGAGCAGATGCAGTTATTATGAAAATAATAATAAGTTTTCTTGAAAAAATTGCCTCAGATGTTTTACTTTGTTAATGTTAATGGTTTTAATAATGTATTAGTAGAAGAAAATGAAAATGTATTACAATGAAGTTTGGAACGATTCCCTAAACTTTGTAGGACTGTATGCAGTAAAACTGTCTAAGAAGTTATGCAGCTTCCAGCTGAATCTGTTTTTCGAAAAGTGTAAACTTAACATTTTTGTTAAATAAAAATGCATGCTTTTTTTTCCTTCGTATTTCATTATATTTTTTTTCAGCTTTGTTGCTCTTACACATTTCTTTTAAAAATCATTAATGACTAAGAAAGGAATTGGCCTCTGAGGCTGTCAAAACTCAATGAGCTTTTCTTTGGTGAAAGTATCTAGTTTTCTATACTTCTACAGACTGCAGAGTTTCATGAAGAGTTGATGTATTGTATTTTCTTTTACGATAATAAATGTAATATGTATTTTTTCTCATCTGATTTTATTTATCCTTTCAGAATGCTTTAAATTACACTTAGAACTAATCTTGTCCATTATTGTGATAGATTTGCATACCACTTATCTGAGTTTAGAAGACGCAGTCCCGATTGACTTCAAGTGGATTTGTGAAATAAAGGCCTCTTTTTACTAGTCTTTTTTTTCCAGTAATTTATGTTTTAAAATGTAAGAATGTGTAATTATTTTAAGATTACATATATCAGCTTTTTCTTTGCAAGATAGAAGAGAATTGGAAAAACTATACTTTTATATTATGCCTGAATGTATTTTTTTGCGGTTCTATCAGGTATTGCTACAGCTTGCTGGACTCACTGATCTTAAAGGTAACTTCCAATCTAAATGATTCTGTGAGCCTACGGTTGTGTACCAATCCGTATGCATAAGGATGTGTATATATATTCATATACACATTAAAAAGGCATATTATTTCTGGGGACTTTTTAAACTACTTTTCAGTCTTAATATTTAACTGGAAATGCTTAAATATTTTAAGTAACCCTTTTGTATTAACACTACAATTCCTGTAATAGAGACTGAGAAGCATAGGTACTCAAATCTCTGCTGATTTCTGGGCATTGTTTGTTCTCAGATATTAAAAGGATGGGTGGTAAGAATGACAATTCTATAGAACTTACCAGGCTGGTAAAGTTAGGGCTCTTATTCAAGAATTTTTGGAGGGGTGAGCTTTAAATATGTGGAAGCTGTTTGTGTGGCTCCAGGGTGCAGTCATTCAGAATTTGTAAGCATTGTAAATTTTTCAGTAAACGAGCATCCATGCTGACATGAGAGAAATAGTCTTTATTTGTAATCAAACTGAGTATTAAAAATTGGCCATAGAAATGTGGTTGAAATGTAATACATAAATGGCCCTTGAAAAATTAACCACACAGTCTCTGAATATTTTTTATACATTGCTTCAGTAAAACGTAATACTATGTATGAATTAGTAAAAGAAGTTGCAAAACAAAAATTGAGGAGGAAAAGACTTACAGCCTTTATTGTTCTCTGATACACCCTGCGAGTTGTTCATCTTGTTGGTCAGAAAACACTATAAAATATATCTGGAATTAATTTAAATTATTTATTATACTTAGAAAAATGCAGAAGAGGGAACAAATTGTCCTCTTTTATGCATAAAAGATATTCGCATGTCTAATTTCCATTATCATTGACCAAGAAGGGAATCATAATAATTATTTCATTTTAATGATTTCCTACAAATTTCAGAGCTGCTCTCATTTAAAATCAATAATAATGTTTCCAGGTTAACACTGCACTCATTTAATATACTATGGCCCTAGGGGTAAGGGACATTTACATGGCAGCTCTTGAGTGATTTCACTTGCTAATTCTGCCAGTAAAATCAGATGATCTCCCAAATGGGGAGAACTAATTAAAAATTAGATGTCTTTTTGACTTTTTCACTTAGAGTAAAACCTCATAACTAGAATGTCACAGTCATTCTGTAGGGAGGATTTGTCAAATCTCTTTTCTTTAGGGCTGTCGAGCTTCTGGAAAAGTAAAGTTAACATCTTCAATTCACTGTTTAAATCCTCATGATATAAGTAAGTTTTACACAAAGATAAAGGAAAGTCCATGTGCTCATCTGTCTTAAGACTCTCTAGGAAACAGGTGAGTCAGAAAGACAAAAAAGCATTGCAAAACTGCTTCAATAGAACAATTCAGCTTTTCTTAAATAGGTAGACTCAGACATCTTCATACAATGCATGTGATTCTGCATCTAATGGTAACAGTTTCTGAAACTTTCTGACAGGTCTAGAACATTTCTTAATTATTTAATTTGCTTTATACATTATCTCTGTAGAAGGTGGCCTCCGATGCTAAGAAAACACTTTATATTTCATAGGTTTGTTCCCTATCATGGCTTCGAGCTAAGTCATAAATAATGTCCTAGCTGGAATCTAAATAAATGTAAAAAAACCCTTCAGCCACTTACAGCTTTTGTAAGCCAAATTTCAGAAAGTAAAGAAAAATAGATGTCATGATAGAAACAGAGCAAAACCAGCCATCCGGAGAATGGACACTTTTGAGAGATGTACATTCTGCTTGTTTTGTTTTCATTTTCTTTGAGTTTGTTTTTTGTAAATTATAAGCAAGAAGTGCATAAATATGGTGATTATTTATCTTAAGATAGAAACATTTTACCAAGAATCTGCCTAGTAGTTATATCATGCTTCAATCAAATCCTAACAAGAATTTTCCCCTTTTCCTTTTTTTTAATAAATCTTACAATATAATATATATAGATATATATATAAACCTTTTGATATGCTTAAAAAAAATCATAAAATGTCATTGAGCACTGAATTTGTCCAGCTCAATCTTACTTCTGAAAAATAACCAAGATATCCCTCTGAAGTATCTGCAAAGTAGTTAATGGTACTAGCTACTTTAACAACCTCCTGTCCTGGCTTTAGCTCTGGCTGCTAATACTTTGCTCTGAAGCGCTTTTTTAGACTGTCTCGAAAAGTTAAAATTCGGTGCTTCAAAGAAAGTTGTGTGCTTGAAAATAAAATAAAAAACAAGAAAACAAACAATCCTTCCTTTTCAGGTCAGGAAGTAACTAGTTTAAAAGTCAATAGAAACAGTAAACCCACCCACTGTGAGGAAAAAGTCTGCGTCTCACATATACTAGAAACAATGAAAAAGATTATCCACTGAGAAAGTCTTAAATCCTACCAGCAAAGTGAGAGTGAGCTCTGAAAAAGTGAGGAGGGAAGGAAAAAAGAAAGGAAGATCTGATGTTAAATGTTAATGTGTCAGACCTAAGTGGCAGGTTTGGGTAGCTGGGAACTGCAGGGTGCTCTGAATGGAGGTGATCCTGAGGGTCCAGTTGACTGACACTGCCATAAATATTCCATTTCACCCCAAACTGCACCAGGCAAGGGAGCCCCATGTGCCCTGGCTCACATATATTTAGGAAAAAAGGGTCAGCTATGAGGCACAGGAGACACTTTGGGAGATGCAGGGGAAGAGATACACAGAGAAACATGCTGAGGAGGGGAAGCTGGGGAGTCACATAGGGATATACTCTTCGGGAGTCAGGAGGGACTGGGCACTTTTGGATACACATGTAGAAGCTGTGCAAGATGCTGTTGGAGACATGTAGAAAGACAGGAATTCGTGAGAGAAGATACATTCCTGGAGTGCACAAGGAAAGAACCCAAGGCAGGACTGATGGGACTACAGAAGACACCAAAGTGACAGCCAGAGGAGCCCACAGCCCAGCTTCCTGAACACACACCACACAGATGAGACCACTGCACTGACCCACTGGACCTTCCTTCTGGTCCGCCCCACGAGACAGGAGTGTCATGTAGTTTGTAAAAGTGCATATATATCTGAGATTAAAGTGTTTTGTATATGCCAGTGTCGTCTCAAATTGTGATGTTCCAGAGAATTGATTCCATATATCTATTGACACCATGGCCTTTTATTGCCAGCTAGTATGCAATTATCAACACTTTCATCACTGTCCTATAGAACAGTATTAAATCCCAAAATGAAGAAAAAAACAAACCAAACCAAAACATATGGGGTACAGATTCAATAATTCTGTTATTATTTGAAATAGGATTCTTTTTCAGCAACCCTGTTTTCAGTATGTAATTATGTCCCTTCAGCTTTAGAAATCAAAGAACAGCCTGTCTAGAAAGTAGAGGATAAAGCAATAAAAAAGTCTGATAAACCATATTAACATGTATTAATTTCTTTCACTCCAATATGCATGTAGAACAAAATACATCTCAAAACAGCATTCAAAATTATGCTTAGAATAACAAAATGCAAAATAATTAACATACCATATCCAACTGCAGTATTTTAATATGAGGCATTAGAGGGAAATTGATTATTATTTGTTTTGGCATTAGTTCATAGCTAAAAGCATGCCAGTGTAACCCATAAAAAAGGAAAAATTACATGTCTTCTTAAATTTACTGGTGTTCTAAATGTCTGAAATACTTCATTTTATGGACTCTTTGTGTTGCATAATCTTTTACAGAATTTTCATCCTTCAGTGGTAACAGAATGGGACATAAAACCAATGCACCTTACCTAAGATATTTTCTTAGGAAATAGATTATTTTAATTTTTATAAATGTAATTATATATTAAAACATGATGATGACAGTATTTATCAATAATAGCAAACTTAACCACCCCTCTGGTTCTATGCATTAATATTTGAAAGAATGTAAATCCCTTTGCCAGTTCTATTCAAAAACAGTAGAAAGCATTGACCAACATTTCACCAAAAATACTTTTTTAAAGAGAACTCATGTTCATTTTAAGCTCATATCAGT
This sequence comes from Anabacerthia variegaticeps, assembly GCA_035583185.1. Taxonomy (NCBI): domain Eukaryota; kingdom Metazoa; phylum Chordata; class Aves; order Passeriformes; family Furnariidae; genus Anabacerthia; species Anabacerthia variegaticeps. The sequence goes on from JAWWEW010000001.1 coordinate 65,198,750, forward strand.
ATTTGGTGAAAGGTTTATAAAGATTTACAAAAATAAAAATTTGTACTTCCATAAGTCTCATTTTACTTCTGTGAAAAGTCCAGTTCCAGAGCATTCATAAAATTTTATATTACTTTTAGCAAGTGTTAGGGACATGACTACCAACAGTCATAAAATGCTTTCGAAAACTAGAAAAGTAGTCAATAGCAGCAAATGTATGCCTACTCATCCATTTTTAAATATTTAGTATCTTGACTTAAATAATTTTTAACACAGGCTCTAGGCTGAATGAGTGCATAAGGATGCTTCTCTTTATCATTTATATGTTAAAAGAGTCCGCTTGCAAACCAGTTTTTTTTGCCAGGTCTCATCTATCCCATATCAGACACTGTCATGGACTGCTGCTTTACCCCATAAAAAGCAAAGTGGAGAGAATGTCAAGGCAGCAATGAAGACACCGTGTACTTTAAACACACTGTAGTCTGGTTTTGCTAGCAGGTTATTCCTTTAAGGGACTCTCTGCTTGATCTTGTATTTATCAAATCCATTAGGAAGGATTACACAGAATCTATTCTGCGTAAACTTTCAAGTCTGCATTAATAAGAAAAGGGATTATTTCAAATGTGACTTTTCAACTCATGCTCTGTAGCTCATAAGTGTAAAACTAGTGGAGGAAGTGACTAAGGATCATTGCTCTGTATCCTCAGACAGAACACTGAAATGAATGTATGGAAGTCATATGCTTCTTAGAAATGCTATATAACAGATGTAACACTGGGAGAGAGAGACAGTGTGGGAGTTAAAAAGAGAATAAGATTAAATTAAGGAAAGATACTGTTTATAATAATATTAGACCTTTTATATTTACTAAACTTTTTTATTTCTCTGTAGTTTCATGCTATTAAAATAGAAAGCTATCATTCAGTTCTTCTCTCTGTTCTGAATTCTTTCTACCTTTGTTTCTTGGGAGACATCATTAAAACAGAACAAGACCTGAATATCATATAAGGGAATAATGACATTATCTTCCAGAATACAGTAGTATAAATGAGACAAAATTTAGTGGGGTCATGTGTATAGCAACTTAAAGAGTGAGTCTCTACTAAATTAACTAAAAGCTAATCAGTAGAATATTACTTCAGTGACCATGACTGTACTCTGCCAAATTAACACAGCACTGGAAAAATTAAAGGGAAAGTGTAAAATGTGCCCTGCTACTCCCATTAGGTATTAGAATTATTATACAAACATTTAGAGGAGAATAGAATAGAATAGAATAGAATAGAATAGAATAGAATAGAATAGAATAGAATAGAATAGAATAGAATAGGAATACCGTATTTCAGGTGAAGGGACCTACAACAGTCATTTAGTCCAACTGTCTACCACTAAAGGGCTGACCAAAAGTTAAAGCATGTTTTTAAGCAAGTTAAAGCGTGTTTTATTGTTCATATGCTTCTTAAACACTTACAAGCTTGTGGCATCAATGACTTCACCAGGGAGCCTGTTCCAGTATTTGACCACCCTCTTGGTAAAGAAATGCTTCCTGTCACTAGATACCAAAGTGAAGAGCTCAGCACCTCTCTCACCACTTCCCCTCCTTAGGAAGCTGTATAGAGCAATGAGGTCACCTTTTCAGCCTCCTTTTCTCCAGACTAGACAAACACAAAGTCCTCAGCTACTCCTCATAGGACATTCCTTCCAATTCCTCTGGATGCATTCGATTGCTGTAACACTGTGTGGCCCAGAACTGTACACAGCACACCAATGCTGAATACAACAAGATAACTACCTGTTTTGACTGGTTGGTTATGTTTTGTTTGGTACACCCCAAGATGCATTTTGCTATTTTGGCTGCCAGGGCACACTGCTGGCTGCTATTGAATCTGCTGTCCATTGGCCACCCAGATCCCTTTATGCAGGGCTGTCTTTAACCCACTCTTCTCCCAATGTATACTTGTGCCCAGCATCACTCCATCCTATGCGCCCAGGAATACTTGATCCTAGGTGCAAAATCCAGCATTTGGATTTGTTAAATCATTGACCAATGGTCCAGTCTACCCAGATCTTGTCCCATGAGAAAGCCAATAGCACCTCGCCAGTTATGAGTTGTAGTCTAGAGTACGACTGATAATTCTGGTTTTCCATGTAAGAAAAAGAAATTTGTAAGACATTCAGAGAAAGGTAGCTTGAGTCATTAGGAAACTATAAAAGTTATGCTAGGAATTGCAGCTACAAGAGCTACTGGTGCTGTTAAACCAGACAAAATGAAGCTTGAAAAGACAGTAGTAAAAGGTAGACTGTAAAAACAAGAGTTATTAAAGGTACAGGATAAACGTTGGTGCAAGAACAAATGGGAATAAAATGACTATGAATAAAGTTAACATCTAAGTTTGAACTTTCATTTAATAGAATTGTTGAGACAAAAAAATGGCCTATTTTATATTGGCACTTGCTTCAGTGTAAAGAGTCGATCTTGCATGCCATCCTGTGGCATGTACATGACAACCAGCTAACATACACGATCAGGTCCAGCTAACATGAGTTTATGAAAGGCAGGTCCTGCTTCACCAACCTGATCAAAGTGACCTGGTAGGTGAGGTAAAGACTGTGACTTTTGTCTACTTGGGCTTTATGTATTTCACACAGCATTCTCCTGGAGAAACTGGCTGTTCATGGTTTCGACAGGCATACAGTTTGCTGGTCAAGGGGCTGGAATACAACCCTTAGGAGGAGCATCTGAGAGAGCTGGATTTTTTTTGGCCTGGAGAAAAGGAGGTTCAGTGGAGACCTTATTGTTCTATGCATCTAGAAGAAGATTTTAGCAAGGTGGGGATCAGCCTTTTCTCTCAAATAGCAAATGATAAGAAGAGGAAATTACTTCAAGTTGCACCTGGAGAGGTTTAGATTGGATATTAGGAAATATTTCTTTACTGGACATATTGTCAACCATTGGAACAGAATACCTAGGAAAGTGATTGAGTCAGCAGACCTGGAGGTATTTAAAAGATGTGTAACTGGAATGCTTAGGGACATGGTTTAGTGGTGGACTTGGCAATGCTGTAAATGGTCAGACTCTGATCTTTAAGACCTTTTCCAATGTAAACAGTTCTGTGATCATAAGTACAGACCTGTACTTAGATAACTAAAGCCAACTGCAAGTAACAGTTTGTTGCTGATAAAAGCTCTATGCTCAGTTTCACTAAGGGAAAGAAAAAAAAAAAAAACACAAAAAAACCCCTCAAAACAAAACAAAAACCTCTGCAAATTGGGCAGATGTTTTGTTGGGAAGATGACTAAGGGTTCCTTGAAGGGAAGCCATGTGAGGAGTGGCTTAGATCACTTGGTCTGTTCAGTCTGGAGAAGAGGAGACTGAAGGGAGACCTCAGAGCAGTCTACAGCTTCCTCACAAGGGAAAAAGAGGGGAAGGCACTGATCTCTTCTCTGTGGTGACCAGTGACAGGACCCAAGGAAATGACCTGAAATTGTGTCAGGAGAAGTTTAGGTTGGATATTAGAATAAAGGTTCTTCACACAGAGGGTGGTTGGGCACTGGAACAGGCTCCCCAGGAAAGTGGTCACAGCACCAAACCTGGCAGAGTACAAGAAGTGTTTGGACAATACTCTCAGGCTCATAGTGTGACAACTAGCAACTAGCAAGGAGATTGTCCTTTGCAGGGCTAAGGGTTGGAGTCTCTGATCCTTGTGGCTCCTTTCCAACGCATCATATTCTGTGATTCTGTGATATTCTGAGTTCTGACAATAAACGTGTCTCCAGTCCGTCTATTATCTTAACTATGCAGATAGCTTCACAGGGAATTTCTAGACTACCCCAGGAATTAATGACTCAAATGCAAAAGCTCAGAACTCCTACCCTGCTATACAGCAGTTATAGCTAAAGGGCAAATTTGAGCCTAGCTTGCAAATTGTATTTCACAACTTTTCATAGACAAAAGAGAAACTAAAAAATGAGATCATCTGCTGATGTGGACATGACAATAGCAGAATGATAACAGCGTAACTATTATCATCTGAATATATCATATATATCATATATATCTCCTCACTGTAGCTGAAAACAAGATTAGATATACTGAAAAAGAAGACAGAAGAATCACCTACCTGCATAGAACTTTCCAGGTCCACAAGGACAAGGCTTGGACTGAACAAAAGCTGAAATGATACTTCATTGAGAACAATCTCCCTCAAATAAATCCTATGGTTCCCTATTGCAGGGCATTTTTGTCATCTTCATTAATATAAAACTTGGCATAAAATTATACTGATATAATATGTAGTTTTCCATTAAAAAAACCCAAAACCTCAGCCCTGCAATCCAGTGAGTTATTGCCACCGCTCTACATTTACAATGGCAATATGCAAAGTAATAGTTTTGCTTTAAAAAGAAGTCATTTGAAGCACATTATTCAGCAACATGAATTCAATCATATAAATAATTAAAGATGGGCATTTATTATAGGTATGAGTTAATGACCATACTATAATTAAGGAGTCTTTGTTTAATCACATATTTAGATGCTGGAAAATATCTTGCTTCCCAACTGCACTCTTGAAAGGTATACACACAATTTTAATTTTAGTCTTGGAAGCACTGCTCCCAATAGATTAGTTTTAAATGTCAGTGTCCCAGACTCTAGCCAAATCCAGCAAATGAAAATGTGATAATAAGAGGTCTGATGGCTGTACAGCATCTATAATGCATTAATTGACATTGCCTTCTAACATTTCTGACATGCAATATCTGGGTAGGACTCAGAGGTTTTGTAGTTTCTCTCTCAGTTGCTAGTTGTTACAGTAATAATGATTTTTTTCTCTGTGTTTTTTCCCCCATGATTCTTTTTCTTGAAAGCTCAATAGCACATCAACCATAATTTATTTTTGTTAAAGTATTCTCATATTTATTGTAGGAAATTTGTGAGAGAGACTGCAGCATGATCTTTTGGCTTACAATGACCACTCACTGAACTTCCACAGTTGTTTCTGTTGGGATGTGATTCAGTTGCCTAAAAATAGAGATCTCAGTTTAGGCTAGAGCTTTTTCAAAACTGCATTTAATAATGAGAAAGCTGCCTAAAGGCAGACATCTTATTTCCGTATTTACACAATGGAAGATATTATGAACAGACAGCCTTCAGCTGGAGTGATTCAGGTGACCCACCTTTATCAAGATGACAACACAGCATCATGAAGGAAAAGTGCTGCAGGGTATCACACTGAAACCTTCTCCTCCCACCTGTTCCCTCCATATTACTGCTTAGTCTTGCTCCTTCTTCAAATCCATCATTACTCTGTTTAGCAAAAAACACAAACCTTGGAGGTATATTTTTGCTTCTCTGCTAGCAAGACCTGTCTCCCCTTACCCCAGATGAAGTACCTAGAATCTAGAAGATTCAGTTTACATGGACAAAAAGCTGTAGCCTCTGTAAGACCATTCTGAAAGAAGAGTCACAGCTTCTAGTCTTACAGAAGCAGAAATTTTGCTAAAAACAGTACACCTGGACACCATGGTTCCCATCTGTCACAGCAAAACCAATTAGGTAGATCACGCAGATATCACATATGTTCAGCCAATAAATATTATAGTTGCTACCTGTAGTGCAGTGTGGTTGATGAGTGACATGTTTACTTTCTTGCTATAAGGCACACAGATGCTGGCAGCTGAAGATTGCTCTCTCACTTAGTCACGAGTAGGATGGTAGTGTTTTCTCACTTTGCCCTGTAAGGTGGAAGAAGACCTCTAATATAAGACACAGACTGGAGGAAGGGGGCTAACTGGGGGCAGATAGGACTGTTAAAGGATATATAAAGGATGTTCGGAGTGCCTGGGAAGATATATAGCCAGAGATATATATAATACTATATATATAGACAAGATACATACAGTTTTCTCTTTCTTCATTGTCATCACACTGTATAGAGAATAGGATATAGGAGCCAGGAGCTCCTTACCCAGAGCACTTATTGCAAGGAATCAATACTGACAGATTTCTACAGTGACACCATCTCACAATCTCTTCACAGATCTGACAACTATACCTGACTTTTCCTGTAGTGGTACCAGCATCTTTCCAACCTGGTAAACTGTTCAAGTTCCAGTAATAACACAGACCAAGCTCTGAGGGACATGTCATTGTGGATGGTTGCCCACAAGCCACAGAAACCAGCACTGAATCATCTACCCTAAGCAGGATGTGTTTGCTTCAGGTGGTCAGAACAATTAGCTCTTCATCATCAGCCCGAATTTAACTGAGTTCACTTTGTCTTGCAGCAAAACTAGTCAAAATTTATCGTAACAAAAGGTAAAGCTTTATTTATCAAGACAGAGAAGTCAGAGGCTCAGACACAAGACTTAGAAATCAAAATGTCATTGAGGTAAATCCTAATTTATGCCTTTTCTTTCAGTAGCTGTTCGTAATCGAGTCTCTATCCCTCTGGCATGTGGAATACCTAAGGAATAAATTAAAAAATGGGTTTATGAGAGGTTTAGTACTTTTATAGCTTTTACCCCCCTGATCACAATCCTTTCCATATGATTAGTCTAAATTTTAGTTGTCTAATAGTTGAGGAGTATTGTGTCTTGTTCTGATCACTGTCTTCAGTTGCCGAATTCAATCTTGTACAATATAAAAAGAGGGAGAAAAATTTAAACTAAATTTCGTCACAACATTAGTGAGTACACTGAATGGACATCTGAGATAAGAGCCACAGGAGTTGCATACTGAGACAGAAGTGTTTGAAGCTGGATGGAGCTTTCTGTGTTCATTTGATGATCCATTCCCATGCCTGTGAAAAACTACTTCAAAGCATTAAGGCTCTAGTTGAATGCATGAGGGAACAATACATGGCCTTTATCAAAAGGCAGGCAAAAAGAGGTATGACGTTTGGTCTTTGTTTGGAAGCAGCTGACAATTTTATGCTGTCTTGGGTATGTTACTTCTGTTGGTGTTGTTACTAGACTCCAAATGTAAGTAGACATCACCGTAAATAGATACTTTTGATAATATTCTGTGACACAATACAGTAACTATAACCAGATACCTATGCTTGCACACAATTATGCAAGATTTTCCACAAAACTCTGTCTTTGATATAATTATTCAAATTAAAACAAGTTAGAAGCGTCTTTAATTTCAAGTCTGTTGTACATACCTGAGTCTATGTTGTAGAGCAGTTCCAGTTTCCAGAACTCCACAATTTTTCATTTATGAAACTTCTACAAGTGAAATAAACTGGACAATATTAAAAATGAGCCTATTACCAACTCTCAAAATCTTTCTTTCTAAGAAGCATGGAGTAATAAATAAATAGCCCTTCAGGAAGTCTGAGGGAAGAGTGGGTGGATTTTTGCATTTAGTCTACATTTCAGTCTACAGCTGTCATGACACAAGCCCCTTTCTCTTTAAATGTTTTATTAAAAAATCCATTCATTGCTGGAATCATCTTAGGCCACACAGGTGCACAGACCACCATGGCATCTTTGCTCTTCTACTAATAATCAGGGAATAAATGAACAGCCATGCACAAATTCACAAAAATAAGTTTAATAAATTAATCCCTTTATATGCAGATTTTTCTTTCAGACGTCACCCTTTCCTTGATTATCTGTTTTCCCTTTGTAGACCCTTTGCCAATATGTACGCAGGGATTGATATCATAGAAAGGTTGCTAAGCAACTTAAAATGAAAATCATATAGTGGACTATCAAGCATTTCTAATGAAGCCTTTTTGAGCCATACTTTATTCTTCACAACTCACAAGTAAGCCTGGGATTAAGAACTGATGCAACAGATAGGCAGGAGTCTCCAATTAGTATACCCTAATGAACAGAGAAGCAGCATGCCAAAAAGAGTTATGAAAGAGTGCAAGATACACACTCAATATTCAAGGGCATCAGACTCACAAATCACAGAATGACCACCTAGAGAGGTTATTGAATGCACAGTTGTGCAAGCTGCCTAAGCTATAAGAGTTAAAAAGTAAATGGAACGGTAAACAACATCAGTAGCATAGCCTTTGGTTACATCTGTATTAGTAAACAAAACAGTTTCCGATAATGCTTCTGGACACTGTATTTCATATTCTATTAGTTTTCTAGAGTGGTCCCTGAAAAGCTTTTGTCAGTGACAGTCTCCTAAAGCATTTCTTGGGATAGTTGTGGAGTTAACACTGACTATGGATGACCCCCAAAAGGCACAGTTGTGATATTCATGGTGTCCTGGAGCATAAGGGAGTTTGAATGTAGGTTATTCTACAGAGTTGTCCTCTGTGATAGAAAATTTTAGATAATTTGCTAGCATAGGCTTAACTTGTGAGGATTCAGCTGTGCGCTTTCAGTCTCGACAAATTTCTTGCTCCCTAAATCCTGGTAGTTTACCCAAATGTTCTGATTTGCATTTTTAAACTTTCTTACGTGAAATTCAGAAACTTTTGATCCAAACTAGAATATGTAGCTTTCTAGAAATCATTTTCTGAGTACGAGTGATACATATATACAGTTTACTGGGTTGTCTATATCTGCTGCTTTACAATATAAAAATGTTTATTTGAATAATTCACCACCTGAATTTCAATTATTGAAAAAGTCTTATTACTCCATTGTGTTATTCTGTGTATTTTTTTCCCTTTGCCAGTTTGCTTTGGAAATTATGAGCATGCACAATGGCTATTGTGTTCCCATGGTGAGACATCAAATGTGCAGGCTCTTGTGATTTTGTCACTGATTAAATAATACATAATCCCAGCAGGAAACTCATAGGATGTCTGTCATTGTCATTGCTTCTGTTTAGTTTCCTTACTCTTTTAAAGCTCCCCCTGTCTTCCTACTCATGGCCCGAGTAAAAAACTTCTGATTTTCTTTGTTATCTGGGTTTACCAGTCTTTCTCTGGTTTGAACTATTTTTAATTAAGGCATGCAAAGTTAAATAATTATAACAGAAAAGAGCAATAAATTAAAAAATGTAATACATTCTGTTCTTTATTTATTGAAGAAGTGAAAGATGTGTCTTCAAATCTTTCTATGTGAAAAATATCATGTAAATATCTTGAAAAATATCTGTGTGCAGGTATCTTGCAACCTCAGTAAATGCTATAGTCACTGATTTGGGAAATTTTACAGAACTTCTGCACTGTGAGTTTTACAATTTATAGGGAGGGTTTTCTAGGTGTGGAGAATGGGCTTCACATCACCTAACTTTAGACATCTGAAAGTCATCTAGGTTTCCTAAACAGTCAGTAGAAATGCAAATATGTGCACAGAACTGGAGGGGGGATTCATCTTACTGTGTGTCTTTAGAGGGAGTATCTACATGTGAAACAGATTACAGTCAGAGTTCTGTTCAGCACAGTCAATAGAGAGTTGATAATTTTATTTTGAAGGGCACTTCATGCTCCAGTGCCTACTAGTCTTCTCAATTATTTCAATCCTTGAGTTGAATCCTAGCAGAAAAAAGTTTTCTCAAGGTGACTTTTGCCAAAAGAATCAATGTTAGGTGGAACAAATCAACTAATTTTCTGTCAATTTAATATAAAGGGACCCTAAAGATTAAGTACGTTAACTTAGGTGAGAGAAACTTGTAGATGGCGTGAAGTGCAGACTATTGACTGCAGAAAGAAGCAAAAAAGCTTGCACATGAATGCATGATACAGTCAGAAAAACTTAAATAAAGACACTGAAAAAATATTTGCTTTATATATAAAATAAACCCAATATAAATATATGTACAGAATGCTTATTTTTTTTTAATTCACATTTAATATATGAAAGAGGATGAGAATTATATATCAATAATTAATGACACTTAATGGATTTCTTTAGAGACAGGTTCCCTGTGGATACATGTTTAGCCACCTATTAACTTCCCATTGGCAATTTTTGCATTTTTAATAGCCTTCACAATTTATAATTTAATGCTTTTTGGATAAAATTTTTTGCTAATATTTGCATAAGCTTTTTTTTTTTTTTGAACGCTGACAAAAATATCCAGGTATGGTCCAATTGCTTACTCTGATCATTTATAGAAGATTAGAAAGCATTTGTGTTGTGTATAGAAGACAAAAACAGAATATAGTCAATATTCCCATTATGCTTACACTATTTCTCCCACCACTGATCAAAGACCATTTTGTATTATTTCCAGCATCCCAGAACATACTCACACTTTATCAAGACAGTTTCTTGTCCAGATTTTGAGAGCAACATGCTAACAATTTTATTTCCACCATCTTGCTGAAAGGGCAGTTCCCAGACATATTAGAATCTAGGCTTGAAAAAATGAGTGAATTTTTTCATCTATTGTCTACTTCTTTTTCCTACTGCATTTGTTTGTAATGCTCTGGCACTGATTGTTGTAGATTTTGGTTTCCACTAATTTTTAGAAGAGTCAAAGTATCTAGAAAAAATATTACCACATTCACAAAGCAATGTAAAGAATTCTGCTGTAAATAAATGGTTAGTCCCAAGTATCTAGAAAGGGATACAATGATTAGTTAATGGCATATGAGAAAGGTCGGCATTTTAATTTCAGTGAGTTTTTCCTAGTGTTATAGATGATAGTGTCCTATGCAAACCAAAGATTCTGGAATACCATTATCCTCAATAGGGTTCCCTCCAAATCAAGTTGTATTTAGAGCTATGGAAATAAAAATGCCCAGCTAAAAACTTGTACTTATACAAAACACTCACCTTTAAGTTATTGAAAAGCAAGTTCCCTTAGTCACTGCTTAGCATCTCTGCACTCTGTAGCATAAGTTCTCTCTATTCTAAAAGAAAATAGAAGAAATGGAAAGACCCAGAGAACGTTATTTAAATCTAAGTACTCTTAGTCACTACTTAAACTAAGGTTAAAGTGAAACTTCCAGAGTTCTGTCAGATGAAGACAAAGAATTGTAGTAATGTGGTGCAGCCCAGCATCTGGTCTGTTCTCTTCAGTTATCAGCCTTTTAATTTTTAATGGATCCTAAATGCCACCTGAATTTATGGTTCATTCTTTGCGTAGACATTCCATATAGTATAATTTGCATATTTATAATAATGCCTATTTTCTTATTTGCAACTAGAAATTATTGGCAGAGTACCATATATGTTCAATATATTTTTCATAACAAATTACGTTAAATCATACTGCGGATCATATATTTTAGTATTTTGTAAGTAGCAATCCAGAAGGCCTGATAGGAACTTTGTTATACTGCTGGTTATTTAAATGCTTCCTGTGAAAACTGCTGTAGTTAAACTAAGTGCAATGAAAGCTATTTATTTTCAGCTTTTCTGATGGTAGTTATAGTCGACTGAGGCAATCAACATGATTTTGAAAAACTACATTTTACATATTTGCACTATTACCTTTTAATTAAAACCAGCTTGCAATTTCATTTATTGCTTATATAATTTCTATTATGGTTGATGTACTGATCTTCATGAGAGTGGATTTATGATTTGTCCATTCAAAAGTGTATGTCTGTAATTTATTAAAGTGTATATTTATTACATGCCTCTTACAAACAAAGCCTCTATTGGACATTTTTATTGGGCTGAGGATTCAATACAAATTTATTTCACTGTATTTGTAGTGATTATGTTTCCAATATCAATCTTCAGAAATTCAACAAATTAGTGAACCAGTTCTTTGTTCAGTTGAAAAGCTCTGATCAAACTGTGTTTTTACTAACATCACTTAGGAATTTTCTAAGTTCATCAAATCAACCCATGTTAAGTTGTTCAGTTGATAATTCTGGATTGGGTTTCTCATGAGGTTGTTGGCTACATTCCACTTCTCATGAGGCTCTTGTAAAGCAAATGAGCTTAAGTAAATTTCTATAATAAATTTCTTATTTTATTAGCAGCCAAAATCTCTAGAAACATGAACATCAAATGGTATCGTTACTAGATTATTTTGACTATGTTTATATGAGATTTGTAAAAATATAAACTGATAAAAGTTAATCTATTTTCATGGTTATACCTCCAATTTACCAATATGAATCGGTAATTTACAAATATGAATCTAGACAGAACCCATATATATTTGTGGTAGCTGATATTTTGGAAAGGAAGGTCTTAGTTTTAACAAGAGTTTTTCAACTTATTTTAAGGAATCCAGAGTTCAATAATAGAAAAAATTAAATATAGAGAGATTTCTTAAAAAAAAAAAAAAATCCCTTAATTAAAAAATGCATGACATCAGCGTGTGCTAAACATGCCATGGATGTGTTCCTGCAAAAGGTGATCGGTCACTGACATAAATATTTTTCAGTTGCCATATTCATAAAAAAGTTTTATATAAGCAGCCCAAATTAGACTAAATAATTCACATGAAGGTGTAATTTGAATTGGTTTGATCAAATATTTTATTAACATCAGATCCAGGAAGAATAACTCTTGACTTTGAGAATGAAAACATATTGAAACAAAAAAAGAAAGTCTGTGCTTTGAGACCCAAAATCACAGAACTGTCTGCAGTGCTGGGAGTAGGTGGGTGAGTGGAAAGTATACTTGCCCATATAGCTGATCTAATATTTAGTAACTGACATATAGTAAGTGTGGATGTATATGATTTCCTGGTTTTTATTAATCCTTTTTTTCAAAGAGAAATTTGGTCTTAAAGACTTTCTAGTCAGTTGAAAAGCCCTCCTGTGTGTCTGTAAGACTAGAATTCTCCATGAAGCTTAATGTGTAAGGGTAATCCTTTGTACTGGATGCTGACTATTTAGAATATTTTATTTTTACCTGCATAAATTAATTTCCTTATTTTGGAAATATTTTTGCTATCTAAAATAATAACTTTCAATATCTGTTTTCAGAAGATATGTTTTGTAAAAATTGACATCAGAATCTGTATCAGAGAAAAATGAAGAAAACCCACAAAAACATTCCATGCCATAATTTTAATTTTGTATTTCTGAATGTTCAATATCGAATTCTCACTTTAAAATCACTGTGAAAGGCTCTGTCTTCACAATTTTATTATTTATCCATTTTTGTACTTCAAAATTATATTTAGGGGGGAGTCACTAATTGTCACTACTTCACAGTTTGAAAATTAATGTAGAAGTTGAGAAAAATAGAGAAAAAAAACAAAAAAGAAACAAATGAAAGAACTCTTAAAAAATTATAAAACTTTTGTATGTGATATTTAAGTGCCAGGACTGCCACTAGAAATCATAATGCTAATTTGAACATATATATGAAACAAAAACAGTTAAGCTGCTTGGACTGTGGTTTCTCAGAATCAGTACTTGACTGCCCTGAATGCAATGCTCGCTCTTCACCAACATAGATTTTTTTGGCCAGAGAGTATTTTGTTTATTTTTGTAAGCTGTGAATGCAGCTCTAGAAGGACTATTTTAATTACAGACAGATATGATTAAACAAACAAACAAAAACCCACAAACCAAATCAAGCGCTGTTTCTAATTGATCAAAAAGGAATGGGTGATGTCCATACTTATTAGCTCCATCTCAGATAAATTTCAGTCAGTGTCTGTGCAATATAAAGTAGTAACTGAGTGGCATCACTAAATTTAGGTGTCTTAACCACAAGGCAATATTATTCTTAAAATTAGCAGATAGAGTCAGAACTGGCTTTCATTAATATTGTTTCAAAGTCCTGGGAGCAGGACTGTTTAGTTCTAGTCCTGGACTTTTCTGAAAAATACAGACCAATCAAAAGCTTTCAATCTTACATAAATTTCAAAATACTGCTAGATTATCATATATTTAAAATTAAGCAAGGAGGCTTCTACAACAGATGTTTAATCATTTAGTTTTGCTACATCACATTTGACTTTGAATCAAACAGTTTTTAACATACCTTCTATGATACATGATGTGCCTAAAGATATCAAATCTACTTTCCTGTTTGAGGTAAGATTCTTCCTGCTAAATAATAAAACAATAAACATAAATTGATTAGTATACTAATTCAAAATATTTTTTTTTTTTTTTTTTGCTATGACCTGAGTACAGATGAGAATAAAGTTGTTCCTCTGGGTAGCTTTGCATCAGTTATAGCACGGGGTGCAGACCAAGAGGAGATCAGATGTCTTCGGCTAATTTTATGCTGTCCAAATTTCAGACTAGGAAAAGTCATGAAGTACTTTTAATTGAATTATATTTTTGAGTAGCTATACATAGACTCTGCAGTATTTTGGAATACCTATAACACTATGACAAATACAAATTCCCTACCCTGACTGTTTTTCTTCTATGTCAGGCTGTGTTATTATTTCTGTCTTAAAACTGCTACTACACAGTATTAATGTTACCATAGAATAATAGAATGACCGTAAAGGTCATCTTGTTCAAACCCGTTGTTCTGTCATGGGCAGGGACATCTTCCACTAGACCAGGTTAAGCTCAAAGCCTCATCCAACCTGGCCGTGAGCACTCCCAGGGATGGATCATTGACAGCTTCTCTGAGCAACATGTTCCGGTGTCTCACAACCCTCACAGTAAAGAATTTCATCCTAATATCCAAACTAAATCCAGTTTTAAAGACATTACCCCTTGTCCTCTCACTATATGTCTTTCTGTAAAGTCCCTCTGCAGCTTTCTTGTAGGCTCCATCCCTCCCTGGAGGGCTGCAATAAAATTTTCCTAGAATCTGCTCTTTTCCAGGCTGAGAAGAAGCCTGAAGAACTGAGGCTTTATTACAGACACTCAGTGCTACTGAGGGTTCAGGCTATTATTTCTATTAGAATTGTTGTGTGATGATCAACCACAGGATACTGTTTATTGTTCTTTGTTGTGGTACAGGTAATAAAGAGTTGATTGTTTCAATAAAGGAACACTTGAAATAACAAGAACTAAATTTCAAAGAAAAATTACTTTGAGAAAGAATCCCAGACATGTGGCCCGTTACCCGACTGTATATTTTTTGTAAACTACATTCCTTGCAGATCCATGAACCAAAGCCAAGTGATTTATACTATTAAAGATAGAAGTTAGGTTAGACTTGCTTACTAGAATATGTTATTGCAGCTATAAAATAATATTCTGAACATTAAGAACAACACAATTATATCATGAAGTAATGAAGTGCTTTGGTTTAACGTAAAATTCATTTTAAGTAAATGAGTTTGGAGGATAGCACAGCAAGATCTCAGAAATTCAGTGCTATCTTAATTCTCTGGTTCAGAAACAAGGGAAACATTTCAGGAGTGTCCTCCTGTGAAAATAGTTGACAGTTTCTTCGGCATAAGAGTTAACAATCAGTATCAGAAATATGTGCAAATAAACTACCATCTACTAGAGGTTTGCCATCCATGAGTGGTAGTGACGCATCATATTCATAGCAGTGGTGTTGCTGCCATGCCTGTTAGAATAGACAGAAAATTATGAAGAAAAATATTTTTTCAAGTAGTTTATTTCAGAGTTGGTGCAAAGACTAGTTTTCTGCCCTCAGGAGACAGTGAAAACTGTCAAAAACTTGACTGCTTCAGAATTGCAAATGATCTGACTCCTAAATATTTCTTTTCAAATAAAATTTAAAAGGTAAGTCATACCTGTAGAACAGATTGAGCCATTCAAAGATGTACTACACATACTAAAAATATTGTCAGAGATAACCATTGTGTTCTAAGACTGTTTAAAAGTGTAGTTTTCCTGCTAAAGAGCTTGTACATAACAGATATATGTAAATTACATTCTTGTTTCAGATTAACTATACTCTTCATTCACACCACCTCTATCAATTGATTTCCATAAGTCCTTAGAGGACAGTAATTTTATTTTTTTGTTCTGTGAAAGAAAAAAAAAACAAACCAGCATATAAAGAATTATTTGTACTCCCTATTTTCTACAAAGCCTGAACATCAAGCCTTAAGAAATTTATACTGAATTTTATTCCACATAAAGCTAAATTTTTGGAGAACAGGGAGAGTGGGAGCCTCAAGCTCTCTTTCTCTAAATATTTAAGCTTCTAATTTCCATATTGTCTACTTACTTACCTACGACAATGACTGTAAAAAGAGTAAATTATAGTTAGCAGAACTTCAACATTTGCACATGCTATTCCATTGTGTGCTAAAGGTCAAGGATGGCTTTCTGGTCTTCTCCACAAGCTGCAGCTTCCTTCAGGGCACATCTACCTGCTGTGGCATGGAGTTCTCCATGGGCTGCAGTGTAGGTATCTGCTCCACCACGGTTATCCAAGAGCTACAGGGGGACAACCTGGTTCACCATGTCCCCCAGGGACTGCAGACTTCCCTCTGCTTAGTGTCATAGAACTGCTTCTCACACTTTTTTTTCCTCATTTGTCACAGCCTGCTCAAATGCTTTGCAATTTCTTAAACGTATTTTCACAGAGATTGATGAGCTACATTGCAAAAAATGTGTTTTGCTCGAAAATTACATGCTATACAAAAACTAGCGTTTTTTTTATAAAAGGATGGTGGTTGTATAAATATACTGCTAAAGAACTGGAAAATCCACAATACTTCATTGCAATATGTCCCTTCATTATGCCTTCTTCCTCCTGAAGATCTGAGAGGATTACTTGTCATAAGACTGTGCTCTTTCAAGGAAAAGATCTTTTTTGGATTACAGTGGGTCTGTCCAAATTTCTTTTGAGAAATGGTACTTGTCTTTGTTGGGTCACTATCTTTTTGTGGTAAGTATCATTACCCAGTATATGCTACAGGATATCACAAATGGCAAATTCTGACCAGCAATGGCAGATGAAAATCTGGTGAGACAAAGCAATATACTTTCAGTGGTCAAGACAGAAACATAGAACATGCTGAGTTGCAAGGAACCCATCAGGATCATCAAGTCCAACTCTTGGCCCTGTGCAGGACACCCCAAGAATCACAACATGTGCCTGAGAGTGTTGTCCAAATGTTTCTTGAACTCAGATTGGATGGTGCTGCAACCACTTCCCTAGAGAGCCTGTTCCAGTGCTCAGTAACCTTCTGGGTGATATTTTTTTCCTAATATATAACATACACCTCCTCTGACTCAGCCTCATGCTGTTCCCTTGCATACTGTCACTGATCACAAGAGTGAAGAGATCAGTGCCTGCTTCTCTGCTTCCCCTCATGAGGATGTTGGAAGACAGCAATGAGGTCTCTCCTCCAGGCTGAACAGACCAAGTGCCCTCAGGCTACTCCTCATACAGCTTCCCCTCAAGGCCCTTCACCATCTTTGTTGCCCTCCTTTGGACACTCTCTAATAAACTGGGTGTTTTTTTTATGTTGTGGTGCCCAAAACTGCCCACGATATTCAAGATGAGCCCACACCAGTGTAGAGCAAAGCAGGTCAATCCCCTCCCTCTACCAGCTGGCGATGCTGTGCCTGATGCTCTCCAGTGTGGGTGCAAATAATTATGCTGAATGGAAATGAACCAACGTAGAGAAATGTCTTGATCTGGAGGGAAGAAAGAAGGCAGAAATGGTGCACTCACCGCAGAGCCAGCCATTGTGACTAAAGAGAAAAAGCCCATGTTTTCTGGTTATAAAAGTTCATAGGATAGTTAAATATTAGTATAATGGAATAGTAGAAATAATTTTTTTCAATTGTTCAGCTGTATTCTCATTCCCCATTGTCTCGTTGTACTCCAGTTCTTGATTAGTTGTTATTTGGTGCATTGCACCTAATCTTTATATGGTGGTCTCCTTCCCTCTCTCTCCTAGTTTGGTTATGTTCCAGTCCTTTCCATCCCTATATGTCCAGGTTCCACCCCTGTTCCTCCCTAATTCCAGAACCTTCCCTCAGACCCCTATACAAGTCCTCCTCTCCCCTCAATAAATGCCATTCCACCTTCAATCCTCCTGGAGTGTGCTGTCCCTTTCTTCCCTTCTCAGATCGTGACACCCCAGGACACGGTTGGCCCTCCTGGCTGTGAGGGCACTGCTGACTCATGTTCTACTTGCTGCTGGCCAGGATCCCCAGGTCTCCCTTTGTACAGTGCTGGTCTTCAGCATCTTGTGCTCTAGTCTAGATATACTACCAGTGTTGTCCTGTCCTGGGTGCAGAATCTGGCATGTTCCCTTGTTGAACTTTATACAGTTGGTGATTGCCCATCTCTCTAATTTGTTGAGGTCTCTGCAGGGCCTCTCTGCCCTTGAGGGAGTCAACAGCTCCTCCCAACTTAGTGTTGTTGGTATACTTGAATAGTATCCCTTCCAGTCCTGCGTCCAAATTGTTAATAAAGATATTGAAGAGAACTGGGCCGAGAATTATACTGGCTAGTCACTGAAATTAGCACTCCATACACGGGCTTATTTTGTTCCTTAGTGCAGAAATCACAATAAATGTCATTTAATTGGTTTCTTTTATACCCATGCAGAGATCTTTGATTATGTTCATGCTTTTTATCTCAACAGCAGCTGACTTGACATTTACACATACAGCAACAGCATACTTTTCCTGCTGTTACTAGACTTAACAATTTTGCAATCTGTGAATCAGTGACCTTTGCAACTAATTTCTGACCTTCACCGTTTCTCATAAAAATACTAAAATGTCCTCAGAAGAAGAGAATTCTTTGCTGAGTACCCTGTAAGCCTACAGAATATATGATAATGGTGTTAGCATCACAATAATTTAAGCACAGACCATAGATTCTAACAGGCAAAAATTAAAATGAGACATTTTACTCAGCAACATATATGAGAAACAAAAAGTGTGGAATGTTCCAAACAGCTTCCTGCAGTACAATCATACCTATAGGAATGAAAGAAAGTAAAATATGTGGTTTTGAAAAGCCACATCCTTGTTAAGCTCAGTTGCATCTCAACCTGTAGACAAAAGAATAAGGAGCTCAAAGTGGAGATAGGGAGATACATTCAGATAATGAGATATAACCAAGTATTTTAAAGATAATTAAGGATTCTGGTGGACTGGGCAGTCAGGCTAAATCTACCATACTCATTTAATCTGGGGGACTGAACTGAGAAGGACTGTTAAGCCATATCTACTGCCATATAAAGTAAAAGAGATCCACCAATATTTCTTTGTATGGTTAGAGGGTGAGCACTTTCACTCTCTATTGTAAAATTTTTAATAAGATATGAAATAGTCCTAGTAGTGAAATGAAATTAAACCATTATAGCATCTTGGAATGGGAAAATAGATTCAAAACAATTCTTTCCTGCATGCTATCTTCTTTTTCTTTATTTTTTTTTTTTTCTCTTCTTCCTCCCCCTCTCCCCTCCAACAAGTGAATCATAATTTCAACATTTCTGGATTATTTTCAACAGATAACCTGGCATGCTATTTTTATTATAGGCTCTTGCTCCTTACAGGCTTCATTACATTTTCATAATATACTCCACAGTCATTACAGATTTTGTATCTCTTTTTCCAAGGGATGCCTTTTAAAGGGCTATTTAGCCCCTTTTCTTTGCTTTATCAAAGCTTTTTCAGAGTTGGTTTTGGTTTGTGGTTTTTTTGTTTGTTTTTTTTTCTTCTTCCCTCTTTTTTCTTTTTTTTTTTTTTTTTTTTAATCGCAGCATTCCTAATGGCAGCAGACCCACTGAAATCAGAAGTTAAAAATAAATCTTATCTCAAAGAGACCATTAAGGCTATTGAACCCTCAGTCTTGGCACTTGTATGTTCCTAAATCCTTTTAATTTCAAGGTTGCCTTCCTGAATTATCAGTTTAATTAGAAAACATTGTATTTATATAACAGACCTAGTTCAATTGCTTCTTCAAATTCCCTTTTATTTTCTATAATTGAACTTAAAGAAATGAAGTTTAATTCAAACATTAAAAGTATAGATTTGACATCCTATTTGACTATTTAATCTCTCTGAAGTGTATCTCAGTGTGTGTTTCACAGTTGCTTAAAATAAGGACATATCCTTTTCAATTCACATAGAGTATTATCTAAAGATCTGCTGCCTGCTTCTTTCACTTGCTTTAATGGGACGTTAAGGGAAATGCATTCAGAATATTATCTTTTATAGTCTACTTTTACCACCAGATGTTTATATCTACTAGAACCAATTTCAGCTTGAAACTCCTTATCGGAGAAAATCTATTTACTAAAATGGACAAAAGAATGCATAAAATTTAAAATCTAAAAGATATATTGGAGCAATGTCATTCTAGAGAATGCCATGTAACTGTGAAAAGTAGGAAGAATGTGTATTTTCAAAGGAACTTCAAAATTATCATTTTGCACCTAGTTTTTAATTTGAAAGCTCTGGCACTTATCTGGATCCTTGCTGAGCTAGTTCAGATCACTAAACTAGTAGAAAAGCAGATAAAAAAATAAATAAAAAACCTACAGGGAACAGGATACCACTTCAGCCGCATGCAATAAAGTGGTAGGTCAGCCTTCTGTGCTGTAGAAGTATGTCAGTCATGCATGAAAGTCAACCCATAGGACTTCCTAATTTTAAACTTTCTCATTGCTACTTAATACCTGAATGGCCAAGATAGTTTAAAACCAAACAACACCCAGCCTTCTGTGAGACTCCCAAAACCGTTGCAATGGAGTAACTGTATCAGGCGAAGAACTTGCAATGCAAAACCTGAACAAGACATCAAGGATGCTTTTTTGTGGATTACCATTGTTTGGAATTTTCTATCCCTTACTCTGCCTTGTAGGTATAGGAAAAAATATGTAGCAACAAAGATTTCACAGCTGTTATTATGTTTGGGGATAATAAGGATTTAGGGTAGTAAACAAAATGGTGGTGAGTTCTAGTACTGACTTTATTAACTTGTCATTTTGAATTAATTGCTTCAAATTTCAGTTTATCCATCAGTAAAATGAGAAGAATAGTATCTTCCTTCGTGCCCAAAGGATATTTCGTTAGTGCCTGTGATGTCATGGATTCAAAAATGAAAAGTATGAGGATTAAAAGGGAGTACTGGCTTGCCACAAGATAACTGTAGTGACATGTGTTCCTTCCCCAGCTTCCTTGTGGTTGTAGAATTTTAATTAGGAGTTCCAAAAATTTTTCTTAGCGTAATCTGATGACATATATCAATAGAGCAGGATGTGTGACTTAGAAAATCATAGAATCATTTATGTTGGAAAAGACCTTTAAGAACACTGAGCCCAAACATAATCATTAAATCCAACCATAAATAAATGTTTGTTGTTTGAAGAGAACAAATGATTTATCTGGTAAGCTTTGCAAGTATTTGTGTCATCACAAACATACATGTCCAATGCAGTAGACGGGAATATAAGAGATCTCTATAAATAAACAGAATGATACATAGGGTAGGATATTTTCATGATTAGTCCTTCTTCCTGATTTTTTCAAATGAATTATTGCTACAGGTTCATCATTACAATTGTTACTATTTTGACAGTTCTTAGTTTCTTACTCACATTTTTATTGGCCTATGAATGCCAGTTGGGGTTAATTCACATATTTTTTCAGATGAAGACCATAATTTGGTGATGCTTAAGGTGGAAGCAGAAATTTTTAAAATTCCAGCCTCCTTTTTGGTATATATTTGAATACACTTTTGCCACACAAAATCAGTGTACAATCTCGTCCCTTTAGGTCCAGCTGTCAGCAAACAACTGAGGTATCTCATTTATACTAATAGGATGACATTAATATGGCTCACATGATGCTGTCACACAGACACCCTCAGTGTACACCTACACCATACCTTAATTACATGTAACTGGACAGTCCCACTGCTGACTGGGGATCACCAGAAGAGTAGAAGAATTATGGAGATTTAATGGAGTGGTATCTGAGAGAAGTGGCCTTAAAAAGACAGCAGAAACCCCATCTGCATGTTTCTGCAAATAACTTAAGACACTATTGACTGAAAAAGATCTTCAAATTTATCTACCTTTCTCTGCAGACTATATATGACAACTATATGCATTAAAAGTACTGTTCCATGGAGCACCTAAAATATAGTTGAGTTTAAGTGGACTGAATCAAGGTTGGGAAACAGGCAAATGAAGGTTTTTAGAAATACCTAATATCTGAATGCTATAGAAATTGATGTGCTTTTCATATCCAGATGGTTTTGTAAGCAATGTGTGAGTATTTAGCCACTTAGCATTTTTAACCCAGAATAGAAGGAAAATTTTAACCAGTAAGAGAAAACACATATCTTTCATAGAAAACTATGATCCAAACTTTGACTCAGTCTGCTGTACTCTGTAGGTATGCAAATGTGATTCCTAAAAAGCCTCAATGACAACTTTATGGAACAGGTCCTAAAGGAGCCGACTCAGAAGGAGGCACTCCTTGATTTGCTCATTGTCAACAAAGCAGGTGTCATGAAGAAAGCGGAGATTGGTGGCTGTCTTGGGCCACAGTGACCATGAAGTGATCAAGTTTAAAATCTCTGCTGACAGGAAGAAAAGTGTCAGCAAAACCTCAGCTCTGGAGATGGGGAGAGCAGACTTCAGGCTGCTCAGGGAATTAGTAACGTCCCCTGGGAAAATGCATTTACAGGTTCTGGAGTCCATCAGTGCTGGTCACTTTTTAAACATCAACACCTAAGGGCACAGGAGCAGGAAATTCCCAAATGTTGGAAGTCAAGCAGATAAGGCAAAAGATCCGCTTGGCTGAGCATGGATGTTCTCTTAGAAATAAGGCAATAAAAGGAAGGTTTATTCCCAGGGGAAGCAAGGTCAAGTGACATGAGTAGAGTTCAGAGATGCTGCTTGCCTATCTAGAGAGAAAATTCATGCTGCCAAAGCTCAGCTGGACCTGAAGCTGGCCAGAAATGGGGGCACAATAAATTTTAATGGGAATAAGTAGTATAGAAATATCATTGGCCCGTTACAGGATGAGGATGGTGATCTCACAAACAGGGACAGAGGAAAGGCAGAGGTGTTTAATGCTTTCTTTGCCTCTGACTTCAATATGGATGACAGACCAAGGGGGTCTCAGTGCCCTGAGATGGAGAACCATGACTGCGAGAATGATCAACTCCCAGTCAACACGTGTGGGATCTGCTGCTCCAGCTGGATCCCTACGAATCTATGGGGCCTAATGGGATTCATCCAAGAATCCTCAAACAGCTGGCTGATGTCATTGCAAAATCTCTCTCAAAGTTTTTTGACTGCTCTTGGGAATCCAGTGAGGTCCCAGCTGACTGGAAGTTGGTGAATGTTATCCTGATTTTTGAGAAGGGCAAGAAGAAGGACCCCAGAAACTTCAGACAGGCCTGTCAGTCTTACTCCAGTGCCTGGTAAAGTTATGGAGATTATTCCAGAAGGTATTGAGGAACACTTGAAAGAAAACACTGTCATCAGTCGCAGTCAGCACAGCTTCATGAGAGGAAAGTCCTGCTTATCAAACCTGGTTTTCTTTTAAGACAATGTAACCCATCTAGTTGATCAAGGGAAGGCAGTTGCTGTAATCATTTTGGATTTCAGCAAAGCTTTCAATACTATCTCTCAGGATCCTTCTGGACAAAATGTGGTGGGTGAGCAATTGGCTCATGGGTCAAACACAGAGAGCGACAGTAAATGGGGTGACATCAGACTGAAGACCTGTCACTAGTGGGGTTCCACAGGGCTCCATCTTAGGCCCTGTGCTCTTCAACATCTTCATAAATGACTTGGATGCAGGAAGGGATAGGATAGGGATACTAAGCCGGTTTGCAGATTACACAAAACTGGGAGGAGCTGCTAACTCCCTCCAAGACAAGGAGGCCCTGCACAAGACCTCAACAAATTAGAGAGATGAGCAATCACCAACCATGTGAAGTTCAACAAGGGAAAGTGCCAAATTCCGCACCTGGGACGGGACAACCCTGGATGTACATACAGACTGGGGAATGAGATGCTGGAAAGCAGTGCCATGGAAAGGGGCCTGGAAATCCTGGTTGATGGCAAGTTGAATATGAGTCAGCAGTGCCCTGGCAGCCAGGAGGGCCAGCCCTGTCCTGGGGGGGCATCAGGCAAAGCATCACCAGCTGGGCGAGGGAGGGGATTGCCCCACTCTTCTCTGCACTGGGTCTGGCTTCACCTCGAATACTGAGTGCAGTTTTGGGCACTGCAATAGAAGAAAGATATTAAGCTCTTAGAGAGTGTCCAAAGGAGGGCAATGAAGATGCTGAAGGGCCTTGAGGAGAAGCTGTATGAGGTGTATGAAGGGTTGAGGTCACTTGGTGTATTCAGCCTGGACAAGAGGAGACCGAGGGGAGACTTCATTGCAGTTACAACTTCCTCATGAGGGGAAGAGGAGGGGCAGACACTGATCTCTCCTCTGTGGTGACCAGTGACAGGACCTGAGGGAATGGTCTGAAGTTGTGTCATGGGAGGTTTTGGTTGGGTATTAGGAAATGGTTCTTCACCCAGAGGCTGGTTGGGTATTGAAACAGGCTCCGCAGTGAAGTGGTCACATCATCAAGCCCAAAAAAGCTCAGGAAGAGTTGGGACAATACTCTTGAATACCTGGTGTGACTTTTGGGGGTGATCCTGTGCAAGGCCAGGAGTTGGACTTGATGATCCTTGTGGGACCCTTCCAGCTCAGCATATTCTCTCATTCTGTGAATAGAGCAGATCTATGGGGCAGAAGATCGCTCTGTGGAGTGCTGTAAGCAAGGTTGCATCCCACAGCAGATATCAGCTCCCTCTGCTGGTGCAAAGGTAGAAAATTTGAGCCACCAGTTTAGTTTTCTGGAGTAATTTGAGCCTGAGCATTCTTGAGGGCTTGCAGACCTTTATGCGTATGACCTGATCTGGTATGGTGTACTGTATTGTATAGTTTTAGAAACTGACTCGACGGGGAGTATTACTTGTAGAAATATACAAAGCTCCAAAAGTTCACCCACTGAACAATTGCAGAGCTTTCAGTTCTTTAATACCTTGAGACAGCATAGAGAACTCTGCACACGTTTCTCAGGAGATACTTTTCATTGTGGAGAGAAAATGAGAGATCTTTGCTAAAGTTTAAAAGGACTAATATACAACAAAAACACAGCACTCCCCCAAAGCACTTAGCACATCCTGACCCACACAACTTAGTAAAGAGTAAAGAAAGAAAGATTAAAAGAAGAAACGGGAGGAAAGAAAGAGAGAGAAAAGAGATTAAGAGAAGAATAAGTGAAAAATAGCTACTGTCAAAGAGTCCTATGGAAGTCCAGCTTCACATGGGGGAAGCAGGTCCCAGGAGAGAGAGAGAGATGGAGAGCATGTGCTGCTGTATTTGTGAGCTTTGATCCCTGTAGCCACCCCTCCCAGGTGGCACTTCTGGCTCACTGACCGTTCAGTGCCTTGAGGCTGGAAAGTGGTGTAGGCAGCCAGAGGCTGAGTTTGGAATTCCAGGGTGTGTGGTGTGGATGGGCTCTCAGGCTCCCCTTTTGATTTACAGGTGCTACTGCAGAGCCTGCCGTGTGGGTTCCATGAGTCCTCCCTTGTGGGATACGGCCTGGCCTTTTCCCATCCACACATATACTTGGGTTGGTTCCAACACAACACTCAAATAATCCCCCATGAGATTCTAATTCCGTGCATCACAGGTCATCAAAATAATTTGTCTTCTGTTTTAAGCACAATAGCAATAGAAAAATTCAATCCTCTCTTATGACACAGATTTATTTTGAATTTTCAGGGTAATTTACATTAGTGGTGATATTGCACATGCAATAAATACTACTTGCTTGATTTCTAATGGTGTTAATAGTCCTCTTTGGTTATTAGTATAAGGAGAGTTGAATCTATTGTCATTATTTGAGTATTATTATTTTGTTGTACAGGAAAAACTGTTTTGCCTTAACCAAGGATGTATGTTTGTATTTAACATTATTCTTGAAGTTAGACTTCAACTCTGAAAATACCTCTTAAAAGTAGTATCAAACAGGAAAGATAGACAGATGGCAGAATAGAGAACCTGCCATTCAAGATAGAGAACAAAATAAAACCCAAGAAATTATCAATGGATGCCGCATAAGTACAAAAGCACCATTAATTAAGTTTGAAAAATAGTCCAATGTGAAAACTGTTAGATGAATAAAAAACTATGCTAAACAAGAGACTAAAGTGCCAAGTGTGCTACAAGGCATTATTGTAATTAACATAATTTCCAGCATGAGAAAAATACTATTTTTACTGTAGATTGTTTTATAGTGCACAACAATTTGGAAAAAGTGCTTTTATTTTTCTATCTATAATAACTGTCTATCATTACAAGAGATATTGTAAACAGGTTTTTGAAAACAGTGTTACTTTAAAGGTTAATTATATTCATAAATATTTCTCATGAACTAATTTATTCAGCTATTAATCCTGAAGACTCCAAAGGGAAAATGTCCCTGATGCCCTTTTTTCTCACTAATATAGGTACATAGTCTTACCTTCATTCTAATGCATTTTTACATTCTTGATTCATGATCCAGGTATCCTTATGTCCATTACCAGGATGATTTCCATATCAAGTGATGAGAATTTCTGCTCATGCTTGGTGAAATTAAACATCATAACAGTTATGTGAAGTCAATTTGAAGTCCTAATGAAAGACATCAGCCATAGCAAACCTACTCAGTTCTTTGGGAATGGAAATAATAGGCCTGCATTCTACAATTTCCTCCATTTTTGTCATAAGAAGAAGAAAATAAACCTGCTCTCTTCTTTTTATTATTTCACCTTACTCTTAGTTTATTCTAAATAGTTACAAACTTTTAAATTTATATCTATTGCTAGGTTCTGTCTCAGTGTCTTACAGCATATTTACAAAAAATGACATATATACAAGAATGCAGTTATATTATATTGTATTGTATTAAAAAAATATAACAGTACAATAATATTTTTATCATATACAAAATTTAAAAAAAACCCACACAAACAAACACAAAAACAGCTTATAAAACTGAGACCAGCAACTGATGTCTGTAAGACTGTTGCTGGGGTTTTTTTTCCAGCACAACATGCAATTCTCTGCAATCCTATTTTTTCCCTCTGAATATTTCATGTAACAGTGGTCATTCAATACAATTGTCTCAGAGAGAAATTTATCCTCAGGATTTTCTCTGACTTTTTGCTTTCTTCCTTATGGTTAGACACACAACAATGCTTACTGAGAAAGAACATGGAGAATTTTAAAACTAAATTTCTTCTTTCATGAAAAACAAATCAGTTTTCTGCTGTTTGAAATTTACTGGCTGACACTGTGTTTGAGTGAAAAGTAGGTAAAATTTAATCTATTGAAGGTAAAAAGGGAAAAATGAGGCAAAATTTCTGTGACTTCTCTTGCAGAGATTATCTATTTTTGTTCAAGAGATAGGCAATTTGAAGGTGCTTTACGGGGTACCTAAATTAGTCAGTCTACAATCTATACAGGACTCATAGAACTGTTTCCCCTATCATACAGACCTTCTAGGAGTCTTTTTCCTTGCCTACAGGAATTGCCTGGACTATAGCTGCAAACTGAAAGCTTCTAAAACAGGCTTTCTAGAAAAAATTCTATGTTGCTCTTTGATGCAGTGGTATTTAGCAAAGAATGGCAGTACCTACTAGTATTTATTTACATATCTGTATGTTTATTTTCTACAGAATCAGTTTCTGCTTGGGCTCAGTACCAGAACAGTGAACCCATCCTATAAAATATGCACTACATTCCCCACCCTACAACTTCAAAATCTTCTATGGATGAATAAGCGTCTCTTTTTTTGTCCTTGATCTGCTTAAACATTTCAGATCTAGTTCTTGCTGCAGTTATCTGCAACTTTGGCTCCTGGACAGTATTGTTGGAATGCAGACTGAATGGTTTTATTCCAAGCTTCCGTATGAGAAACAAGAGCTGCTGCATGGCATTTTCTTGACCTGGAAAAAAATCAAAGCAAAATGATATCATACTCTCACCTTTGTACTTCCAAGTGAGATCCAGTGTATTGATAGTGATCAGTAGTGCTTGTTCTCTGTGGCTGTCCTGGAACTGTGTGTTCTCATGGCCCTTCAAACCTAATCAAATATCCGAGCTTGCAGTTTACAGATTTACATTCCTGGAGCACACTGAACATTTTCAGTAAAACAGAGTTCTTCCACTGCCCTGATGCAATTGATGGCTGACAAGGCAATAATGTGTCTCGAGTGCTTTGAAAGAAAGGAAGTAGAGTTGAAGAAGAATCAATGGAGTGGTTCTTCTCTGAGGGCTCTTTTGACAGGAGAGTTAAAACTATGTAAAGCTTTGAAGCTGTTTTCTTTTCCTAGGTAGTCTGCAAAAAATTTGCAATGGAAAAATTACCATAAATAGGGATTGTGATAATATGGCAGATGTGATTTGTTCTCAAATGTAAGGCAGTTAGAAAGCTTATATAATTAACCTCAAAAAAACAAGCAAACAAAGTAAAAGTATGCCTTACTCTCTGCCAAAACCGGGAGCTGAATTACAGACGTAAAGCTGTTAGGGTCAAGGTAAGAATTGATTCATGGATTGCCATTAAAATCAATTGCAAAATTCCCATCAGCTTGTGAATTACAAAAGCATACCTTCAGTATTTCACTCCTTAGCCTCATAGAAAACCTACGGGAAAGCAGATAGTGTCAATTTCCCTGAAATCCAATGAATTAGACTGACATAAACATTCAGTTTGTATTGCCCTGAGCCAGCGGGAGATGCTCATTTCCAGTATGATTATTATAATTATTTTATATGTTCAAAATGTAAGACATATTACAATTGAAGACTGTAGACAATCCCAAACTTGGGCATATACACAAATAATATTACAGTCTTCTAATGGTAGCATGTTACTGCTGGTGTAGAGTATTGACATGCCAGCATTTGAAATGATTCTACTTTAATCATGTTCAAATTTGGTAATGGTACAAATCTTTTTGATGAATACATTTTAACAAGCAAGAGAGCCACTTAGTCCCTAGATGCCATCATGAGTTCCAGAGAAAGATGCATGAAGTGATAATGTGCTTTATACTCTGAAGAGAGATGAAACACTTCTGGCATCACCCCCATTCTGATGCAGAAAGTGCACAGAGGGGTGTGAAACACCACCTTTACCCTCTTTGCACTCACTGATAAATTTGAGACAAGAACTTCCCTCAAGATTTTTGCAAAAATACCATTTTTATGCAACTGTTATCCAGACATCTCAGAGAAAATTTGCGGTGACAGAAAGCAAGCTCTTCCTGAAAAACCTTCTGAAATTGTTCAGAAGTTATTCCCTTTCACTGCTGCTAACACCTGCTGTCTAGCTGTCAGAAATGTTTGGGGCCATGTTGAAATAATCATAAATATACTGATGCTGCAATATTGAGCAAACAGATATTTACATAGCTGCCATGGAAAAAATATTTATATTTGTGGAAATGAGTTTAGTATAAAAATAAAGCGTGGTAGGGAAAAAATTCATCAATAGAATGAAGATCCTTAGAATTCTTATTTTTAAGTCAAATGGAGTGAATATTTTCTCAAGTGGTTTGGGAAAGCTATTTTTAAGTAGTAGGACATTTTACATAACTGGTGCATAAGAAGTTCAAGTTTCCAATTTATTAAAAACATTATTAAAACCAAAATTTTCTGCATTGTGGAAAAGTAGCCCAGTAATAATTTTAATGAAGGTGGATTTTTATCAAGTATTCCTACAAGACAGTACCATTACTAACAAGAGCTTTTTGTCATGTATTTAACTACAGGAAACTTGAGAAAGCAGAAAAGTGTAGCTGTTTTCTGTTCTTACATGGCTTTCAGTGCAGCAAGTTTTTATTGCTGAAAGATAGTCTAAAGAAACCCTGTCAAGATAAGAATACTGTAATATAAACTAGTGTAAATACTATGTAAGAGATACAGCTCCAGCCAATTTTAACT
Organism: Anabacerthia variegaticeps; assembly: GCA_035583185.1. NCBI lineage: Eukaryota > Metazoa > Chordata > Aves > Passeriformes > Furnariidae > Anabacerthia > Anabacerthia variegaticeps. The sequence continues at coordinate 65,228,455 of JAWWEW010000001.1, forward strand.
AGCAAGTATGTGGCACACTCTCTAGTTGCATATTCTAATGCATAGATGAACCATATCATCATTAATAAATGGAGATATAGGAGCAAATGCACATGGTCTTCAGGCAAGGATGGTACTGGAGGCTGTTGTGGTTTGGGAACAGTACTCCCCAGTTCAGTGCCCCCACCGAGACTCTCCAAACCACATACCACTCTCTCTCTTGCTCCCCCACTTGCTCCTTCCCCTCCACAGTGGAGGTGGCTGGAGAGGAGAATTGGAGGTACAAAAGGCAAAGATCATGGGTTGAGATAAGAATAATTTTTTGGAAACAGCAATGAGTTAGGAAAATGAACAGTAACAGCAACAACACTGATGATAGAAGATACAAGAAAAGAAATTATTCACATGGGAAAAAAACCTGACAATAATAGACAATACCATATGGCTCACTCCACCATGTTTTCTGGACAAGAAAGAATTCCTTCTCCCCTAAAAGAGAGCCCCTTTCCCCTGTCCCCAGCCATGATGTGAGGTGGTATAGAATAACCTCTGGGTCCTAGCCGTGCCCCTCCCAGCTATTGCAAAAAATGAAACTTGTCCTGGCCAGAACCAGGACAGAGGGTTAACTGCAGTCCCTTGACTTTACAAGAAACCCTGTCAGGAAATCTTAAATGTAAACATGTATAGCACCATTTTGAAATGAGTTGTATTTATTGTCCTCTTTTCTTCCCATATTAAGGAACTGAGCTTTGAACTAATCTTAAAAATGGCATGGCTAAAGACTTTAAAATGCCTCAAATCTTCTTTTTCTCCTAGAAACAACCATCTTAAAGCCTCTTTAAAGCTGACTTTTCCCCTTACGATGCCGTATTTTAAAATAGCATCTTGTAATTGAAAGGGTATTCAGAATATCATTTACAAATTTAGACTAAAAGTAACACTTTTCCTAGTAATCTTTCTTTTTTACAGTGCAGTGCTAACGTGGGCAGTGAAGAAGTGAACAGACTGCAGTTCTTTCTGGTGCATCTTGAACAAATGCCACTGCTTATGTTCTAATCATTCACTTCACCAAAGTAACTAACGATGAAAAAAAGGTTGTGAAGAAGACATTAGTAGTAGTATCATATGGCAAAGTGTGGGTGTGATTTATCAAGTAGAATTTGTATCACATAGAGGATACTTGGCAAACAGCAAATTAAGTTTGTTCCTCAGATCTCAGATTGATGTTACATGGCAATAATTTAATAAATGAATAACAAGAATGATATTTTTTGAGCCAGTGAACATGAAACTTAATTATAGCCCTACCATGGACATCTGGCAATCATGGGTAGACAGTGGCTGGATTTAGAAAAAAAATAACACATCATCACAGTTTGAAAAACTGTATGACCACAAACACTTTGCTAATGGAACATATCCTGTTTGTTGGCTAAACTGAAGCAGATAAACAGGTCATATGAAATATTTCATGTGGATCAAAAATTTATTTTCTAAAGTGGTGCTGACAGTTAACCCACTAACTTAGATATTGCACAATAGGTAAGGGTACATAACTCACAACAGTTTCCTGAGGAATCATCAGGTTTGACAAAAGAGGATTTTCCCCTGCATCTGTGAAAATGTGCCTACCTTTTCCACAATACTTTTACAACAACATGGTTCAGTCTCATGAGCTAGGGTAAAAGGCGAATTGTCAACACTAAGGTCACTGTCCAAGGTACTTTGCTTGAAGGCATTTCGATCTATAAGATATTTTGAAGATCTATTTTAGCCCTGTTTGTCAAATACAGCCTTTAAATGGAGCTAAACAATTTACTAGGCTGTGGATCATAGAAAAGGTACTTTCTGGAATCTGTTACTGGGCCATATGCTCTTTATTCTTCCCTCAACTTCTTCATCATCATCTCACATCTGTTTCACTTGAGCTATGTTCAAAGTCCACTGCATCATTTTCAAAGAATCTTGAGGCCTGTTACAGTAAGAATGATGAATATAACATACCTGGGATGAATTTCCCAGTTTGGATAAAATGTACAACGTACACAAATCCAATGAGAAGATGTTTTCCCCTCACCCCTTCAAAATTCACTGATACTAATGTGCTATGGAAACTATATTTTAGGCTGAGATAAAAACTTTTTCTGAAAGTGCCTGAGAGACTTATATGAATCATAGGGATTTGACATCTGAAACTTTAAATCTCAGAGGAAAAATGAAATTGTAAGAAGTTTGTAATTTTACTGGTTTTAATTTTAAATTCCATACACTTTTCAAAAAGTGTCAAGCTTAAACGCCCATCAACATATTTCGGTCATCTTTAAACTATTATTGATATAATACGAGTTTCAAATCAAAATAATTTGGAAACTTTCCTCAGATTTTATATGCCTAGAATTATAATTTCTCACATATATTAGATATAAGGAAGAAATTCTTTACTGTGGGGATGAGACACTGGACCAGAGAAAATGTGGGTGCCCCATCCTTGAAAGTGTTCAAGGTCACATTATACAGGTCTCCGAACAGCAGCAAGTGAGAGTCTTGATGATTGTTAGGCACCAGATCAGTAATTATGGGTCAGAACCACCTTTTGGGGATGTATGTGTGTGCGTGTGTATGTGTGTGGAGGGGAAGGGATGGGTTGAACCCCAAGGAGGTGGAGTGGCATCATATCTCTCAAGGCAGTTCCTGGAGCCCACATGGGGAAGTCCCAGAGCAGCTGCGGTCACAAACAGCCCAGGAAAACCATAACACCCCACAGCTCCTAGAGTCCGTGACCCAGCTCGGATTGGCAGGAACAGTGAGAACATGTCCCCTCACTCTGGCCCAGGACCCGAGAGTGGCCAGTGGAACAGGACAAAGAAGAAGATAAAACATCATTCAGAGTGTTATTTACTGTAGTTCAGCCTGGTCATTACTAGTAATTTGTGTTTTAACTAATATAGATACATCACACATAATTTTCATTCATTAAAAAATTAGTTTACAATGAATAAGCAATGAGGATCAAAATTCTTTGAAACCATCTTAGAAATGTAAAGCATTTCATTATAAATGGTCTATGTTTCAAATACTTATTCCAGTTGAACAAGGAACAAATAAATACTTCCGTATCAGAATGGTTTAAAATTGTATAAACCAAACAATGTCTTATCCTGAAAATACATCACATACTTTTTTCCAATTCTTAGAAGAAAATATTTGTAGAAATACAGGTGAGAAATAAAACTGAGGAATTTTAATTAAAGAAATTAAGTGAAAGTAATATGCAAATAAATTTAAATAAAAGGTCATGTTTCAAATATGGTATAGATATTAAACAACATTTTTCCATGATTCCACCAGATATTTTTTTTTTTGGCACAGGAAAATGGGTATTTAGCATTTCAGTCTTTTCCAAGGTGCTAATGATCTCCTATGCTGATCCTGGGTGTGTGTGGGGGTGGGATGGTGTGTGAGTGTGTGGAGGTGGGTGCATGTGAAGGGAAGTGTGTGTGTAACTAATTAGTTATTTCAAGTTATTGTACTGTTCAGAAACTTGAGGATAATAAGCTACTACTTTTTATTATTGCTTTCTAGAGAAAGTTTATTGCACCAAGGACTTCAGTTAAGATTAAAACTTAAATACGAGCTAGTCAGCTCAATATCCCCAAATCAATTTGTCTCAGTGCGAAATAGCAGAACCAGTCCTAAAGTGAATGTCATCACTCCTTTTCAGGTAAGTAGGTTGTCTTGGACTAATCTGGCATACTGATATGTTTCATTATATAAATATGATTTTTTTTTTCCTAGAAATCCAAGACCCACTGAAGTAAATGACAGTGGGATTTATCCAATTAAATGGAGAAGTCTGCATTTTAGCTACTTATTCTCAGCTTTTGTTTATAGTTAATGAAAGGAAACAGACAGTTGTAATATGTGATTCATCTGAACTAAGATATCTAGTTAAGATGAAAAATCACATCCTAAAAATACCTGCTTCTCTATATTGATTATAGAGATAAATCCTAGTGTCAATACATCAAAGACAGACATGCAGAATGTCTATGTCTGAAGTTAGATGAGAGTTGAAGGCTTTTCACTAATTGCTATCTCTTTGTTCCTTTGAGCAGAAATTCCTTTGGATTCCATATCATCTCTGTTTTTCTGTTTCATAGTTTTGATTAAAAAAATAAACAAACAAAAAAGCAACAAAAAAAGTAACATCTTGCTCACCTATTTTAGTGAAAGTCAGTTTAGATTATAGTAGTCTGAATTTTAAAAATTATCTTTCCTTTTTCCTTTGTCTACCAGATGTATAATTTGTCTTTTAACTATAAATTTTTAAATTATCTGTTCTTTGAAAGAAATTATATATATATAAAAATCTGTTTCACTGGTATTACTGAATACTTTATGTCATGCTTGAAATGGTAGGGAACATGCAGATCTTTTACTGAAATGCATCAAAAATAATCAAATATTGCATTTGCTTTTCCTTTTGACATGAAGATATATTTTATTAGTAATTCTATAAATTCATTCAGATCCAAATATATTCAATACACCACACATGTACAAATGCAATTCCTTTGATGTCAACTAACATATGATACATTCTTTCAATTAAGACCAGCCTTTGTTTCAAATTAAATCAGTCTTAAAAATAATTTGCCTAATGATCTACAAATCCATTAATAACACTCCTTGATATGACATTAGAAAATTGCATTTTAAATTTGGAACTCTTCATCCTGGAGAAGAAAAGGCTCAGAGGGAAACTCTTCAATGTATACAAATATCTGAAGGGAGGGTATAAACAGGATGGAGCTAGGTACTTTTTAGTGGTGCCCAGTAACAGGACTAGAGGCACAAACTGAAACTCAGGAGGTTGCCTCTGAAAATCAGGAAACCCTTCTATGCTGTGGGTGTGACTGAGCCCTGGCATAAGTTGCTCATTGAGGTTGTGGAGTCTCCAAATTTGAAGACATTAAAAAAAAAAAAAAAGAATGGACAAGATCCTGAACAAGTGGCCCTAGGCAGACATGCCTGATCAGGGCAGCTGGGCCAGATAGCCTCCAGAGCTCCCTTCTGACCTCAGCCATTCTATGATATACAAATCAAGTTGGTCAAGAAAGAGTGAATTAAAAGAAGAGAAGATGACAAAATCTTAGAATCTACCATTCTAAGATATTTTGTGGCCTGTTTGGAAATTATGAAATTCCTAGGTTTATAGTGGTTTTGAGTTTGGGTATTTTGGTTTGTGTTTTTTTTTTTGTTGTGGATTTTTTTTTTTTTTAATAAATATATTAAGTGTAACTGTATTACAGATTTGCCTGTGAAATGTGAGTGCATGAGTAGCAAAAAGAGATAAGAAGTAGCAATAGTTAAGCTCCAAATAACACATCACCTAAATATAATCATGAGACAAAGGTCAAGTTCACACAGTTTAGGGCAATCAAGGGATTAAAGAGTCAGAAAGTCAGCACAGGTCAGGATGGCAATCCTTCTGTGCATGACATGGTAAATTTTTTCTCTTTTTTTATTTTTATTCATATTCCCCAGTAGTTCTATGAAAAGAGCATTTACGAATATCAGTGGGAGCCCTGTGTGTATGACAGCTGCACAATATACCATTAAGAACTGTAGTGCAGATTGGAGAAAGGAATTTTATCCTTTGTTAAGGACTACATTGCAACATTTCTTATCCTTTAAGAGAGACTTTCAAGTAAAATTGTTCTACTCTTGTCCTGATTTTCCTCATTGTCTAATTTTTATCAGTGCATTCAATTTAGTCCTTTCTCTCTACAGTTTCCCTTTTCTTCAACCATTCTAATGATCAACTTTTTTCTGTTCTCTATCACACTTGAAACAGCAGACCAAAAAATAGTTAACCACCTTTGTTCACACTTGAAAAAAGAACTTAAAGCTCTTCTATTTCATTGATTTTCGTAAATTTCATGCTTTATTTTATAGTTATATATATATAGCATTTCTTACTGCAATTACTTGCCATTTTTTCTGATTATGATAAAGCCTTAAATATTATTATAAAAAACACATGCTATCTATTCTGATGAAAAGTTTAAGAGCAGTTGGTGGAGTAGAATGTTGTTAAGATTACTTGTACCTACTAAACTGTTCAAACTAGAAGTGAAACCTCTGCAACATTCTAGTCTATTAAAAGCCAATTTCATATTGTCAGTTGATGGAAAAAAAAAAAAATCTCACTACTTTTCATTTTTTTAAGGATTTGATATAATTTGTAAATTAGCGCACAATTTGGCACTAGAAAGTATCAGCAGCAGAGATAGAACAAGAAGTTGACCTTTAAGAGCGAAGGAAAAAAAAGTAAAAGGTTTAAATAGGGGACTCATAGGAAAAGAAGCTCTAACCTATACAATTACCTTATATTCATCACTGTTGAGAAGTGTGCAAAAGAAATTCATACACACTTAAGGAAAATTAAGTCCTAGAAAGAATTTGGGTCTATACTTCATAAGTCTTGTGTAAGAAACTAAAAAAAAAAAAAAAAAAAAAAAAGCAGGTTTGAGACTAGTGAGAGAACTCTGGAAGGTAGCTAGAATCCCAGCAAACAGGGTTATAACAGCAATCTGAGACCCAAAACTGAGAGAAAGGCTATTAAGGACCTGATTTAAAGTTAGCAAAAGGAGTTTGTGTTTTCTAAGATACAGAGTTATATCAAATCTTCATCATATACTCAGAAGAATAAGAAATAAAATTAAACAGAAACAGATCTGGAAGCTAAAACAAGCCTAAGCAGAAACAACTAGTATATCACAAAGGACAAAGGAATAAGGAGAATTCAGATGATACAGTGAGCAAATTATTTCTCAAAAGACTAAAAAGATTGTAGAATAAAAGTGTCACAACACAATTAGGAAGTTTATGCTTCTGAGACAACTGGTCAGTAGGCATTAGTGAAGAAATGATTAATCATGGTCAAGTGCTCAGAATATACCTAAACATATATATATTTCTTACAAATGTTTCTTTAACTTGCCAAAAAGAACATTTTATGTGCAAATGTGGCTTCTGAGGAGAAAGAAACCCATGGTCTTTTCTCTACCTTTTTTGTCTTTTTGTGCCTTTGAAAGTAGAAGTGAAATTTAAGCACTTTGAATAAAAAATCCTATTAAAAAAAAAAAAAAAAGAACTTGGTTTTGTTGTTGTGGTTCAACAATCTATTTTAACAACTAATTTTGTGTAATTAAAAAAAAGTATTCAAAATATCAAGCCATATGAAGAATTTTGATTAGGTAAAATCCTCAGGAGTTTATGTTGTCTGACAGTAATTAAAATCCTTAATATGAAATGCATTATACTTTCAATGTGACAATAAAACTGTAAACCTGAATTCTGAAAAAAAAAAATTAAAAAAATATTCCTTTTCATCTGGAAGGGTGGTGAATGAATAAAGCTTTGTGTAAGGACAGTTCTGGGTAGATGCATCCTGTTATATATGCATTAGCAGCTCAAAATATTTGAGGTCACAGGCTTCAGTTGTTGCAGATTGTCAGATGTTCATCCTGCTGGCACACCAAAGCAGCTAAACGTTGGAAGCCATGTCCAGAATACAACATTTTTACACATCTAAGCCTAACTTAACATTCCTTGCCTCTTAGCAAGACCTGCCAGCTTGAATACAATGACAGTGTCATTATTTTTTAGTATATTCATAGAACTACTTCTGGCTGTTGCAGAAGATGTTTTTGCCAATTACAATTTATGTCATTCATTCTTGCTTATAGGCAACATCAATGAGCAGCAGACTGATGCAAAGTAGCTAAACATGATAATATGCATTCATGCAACATTTTTCTTTTCATGTCATGAACAGTGCTCTAGTAAGTCTTCACAAGAATCTCACTAAATTAGATAATATCAATTCAAAATAAAACTGAGACTATTAAATCACAGAAAAGTTGTCTGAGGTTAAGGAACAAATCAATGGCAGAGAAAATTAGAGCCCAGGACCTCTGAATTTGAATAAACATTCCCTCAGCAACATTGGAGGTGGTGTCTTTGTTCTGTTACAGTGATTTTATGCAATTTCTTCACTGTGAGATTTGTGAGACACTGGAACAGATTGCCCAGAGAAGTTGTGGATGCTCCATTTATAGGAGTGTTCCAGGACAGGTTGGATGGGGTTTTGAGCAATCTGGCGAAGTGGAAAGTTTCCTGCCTGTGGCAGGAAGGTTGGAACTAGATGATCTTTAAGGTTCTTTCCAACACAAACCATTCTATGATTCTGTGAATCATTTTCCAAGAGAGGATGAAGTTTTACAAATGCTAAAAAAAAGAAACGTTTGCTAGGTAGTATTACTTCATTTCAAATGTTAAACACAAAGACAGAAGGCAACTTCTCAACAGAAAAGAATGGTTATTGAATAATAATGTTGCAAATACAAAGTACTATCTCTGTTGTAATGGCAGCTATATTGGAGCAGTAGATGAGGCATGGAAAAAGGTGCTATAGAGTCTGAACAGGAGAATATTTGGTAGTTTCCAACCACAAAGAAAGGAAAAGGATATGCTTTTCCAATGAAACCCAGGATCCATGGCAACATGAACAATTCAGGCTCTATGTGATGCATTTCTATATGGCACAGACAATATCATGGGCACATCTGCCACATTCGGATTCCTGAAAGCACAAATCTGAGCTTTCAGAGTTACAGCACATACAGAGACAACAACACATATACAAACAATAACACAACACATTGTGGTAGATCTGAGGTTGTCCTAGTTCAGCAGGTGGGACCAGTTATCACTGTGTGGGGGGTGATCAAAGCTATGTATTCTACCCCCCTCTATTCATTTCCCAAAAACAATGGACCATTTGCAGCAGCTGCCCAGGGAGTCGTTAGCACCTTCACACCCAGCCTGGGGGGGCGTGGCTGCCAATGGGCCATCGATGGTTCAACAATACCCCATGACTCACAGAGTTAATCACCCATTGTGTGA
>JAWWEW010000001.1:65237506-65249111 GCA_035583185.1 Anabacerthia variegaticeps
ACCTGCCGGGTCCCACCCTAGCCACTCCTCCCCTTTCCCATAATTGTATTCTCCCCTCCCCTCTTTCCCCATATTTGTCGTGTCCCGCCCCTAACTCCTCCCAGTTCCCAAACCCCTAAAAGTCTCAGGTGCTCTCAATAAAGTTGTTCCAGCTCTCTACCCCTCATCGGCTGTGGACCGTGTCCTTTGTTTCCCTTCAGCACGCGGCATAGAAGGACACAGATGGATCAAAAATTGGACATGAGATGCCACTGTGCACTTGCAGACCGAAAAACAAACTGTATCCTGAGCTCCATCAAAAGAAGCGAGCAGATCAAGGAAGGTGATTCTCCCTTCTATTCTGCTCTCATGAGATCAAACCTGGAGTAATGCAGCCAGTTCTGGGTTTCTCAATAAAGGAGAGACATGGACCTCTTGGAGTGAGTCCAGAGGAGGGCTGTGAAAATGGTCAGAGAAATGGAACACTTCTCCTATGAGGAAAGTCTGAGAGAGTTGATGTTGTTTAGCCTGGAGAAGACTCTGGGTACACCTCATTGCAACCTGCAGCCTATAAGAAAGATAGAGAAGGAGTTTTTACTAAAAGGCTGTAATGATAAGACAAGAAGAAATGGTTTTAAAGTGAGAGAATATAGGCTTAGATTTGGATATATGGAAGAGGTTTTTTTAGAACAAGGGTGGTGAGATGCTGAAACAGATTGCGCAGAAAGGTTGTAGATGCCCCATCTTTGGAAATTATGAAGGTCAGTTTGAAGTGGCCTTTGAGCAACCACATCTAGTGTCAAATGTCCCTGCCTGTAGGAGGTGGTTAGGACTGGAAAATCTTAAAAGGTCCCTTCCAACTCAAAGCATTCTGTGATTCTGTGACTGTACACAGGAGTGACATCATCTTATTGTATTCATACAGGCATAAGAACAGTATAGAAACAATTTGAAATCTGCATACTTTAAATTTAGAGTAATGTGATTTTGATCATTTGTATATGATCTATAACATACATTTTTTTAAATTTATGAGTGCAACACTAACACATTTTCAATGCATTCTAACTTATATTAGAGTATGGAATAGAAATGGAAAAATCTTCTTAGCCTGTAGGCCCCACCACATTACTTACATAATACATAGAATTTAAAAAACAGTTCTACAGGCAAATGTGTTATTATTTCAAGTGTGATGCAGTAATTGATCCCACTGTTTTCCGATATCCATGTTTTTTTCCAAAACAGGCAAATACGTGACTAATTTTAAGTCTTCCTAAGAAGGTAAATAGTGTCTTCCTCTGAAATTGAGTTCATTAACACTAAGGTCTTGATCCTGCAGATCTTTCTGAGGTGTATAGTACCAACTGTACACACAAAACCAACCCCCACCCTCCCCAACACAGTTTACTGCCAAACAACAGTAAATATTAGATTCCAGAGTACAGTGAAGAGGCTGGGACCAGATGTGTCTACGGAGCAGAGGCTTAATTACAGGCCTCAATTGTACTAGTAAGTTCCTGCTTAATTGTGCATCGTCCTTTGATAATTTAGCCCAGCTGCTCTGTGGCTATGTGAGCCATACAGCATAATATGTCTCAGAATACTTTATGCTTTTAATAGAAAGATAGACAGCAATGTGCAAAATAATGTTTAATCCTGCCCAATATATAGCTATACGTGGTAAAAGAAATCAGTTTGTATTTATTTATTTTGCCTTCTGATAAAGGCATATGGAGTAACTGAAATTATAGGTTCATTTAGATTACACCAAAGTCACTTCTTCGCCCAGTAATGTCAATGCTCTGGTTTATTAATAGACAAGCCACTCCAATATATACATTTTTAAAAGAACACTTCACTGAAACTAGACAAGGAAACAGGTTGTGGTGTATTTTCCTATAACAGGAAGGAATCTAAATACATATGTCAGCATACAGATGTTATTTTTACATGGATGAGTACATGCTGCTGAAATCTGAAATTAAAAGCCTGATAGAAAGCTAACATTGATAAGTTAAATCTCCTTACAAATTTGTGACATTCCCAAAGAAGAATAATGAGGTTCTTATTAGATGAGAAATAGATATTTTTCTCTAGTGTACACTACTTATAAATTATTATCAGAAGCAAATTAACCAAGAACATGAACCATAGATGTGTGAAATTTGGACTTATTTGTCGCTTCTGTCTCTTCTTTCAGCCCTTAGTTCCAAAATCGTGCCAGGACATACAGTTCTTCCTTCTTGCACATGTGCTCCCCAAGTTCCTGGCTGAACAAAATTACTATAAAGGATGCTGATAAAACTCGTAGCAGCCCCATGTCTGTTTTGCCCTCAAGTTCAGCCTGGTCTTCACATAGGGAGGAGTCAGAAAAGTCACTTGAAGCTACTGCATTTGCTCTTCCTCCTTTTGCTCTGCACTGAATTCAGACCACTTAATCTCCCAAATAAGGATTAATTTCTTGCTCTCACTATTCCCAGCTTTTAAATTGCACACAGAAAAGCTTATATAGAAGGTGAAAGCCATGAGCAAAAGGTCCTTAAGGCTATGTCAACACCATTAAAGAAACTATAGCCAGTGCTGGTCTGGGGGCCACGTACACATGTATTATTAAGATGGCCTACAATATGTTTTTAGATAAGGTTAAAGTAATACCTTCCTAAGCAACCTCATCATGGTTTGGGGACACAAAACTGCAGGGATCATTACCAAATGGTGTGACAGATGAATAAAGTCTACTGAGGAAAAAAGAGTTTGAATACATGCAGCTCCATTCCACTTGATGTCAGCACCAGAGTCTCTTTCCTCCTCCTTTTCATTTATCAGTATGCAAAATGAAAACCCACTGTAACACCCCAGTACTGAAGCCTCAGACTTTACTGTATTACCTAAATGAACTTTTATTATTTATTACCTATTATTTGTTCTCTAAATGAACATATTACCAATGAACTTTTGCAGAGTCTTTTAGTTCTTTAATACCTTAAGTTCATGTAAAGAGAAAATGCCGAGACATTTTCCCAAGAGACTTCTTTTAATTTAGTGAGAAAGTAGACAGTTTGGCAAAATGTTAACAGCGGCAACATACAAACAAGAAGATTCTGCAAAGCACCCAGCAAACACCAACCACATTGTACAACCCATCAGTTTTAAGTTACCCAAAAGAGATTAAGGAAAGAGTAAAGGAAGACAAGATTAAGAGGAGAAAGAAGGAGCAAAGAAAGTGGTTAGAATAATAGAATTGCATAGCCACAACCAAAGAGTCCTATGTAAGTCCATAACTTCAATGCAATAGCAGGTCCCAAGAGAAAAGGATAACGAAAAGACTCTGTGCCCCTGTATTCATACCGTGCGGCCACTGTGCCCACCCCTGACAGGTGGGACATCCGGCTCACTGACCACTCAGAGCCCTCCAGGCCAGAGTGACAGGTGGTGCAGCCAATCAGAAGCCCCAGGGATGTTGTGTGGGCAGGACACCTTTTGACTGACAGCTCCCCCTGCGGGTTCCGTGCTGCTATTGGGCTGCAGGCTGGGTGGCTCCAGCCTGGCCCCTTCCCCACACACAAAGCCTGTTCCGACGCAGCCATTAAATAATCCAGTGAGATACAAACCCAGTCTTCTCACACCCCTACAGGAAGTTATTGTACGGGTAAAGTCAGCATTACGGCGTAGTAGAAAGTGCCCATGGATCCATCCCTATTCCTGAATTCCAAGGGGCACAGTGTATTTAAAATGGGAAGGGTTTACATATCATTTCGGGGGCAGAGAGAGGAATCTGTCCAGATGATTTGCCCAGTCTAGCACCTCTTGTTGTCTCTGTGCATGGTTCTTTGACACAACAGGATGTCCAAAGTCAGTCTTCTTATTTGTTCTGCTCAGAAATTTGACCAATTTTTTTTTTTTTTCTTGTGAAACCAGAATCTGGCAACAGCAGCAGAATGTGGCATCTGCTATCCAATTTTTTATAAATATATCTTCTTCCATCTCTGCTCTGAGCTTTTTGCATCTTAAGATGTTTTTTTTTTTTTGTCTTGGGCATTGCTGTTAAATTTTTGTGATCAGCAAGAAGCTTTGTTTTGCTATTACTGTTGTTATCAAGCCTTGCTAATTCCCACTGGATTTCTGCTTCCTACAGCAATAACAATGAAGTAAAATAGGGAGGGAAGAGGTGGGGTACAGTGTTTTAAGAAGACATTACATTTGTCATGAACACTCATTTTAGAAGGAATGATATAAGTTCTTCACAAAACTGTGTGCACATCTTTGTGGTACAGGAAAACCTGACTGGAATATTTAAAAATGTGAGTTGCAGTCTAGCAGTCATGGTTCATATTCCTCATTTTAATTCCTAACTTCATTTCACTCTTATGCAGTGAAAATATGGAGGCAATTAAAATGATCCAGATACAAAATTTATGATTGGAAGGCATATTTAGTGAAAAACCTCCCAATGCAATCACAATGCAGAAGATATTTCAGTTTATAAAACCCAAATGTTTAAAAAGTAAAATGTTCTGAAATTGGATATTTAGGGGGGATTGCTTAATCAAATAGGATTATATTTATTCAAGTACAAATATTAATTTCAGTAATGAATTATTTTATTATCTGATAAGTAAAAAATGACAGTTTGATAAAATATCTGTAGTTTAATTACAAGCAACCTTACTGTATTATGTTTTTTGTTCTATTCAATATTAGTAACTTCAGTACCAAGATATCTGAGTCTCTTCTAGAGAAAATTATATAATTTACCTCTACTGCACATACCTAATATAAGAAGTAAACATTGCTAAAGGAATAAAGATATAAAGGGAGACATGAGACACAGAGAAAATAAAGTGGGCAATTTAGAGAAAGAATAAAAGGAGAGATGAAACAGAATGTCTGCACTGAATGGACATGAAATTTGCAGGCTGCAGAATTTCTGACTCAGTAGATGGGGCATAGAAATAGGGAAAGAAAAAAAGAAGTCTCAAATAATCTTAAGAAATTCACCTGTGGCTATTTACTAACATTTGTATCCTTTGAAATACCTGAATTTGAAAGTATTTTATGATAAGAGCTCATGTTTTAACTCTAATGAAAATACATTATTAAGGTTACACCACTTGCTGTGTATCAGGAGCAAGTTGATCCTTAGTGTCAAGTCCTGGAATTGATGAATTGCGTGTGTCGATATACAGATAAAGACATATATACATACCTATAAACATCATTTATTTCCTAAACAATTGTTTTTCAGTTTGTAAATTAGTCTTTGGAGCTTTCAGGCTTTTCTTCTTCGAATTTCTACCATTGTGTGTCTAGTTCTGGAAATAATACAATAATGTCAATACACTGTAGCCATAGTGATATAAAAATATATATGAAGAAATTGTGTCCAAAAGCTTTCTGTCTTTTTCAATCTAATCATCTGGTATAATACTCTTACACTTCCAATGGCAAAAATATTGGAATAAATTTGAAATTAAATTACTACCTCAGACTGATTTTATTTAGTAATATATAAAAGTTTAACTTAGTATCTAAAAACAAAATTAAGGAAATAAATGCCTGATTAATTTTGTTTTATTAAATTTCATTTAAACAATAGAACTCAGTACAATTTTATTGCATTATTATGTTAGCTTTATATTTTAATCATTGCATAGGTTTCTTTTTCTGCTAGACAACAAAATAAAAAGAAAAAAAGACTATTTTTCTTTTCTGTCATGTACCAATGGAAGGAAACAGACCCTCTATCAGCTTAGATAACACATTTATTGGCTTGAATTGGGCGAACCATGTAATTTTTTTTTTCAATACTGGAAAATTCTGAGCAAAATCAGTATGTCACACACATGGGGAAGGTAAAATAATTTAAACAGAATTACATCAAAGGTGAAATTCACCATATGTAGAAGGTCAGTTTAGGACACATGAAGAATTTATTGTCTGCTTTATTTTCAGGGTGCCAATGTTTTGGAGCTGTCTCCTGAACACAGCACTTGTTAAAATATTTTTAGCACTACAAGGTTATGATATCCTGCATAAATCAATATTTCACAACTGATCATATAAACACCTGAATTCAATTTTGAGTTTTATTGCTGTTCTTATTAAACTTCCCTGTTGTTCTAAATGTATTAGAGCCCCTCAGAACAAGTAGAATTAAAAAAGACGGAGGGAAGGAAGGGGGAAAGAGAGGGAGGAAGGAAGGATGGAAAGAGGGAAGGAGGAAGGGAGGGAGGGAGGGAGGAAGGAAGAAGAGGAAGGAAGGAAGGAAGGAAGGAAAACTTTTTCATTTGGCATTCAAGATAGATTGGTGGACATGAATGAACATTTTATTGATGAAACAGTAATTTTATAAGTTTATCTTTGATTTTCAATTCTGTATTGCCACATATGGGATTAGTGATTAATAGGAACTCACCTAGACCTGTAGAGGAGAAAATATATGTTTTTATATCTGCTGGTTTTTTTCTGTTGTTTTTGGCTGGGTTTTTTTTGGTGTTTTTTTTTGTTTGTTTGTTTATGTTTTTTTTTTTTTTTGCCCAGAAGTCTACTGGTAACAAGTGTAACATCTCAGGGAGGCAGAAGTGCATCTGAAGTGCTTGAATGTGAAGCTAGTCTGGAACGCAAAGCAGCTGTTGTGAAGATCAGCACTTATATCAGTCTGCAGAGCAGGCAAAACCCAGGCAAAAAAATCACCTTTGCCTCTTTTTCCCCTCTGTTGTGCTTTGTTCACCTTCTGTCTTAAAAGAAGCAACACAGAATGTACCCCATTGTCAACTGCATCATGATATGAAGTGTATTTTAAGCATTCCAAAACTGGAGAAAACCTTTACACATATGCAAGTATTTGACACGACTACAGATTCTGACAAATGAATATTGAAATAGCTCTAATAGAACCAAAGATACTGCCATGTGATTTAAACCATTTTTTTAAAAAACCAAAATTATTCTTTTTAGGTCTATTATACTAAATGAAACTTAATTAATTCTGCCTCAAATGCTGACTAAATATTTACACATGGTTTTTCCAGTTTGGCAAGCTAGTTTATCTTTGGTAGATTTTGATAGGTATGAGATTACTAAAAGCCTAGGTCTGATTAAACTGTTTGTTGTGATTAAGAAGATTTTGCAAAACTTGCTGTTATGATAGTATTTTGTGGGTTTTCTCATATTGAGTAATTAGGATCTTACTTTTGCAGGGAGTATTTTTATATTATTATATACTTCTCTGATTTATTTGAACCCATCATAATTTTATCACAAATTAAAAAAAAAAAAATGTTTTCCTTTTGAAATTTAGTTTATCACTACAGGGAGAAAAACGTAAAATGTATCTATAGTTCATTCAGTGTTTGTCAGAAATCTTCCCGTTTTCTTTCTCTCTCTTTCTCAATATCAGTAGTAAGTTTGTTCCACACACTGTTTCTGTTGTGTTGATTTTCTTCCTGGTATTTCAACAATACATTTTTACTCAATTTCTCAGTAATTCCTTTACATGAATTTGTATTCAGCTGAAAGCTCTCATTCTCTGGGAAGCTTTCTTGCTGTGTGTAAATGATCCTATTTTAAGTACTGATACAGAGCTTGATGAGTTGTCCAAATGGAAATTTTTAACATTATTTGAAATACCACAGTTTTTCCAAGAGATGCAAATAGAGCTGTAATTTATGACACATGGTTGTAGGCTGGGCAGCATGCCATAGGGCAGGCTATTAAATAAGGCCTGAAATGAATAACATTCTTTTTTAACAATGTTGAAATATAGTTCTGTGGAATTAATGTTTTTTGAAATGTCAAGAGCTGTAATTTAAAATATTGGGGTCTGACATGGCAGACATATTTATATTTGCATCCTATGAAATCAAAACACATTTTTAGAAGCAAAAAATTAAATTTCTCAATTCATGTAACTTAAACAAAATTGTGATCAAAGTGATTTATTTATTTGTTGATGACAAGTTATTGACAAGCAGTTGGTGAATAAGTGGTCAGGGTCACTAACAACAATACAAGAGGTAAACCACAGTACTAGATCTTTTAAAAAGTCAATAAATGTATCTTTCTAACCACCCTTCTGTATCCAACATCTTTCTTTCTGTCTCTCATGTCTACACATGTACACACACACTTTTTCACACAAAGATACAGGGCATGAAGGTCACCAGCCTCCCCTTGCCTAGGAGTGGGGGTTTCCTTCCATGCTCACCCTTCCTGTTGGACATGAGAGTGCCCTGACTTTGAGCGCACTCCTGCCACTCCCAGCACCTTGCAGGTGGATGAGCTGCTGAAAAATAACTCCATGGACTCACATTCACACAACCCAAGTGTGATCCCTGCCTTGCTGCCCTGAGTATTGCACCCTGCAATGCCATCCCACTTGACAGAACACAACTGCTTATCCTGTCCTGCTCAGACATGGACACATTTTTTTTTAGTATAAATTTTCATGCTTTGTTTATGCTTATTTCAAGCTGTCTCATTCTTTGTTTCAAATTGAAATTGGGCTTATTTGAAGCAATGAGAACTTCAGAAAGAGGTATTTAGGAAGTTCAATTTACTTTAAGAAGAAACTTACATGACTTGATCAGTCCGCAAGTCTCTACATATTCTGTCAGTGCTTTCCAAGCTGCCAGGTTACTGCCAGCTTTTATATTTACCTTTCTTTCTAAACACAATATTATTTTCAAGCAAAATAGAAAGCAGTTCAGAAATCAGATTGCTAAAATTTCAGATTCAAGACATCTGTCTTTGAAGTTGGAATTCAGCTCTCAAGAGTAGACATCTGTCTACAGACCTTATCTAAATCTTTGTTTATTCAGTGACTAAAGTCTGAATATAGTCAAAGGAAAACAAATAATTGAGTTAATGAATTTGATTCCTCTGTCCACACACAAGGTTCCTATGGTCACTTGAGAGCACCTTGGTTATCTTGCCTTTCCAGCAACTACTATTGAAGATGAATATAGATCCCATATATATCCTCTCAGAAAACTGTCAGTTCATGTCGTTGCTGTCAATGGCTTTAAGGTATATTGGGTGACATTAGGTTTTTATGTGTAGGTCACTACTCCAAACCAGTGAAATTTATAAATCTGTTAAGCAGATGTGATCTATACAAATAATACACATGTATTATTTGCGTATGAAACAACAGACTCTGGAACATTAAAATAACCCCAAAACAAAACCAAACCAAACAAAAAAGATTAAAAACATTCAATTATCAATTTATTATTCAATGAATTATTCAATCAATTGAATCAAATGTAAGTATTTCAGAACTGAAACATGTTGCCTAAGAAGGCTATGAATTTTTCAAAGCTCTCATGACTATGTCTTGAGTGATCTGAGCAGTCTTCAAAGTTTGACCTGGGAGGATGGACCAGTGTTGACATCCTCTTGTACCTTACATCCTAGTCTGTCTGGTTTTGCATGTCTGCTTGAGATATTTTAGGGAGCAAAGAGAACAGACTGCAGTGAATACAAGACTGTTGTCAAGAGTGAGAGCATAGGCAGCGCCAAGGGGCACATTTCAGCCTCAAAGCAGCTCCCAAGGGAAGGAGGGGCAGCCCTTGGTTCCAACTTTCTTATCAATGCAATTTAACAAGTTGCTTATGTCCTTTGAATCACCTGTCTGAATTTTTTGACACTCAAGCAAAATTCTAGAAAGGTGCTCTGACAGGCCATCAGGGGATTTATAAACATAGTTCTCACAGATATGTTCTTAGAACTTTTGTGACTACTCAAATTTAAAAATACATTCACATACTAAGTAGGCTTAAGTGAAATTATATATATAAAAGTTGTACTCAACATTGCATTGGAAAGGAAGAATAGAGTCTTTATTGCTGTAGGACCAGTTTATCAGGAGCTGTAAAGAAATCCTGCTGATATAAATCTGATCCATCTGATAAAGTCTATGAGGATTTCTGAAAGGCATTTGACAAGGTCCATCACCAAAAGATGGTCAATAAACTAAGCAAAACTGAGCTGTTCTCATTTTGGCTCCTAATAATCTCTTCTGAAATTCTCTTTCTGGTAATCTCGTCTAGGCTTCCTTTTCCACAAAAGGTTGGACCAGATGGTTGTTTGAGGTTCCCTCTAATCTGGACTGTTCTATAAATATAAGAAAGGTAAGATCATTAACATATGTAAAGGACTGACTAAACAGCAAAAAGCAGAGAATATAAATGTTTTCACTGTGGAGGGAGACCTAGCAGTCAAGTCTTACCAGTGCTGTAGAAATATCACCTACAGAGCAGGAGTTTTGTACTGAAAGATGGTGCATGAAGGGACAATATAATTTTTTCACATATGCTTTTTTCTGTCAGCAACTGCTGTAATCCATTGCCAAGAACAGAGCATAGACTAGAAATATCTTTGATTTTATCTTATCTATTAAGGCTTTTCTTACTTTAAAAAAATCTCTAATTGCCACAGATTTCTGTGTTGGTAGTTAAGCTCTTCAATATATTTGTAAGTCTGGAAAGGAGGACTACTAAAACTTAAATTTTGCTGATGATATTAAATTATTCAAGTAGGTAGCAAAGACTGTAGAGACCTATGGAGAGATCTTACAGTTCTGTGCTACTGAGACATAAATGACAGATGAATCACCACTGATGCATTTAAATTAACATACATAGGAAAAAAATAATTCTATGCTTAAATATTGGGCTCGGAGTTGACTAATAGTTTCCAGAAACAAGA
Organism: Anabacerthia variegaticeps; assembly: GCA_035583185.1. Classification (NCBI taxonomy): domain Eukaryota; kingdom Metazoa; phylum Chordata; class Aves; order Passeriformes; family Furnariidae; genus Anabacerthia; species Anabacerthia variegaticeps. The sequence goes on from JAWWEW010000001.1 coordinate 65,248,199, forward strand.
TTTTGGACTTACAAATGGTTCTGTAGACACTTCATCTCTACAATTTGTATCTATTTCAAAATAACATTAATATTTAAAAAATTCACTGGGAATAATTAGGAAAAAAATAGAAAGAATTAGAAAGTAAAACAAAATATCCAAAATCAAATGATACAGAATATGTCATTGTGTATATTCTTTTTGAATTCCATGTGCAATTTAGATCCTCACATCTCAAAAAAAGATATCTGAACTCTAACACTACAAAGAAAATAAAAATATAGAATTGCTTTTGGTGAGGAAAAATTGAATAAACTAGAACCTTCCCATTGAAAAGACAGAGGTTGAATAAAGAAAATAGTATAGGTGTGTGTGGGCCATAAGAAGAATCAAAAATTTCATAGAGAATACTAATGCAAGAATAGGACAAGTCATCTAAGTACATCTAGTCCCTAATAAGACAGCTAGTTATGAGAATAAATAAATCAAAATAGTTTAACTTCAATTCAAACCTGATGGCAAGTTTGAAACAAAGGAACAGAGGCTTTTCTTATTAAGATATGAAATTGAATTATAGAATATCTTGCAAGATGTGGGTAGTAAAATTATAAATGAGGTTAAAAAATATAGGAGCAAAAGCTATGGACTTATATTAGCTAGAATCACATCTCTTGTTTAGGATGCTGTGAGGCATTAACTACATTGAAAAAAAAAAGATATTCTGAAAAAATATAATTTCTTTATTGATCTTTTACTGTGCTCTTCCTTAAAAATCTGCTCTTAGGTACTTTTGAAGAACAGAGACTAGTTCAACTTTTGATCTAACAACATGCCTGTTCATATGGTTCTACACTTTATTTATTTATTTATTTATTTATTTATTTATTTATTTATTTATTTATCTATCTGATTTTAGCCAAAAGCAATCATGACT
>JAWWEW010000001.1:65249211-65293652 GCA_035583185.1 Anabacerthia variegaticeps
TTTATTTATTTATTTATTTATTTATTTATTTATTTATTTATTTATCTATCTGATTTTAGCCAAAAGCAATCATGACTTCCTAGTCTGTCAGTTGAACTTTTTTTTTAAAGAATAAGTTGAATATGAAAACAGGAAAGGTCATTCTTTATTGTTATTTGTGATGACCCCTCCCTGAATGCAATTTTTAGCAATGATTGTGAAGTCTAAAACACCAATTCTTTCCTGAATACCCAGGAATCAAGTAGCTTAGAAATACTTCTCTTTTAGGTCTCAAATATTCCATTTGGATATTTTTTATATTTTCTGAATATTTTTCTACTGACCCATTTTTGATATGGCTCATTGCCGACAAAATAGGTTAAATATAGTACCCCCAGTAACTGCTATTTTGGGTAGAAATATAAGTCAACTAAAAAGTTATAACAGTTTGGGGAGATTATGGTAATTACTCTTAAATATTGTTTACATCTTAACTTTACATCTTAAACCTTACATCTATGATTTAGGTAATATCAGTAACTCCCATAGCTGCATGTTCATGGTTTTGTACAATACTTAAATAGTAAGAACTGCACAGTAGGTACCCTCTGAAATTTCACCTTAATAAATTAATTAATAACATGTGGAATAACTGTGATGAAAATGCAGGGAAAAAATGGTAGTTTAAAAATTGTGTTTCATGTACTTTGCAGAAGTCTGCATCAAGTCATTTTAGTATGCTTTGAGTGATTTTCCAGGCTTCTGCCTGATGTGCTTTTCGGGGAATAGTTCTGGCATTGTTGCTATGGGCAGCCAAAAAGAGAAGATTGCAGCCCTGAAAACAAGCCCTCTTTGATTTGACTGTGGTACGTCTTATTAAGACTACATGTCTCTTTTTCACAAGCTGTGGAAAAGCATGACTTTTTTTCCAAGCAAGGAGGCTTTGTTATAGTAATTCAACTGATTTATACCATCCCAGAAAAAGTAGTATTTAAAGGACTTGTTAATATGTTTGAACTGAATAGATAGACTGGCAGAGGGAGTGAGAAGATGGCAGGTGAGGTCTTAAGATGGTATTTTAAAAATACCTAGAATGTATATGTCAATATGTAGACCATATTGAGGTAAGTCCATTAACAGAGTGTTTGATTAGAGGCATATCTTCTTGCTCTCAAAAGACAGGTTCACCTGCAAATATGACCTTGCATTTACGAAGAATGCTTTGGCCTTATATGTATGTTCGTGAAAGCTTGTGTCAAAATTTGCAATGACGGTAATGCTGCAGGACCATCTTTAATAATACCATGCAAATCTATGCTTTAATTTTTCATCTGTAAATAAAATACAGTAATTTTATTTTAGTTTGGGAGATAAATGACATGATGTTGAAATATTTGTGTTGGAAATATAAAAATTATTAAAGACGAATTTGGTTTTCTTTATTTACTTTTACTTAGACTTCAATGCCTATCAGAATTCCAGACTACTAGAAGACTTGAATACCCTTCAGAAATAGCTTCTACTGGAAAGACATCTGTAACTGTACTAAGATACTAAGGCCAAAGGAACTACACACTGTGAAAACTAATAAAACTGTTCTGCACTAATAAAAGATTCTATCTCAAAACTCCAAACAATATCTATCTCCACAAATTACTATATGGGAAAAAATGTTTTAGCAGATACAGATTTCAGAAAGAAAATAGATTTTTTAATATATTTGTAAATAACAAGAAAGGTTTGAGACAAATGTGAGATTTTATGTGATTTAAAATATTTTCAAGAAGTATTAATAGAAAAAAAATCACAAGGAATAGATATGGGTATGATGAATAAAAATGTTAAAGTTTAGAATTAAGAAAAAAGAAGTCTGTACAGAATAGTACTAGGAGATGAGCTAGACAGACAAGTAAGTATTTTCTAATTTAATTGCAGATAAGTTTCTAAGTTTCATTGCACTAAAATAATTTTTAATAAATGTGTACCAACAAGGCATGTGATGAAATGTTAGGGAAAAAAAATTACTGCAAGAAACCATTTGATATCCAAGGGAAGGAAGATTCCAGTAACTGGGATGATAAAGATTTATTGAGATGTGGGTACTACATTATTTTCTTTCTGACTCAAAGGATCTTAGATAAATTGATTAGCTGTGCTTTCAATTACCTTTCTGACACATAGAAAAAAAAAAATCTGCAAAGAAAACAATATTCCTACATAACCCCTAGAAAAGTTAGGGAATACAGTTAGTATTATTATCCAAGGTAGGACTCTTGTAAGGCTAAATAAAATTAGCCACAGAATAGTCTTTGTCTTTTATTTCTCTGAAAACTGATTCTGTAGAATTTCACAATTTCACTTGAGGTTCTGGCTGATTTATATATTGTCTGATTCTTCCATATACTCAGTGAGGAAATTTGAAACATGTTTTACCTGTGAAGGAATTAGAGAAGAGCAAAGTTTACTTGGGATATGACAGGGATATGTAGGGGAAAAAATTGAGAATGAACACTAACCTAGAAAACTAGAATAATGGCCTTTCTAATTTTCTATGGTTAGAAGAGGGGGGGAAGGAGAGAAGGGTCTTTTTTTTTGTTTGTTCATTTTTGGTTGGCTTTTTTTTTTAACTTCGTTTGCTTTTTTTTTTTTTTTTTTTTTTTAAATCAGTGGATCAATCTGTTGCTTCTGATAGATTGCCATCATGACAGTAGATACAGGATTGCATACTGCATTGCTTCCAGAGGGATCACACTGGAAATACATTAAATAAAACTGAGACTCCATGTAAAAAATCCCAACCCAACAAACCCTAATTTTCTTCCATCAAGATATTTTATTAACTACTTAATTTTTGAAAATAATAATGTTCATCTGATACTGACACCGAGAACAAATGTGGATGACTTATAGCTAATCTAGTAAAACTAAACTGCCTTTCTAATTGGAAAAGAGAAAAAGTTTGATTTATTTAATCCTAAAATACAGGTTGACATATGATCAGATGAGTTATACAACATGTTTCTCATATTTTATTTTATTTTGTGTTGTCCCTTGTGCAAGGATTAAGAACATATGATTCATCTCAAAGATTTGGACAATCTACTGTATAGACACGAGATACCTACAGGTTAAATAATTTTCTACATAATTTTGAAATCTTTTGAGGATAGCAGGCATTGCATGCTAGTAAGGTCTCTTTTCTCAATCCTCCGAGAGGATAGCTCAGTTTGATTAGTTACTAGTTGGGTAGTTAATTTGTTTAGTCAAAGATTAGATTAGTAGTACATGTTATGCCAAAAAGTACCAAAACTTTAACACTTAGTGTTAAAATCCAATTGTTGGGAAATGTCCCTGCCCAAATCGAGTTACAAACAAGACCATATGCCACAGTCCATAATACAGAATTTATTGTATAGTGCATGTGAGTTAGAAAGAGAAAAAGAAATAGCAAAGGGAAGGGAGGGGAGGGAGAGAGAGAGATCAAGCAGAAGATATTCACCACCAGTGGATCCAGCAGTGTCCCATTGGTCCTTCTTCACTCTGACTTTCTTGGTGGTGCAGGTCCCAAAGCAATTAAAAACTTTTTCATTTATATATTTTAACAAACAGAGGAATTAGTGTTCATTGGCTACACCGTTCTCTTACGCTACTAGTTAAATTATTCCCTAGCCGTTATTGCTAACTAGTTCACATACTTATTCTTTCTGTTGAGTTGGTGGGTTTCTTTGGTCAGTGGGCTGTGAGTTGGTGATATCTCTGTATCAGAATTGCCTTTTACCTGGTCAGACCTGATTTCAGCACAGTTGCCAAGTTGCTTTTCTTGTGGCCTGTAAATTCTGCGTTCTTTGTGTCCAGCGTATCATGGATGATACATTCTTCTCTCTCAGCTTTATTATCCTGATCCTATGTCTGAGATAACACCAAAAAAACCATACTGCCTTTATCTTATCTCAAGTTCCTGCTGTGGTGGCTTATTTTATAGTCCAAGTTCCAGGTATCCACAGAGACATATTTGGGGGAACTTTGTTGGTTGCTAGTGATTGCAGATGGCATCTGTCCCATAACTTGGGGTAATCTGGTGATATGTCTATGAGCAGTTACTTCTTTATACAGTTTGCCACAGTGCAGTTTTTGTCCAGATATGTTAACCAGGATGACCAAACCAGATCTTGCCTCCCCCAGGCCAGGAGTTAGTGCCATCTTGTCACTCTGTTCAAAGCTTATCTCTTGGCAAAGTCCTTCTGTGGCCTTAGCAGTGTTTGAGACAGGAAAGTGTGTTCTTTAAGTTGTTACAATTGAGAGAAGATTGTTTTTATGCTATATTTGTGCTGAAATGGTAAAAAGGAAATTATGACAAAGTTTTTATTGTTAGATTGCCTCTAGCTGCAAAAATGTGTAAAAAAGGAAAAAGAAAATTTGTGAAGTAGTCACAATGACATAGGGAGATATCTAGCTCCCTTTTCATACAAATGTTTCTACAAGACATGGGAATATCTTTTTCTCCAAGGGGAACAAACTGTATTGTCTGATATTCCAATTAACTCTATTTCATGATTTTTGTAATTTTTTTTATCTTTCTTTCTCACTTGAGATTAGAGCTCTTTTGTGACTTTTCAGCATTAACAAATTTGAAACAGTAGACCTTCCTATTATACAGAATAAACTCATTTCCTATGAGCATTAAATTAGAAACTGAATGCATTGATCTTTTGCCATACCTACACCTAACAATCTTTATTCTCTTTTGCATAGTGATATATAGAACATGCCTGTTCTGTCTTGAGTTAGAATGAAGATGAAAGGTCTTAACACATTTTCATTAATTTACAAGTGAATGAGTGCAGACATGCCAGTTTATTTCTCACTGAGATGCAAAAGCAAGAGGCAAAAAAGGGAATGAAGATAAAAAATGTGTATTTATTTAGTAAATAAATTGCTATCTCCTTCCTGACCATACACTTACCTGTTAATTTTCTCCCTGTATATGTTTTGGACCACCACATTTAGCTGTTTCCAGGTGAAAATCTGGGCATAACTTGGGGGGATTATGTCATTGTAAATTCTTCTCCCAAAGGCAGTATGGATGAAAATTGCTCCAAATTTGGGTTCTCTTTACCTACAAAGTACTCCAAAGGACTCGATTCCAGGTTTTCCACCCATAAAATTCCTCATTTCTCACCAAAAGGTACACAACAAATTCATCCGCTATAAAAAATACTGATGTACTGGGTGAAGTACAGTATAGCATTCCCAGTGTTTCATACACTTTGAGTTGAAATAAATATAGACTCATAGCTTCATGGAATCTTTAAGCTTGGAAAAGATCTTTCAGATCACCAAGTCCAATTGTCAATGTAGTACCACCATCATGTTCACCGTGAAACCATGCACTCAAATGTGATATCTACAGGTTTTTTGGAAACTTCCAGGGATGATGATTCCATCACTTCCCTGGTCAGTCTGTTCCAATGCTTTACAGCCCTTTCCACGAAAAAAGAAATATTTCCTAATATCTAATCTAAACCTTCCTGGGTGCAACTTGCAGCCATTTCCTCTCATTCTGTTACTTGTTACCTGGGTAAAAGGATCAACATCCACCTCACTACAATTTCCTTTCAGGTAGTTGTGGAGAGTGATAGAGTCTCCTCTAAGCCTCCTTTTCTTCAGGCTAAACAACCTCAGTTTCCTCAGACTCTCCTCGTAAGACTTACGGTCATCACTATGTTTCCCCTACATCCAACAAAGGATGGAGATTCTCCTTGGCCTTCCTCATGTTTCATAGTGTATCAGATATTACTCAAAGGAGATCCAAGGCCAAGGGTAACAAAGGGGCTGTGGATAATGTGCTCTTGAAGGACCAACTCCCAAGCAGTGAGGACAGAGACCATGCTACCCCACTTGTTCTTTGGGTCAGAGATTGGTTTGTGCCAATTTTTTTTACCAATATAGACATAATTGTTTTGTTTGCAAATTAATTCAAATAATTTCAGTGCATAAGAGTAACATATCAAAACATTATCTTACAGAGATAATAGAGCAGGATTTAAAATAATCCTAGACTTATTTATTTCATGTCTGACAAAATCAGGTTCTTCTATTTAAAACTGTTCAGCTGCCAGGGAAACAGACTAAAATCTGTGCAAAATTTCAGTTAAGAAAAGTCTGACAGCAGAGCAACTGAAAAGCCACAGCTGCAGGTTTATGTTCTTAGTGCTCATCTTCACAGGCACAGCTGATTCACAGAATAGAATGAGCTTCTGTCTCTTGGGTAGCCATATCTGAGATAGCAGCTGAAAACAACATGACAGCTTGAAGTCGACTTGGCTTTGTGAGACACTTTTTTTAAATTTTATTTTTATGAGGAGTCCACTCTTGGCACTGATACTGCTGTAATCCCGAAGTCTAATAATCCAAATCAATGGCAATGATCCTTTTCTGTCTGTATTCACACTGTATCTTCTTCACTGCATCCTACTGATAAATTAGATGAGGCTTAAGGTTTAGATCCTGACAGTTAGTTATGTGACAGGAGCAGAAATTTAAATTATATTTAATAATATAAGTCCAAAATTCTGATTTGACTTCTAAGGCATTTAATTTTATAGATTGTTTAATGTTACATTGTCAGCTGAATCTTTTGCCTAGCCTGTGCTTCAATACAACCTACACTCATATACTGAGCAGAGATATAGCCCAGGGAGGACAGTGTTGAACAGATATCCATCCTGCAGCCCGTGGAGGACCCCATGCTGCAGCAGGTGTATGTGCACTGAAGGAAGATGCAGACTGTGGAAAAGACCATGCAGAAGCAAGCTCCAGGCTGGAGCTGTGGCTGGAGAGTAGAGCCCATGCTGGAGCAGGTCTTCTGGCATGAACTGTGTCTTGTGGGGGACACACACTGGAGCAGTCTGTTCCTGAAGGACTACACCCTGTAGAAGGGGCCCATGCTGGAACAGGCAAATTGTGAGGAGGAAGGTGTGGCAGAGACAAGGTATTATGAACTGACTGCAACTCACATTGCTCATCCCTTCTGCACTGCTCAGGGGCAGGAAGAAAAAGAATCAGTAGAGACGTTGAGGCTGGTAAGAAGCAGGGTGGAAGGAAGTTTTGTTTCTGTTTCTCAATATCTACATAGTTGTTAATTGGCAATAAACTCATTTTCCTCAAGTTGCTTCTGTTTTGCCCATGACCATAATTGGTAAGTGATCTCCCCTCCTTAAATCAACCCATGAGATATTTCACCTTATTTCTTCTATTTCTTCTGCTCATGGGGAGTGATGAAAATATAAGAAACTTAAAAATTAATCAAAGAATTCACAGGACAGAATGTGATGTCTGTTTTAAAGAGGTAACCTAAAAATTTGCCACTAGATTTCTTTTTAAAATTGTTGTAAAAATGGATCAGTTTTGGTTTTAAGTCTAAATTAAAGTTTTTATTAAAATCATATGAATTTCATAGAAGTCTCGAGGTTTTGCAAAAATATTTTGATAATAGAAAACTGCTGACTTGTATGCTTCTGGTGATTACCGCTTTCTCTTTCCCAGCTCTAAGACCTCAGGCTCACCCCACGAGCTCATCAAAGGGGTTTTACAACCAAAGGATTTAAGGCCCCAAAACCTGCCCCACAGATTTCTTACAGGGACTATAGTTTCTTTTGTATTTTGAGGCCACGCATGGGAAAAATGTGATGATGTTTTTCAGGTGGTCAAAATAACACTCTTTTATTGGCAAACTTGGGAAAATAAGGGAACATGGCCCAAGTTTAAAGCAAACATTGAATCTCAATAAAGCATTTCACAAATCATTGACTTAGCAAATTCCAACTCGTTCAGGTTTAACTTATACAAATATCAAGAAAAGAAAATTTGGAGGAATAAAAAAAGAAGTAAAGAAAGAGAGAGAGAGAATTATAGCTACTGTCTTAGATCCACAGTAGAATCAGCTACCACAAACCCAAGAACAACAGAGTCATGACCAGAGGGGGATCTCATGGTTTTATTTGCTCTGGACTCCTGTGGACATTGTCCTCCGACCTGGTGAGGCTTCCAATCTGCCTTCAGGGGGTGTGGTGTGTGTTTTCAGGGTTGCCAATGGCTAATAGCCATTCTGGAGCTGGGTTAGGGGATCCGAGGGGTGTGGTGTGGGGAAGAGCTGCCGGTGTGCCAGTGACTGACAGCTACACCAGTGGCTTTCAAGGAGGTACAATGTCGGGACAGAGCACCATTCCACTTTGGTAGAACCTGATCTGCCTCCTCCCACACACACAGAGTTGTTTTGAGCCAGTAATAACTTTTTTCCAGTCTCTTACATCAGCTGACCTATCTTAGATATTAAACCTCTGATGATACGCTGCAGACACAGTTCCAGTGCAGCCGGTCCATGTGGGACTTGGACAGGCTGGCTGTATCACAGGACATAATGTACAGCATGAAGAGACAGAAAAATTTTTAAACACCTCCAGTAGCTAGTTAGGCACCCAATAAATACTTTGTATCACAGAAGAGGCATTTCTAAACAATTCTATTCCCTCTCTCTTTTGTTGCTTTTATTCTTTCATAAATCAGATGATAAATAAAGAGCTGTTGGATTTCTCCAACAAATCTATGACAGTATATCCTTCAACTTTTTGCTCTTCTAATGAACTGAAAATATACCTTTCAGCCACCTGAACTATTTGAAGTATTTGTGCTGCATTGTGTTCATGGAAGGTAAGGAAAACTCTCCCCAAAAGTGTGAAGTCACTGCCAGCTATCTGCTGGGCAGTGCTATAGGAACTGCAGTTTCCTGACTGTTCTTAGCTTTTTTCAGTAAGCCAGAAAAAAAACAAGGCTGTGTGTCAAGAATGGAGAATTCAGCAATGTGTGCAAAACAAAAGAAATAAGAAAATGAAAGAGCAAAAATATGGTGGATGGAAATCACAGTGGGAATATTCCATTTAATATAATATGGGTATATAAACAAACAAAAACATAAATTAGGGCAATCTTTATACTTAAGACAAAGAATGTGCAATTAAAAACAGAAGAAATGAGACTGTCTAGTTTTATCATAATTCCAGGATCACAAGCTAGAAGGTGTTTCACTGTAGAACCAGACTTTTAAAATTTACATATTTACATTTGAATATGAAAGTCAGATAACACTTTGTTCCCTTTGGCTTATCACTTATATTTTATCAACTTCTTATTTTGTGAGTGGTTTTTTCCGGGCTATTTTATTATTCTTAGTATAGCTTCTGTCTTTGTTCAACTGCTGCTCAGTATACACAAGGCAGACTTGCAAAGAATAAAAATCATAGCTTCTTTTTTGTTCCCACCTTCCACCTTTTTCAGTTGATCTAAGAAATAAAAAGAAGCTACCAGTTAATCAAAGATGAGTCTTTGACCCTTGGTATCAGGTTAAACCATAATAAATAATTTATGCTTCTTGTTTGGATAGATCTCTTGAATGCACAAATATGCAGTCTGAGTTGCTCAAATCTGAAATTATAATGCCCTTTCTATAATTATGAATTCCACTTTTGGGAATAGAAGTAGAGTCCTGTTTCAAAAACAGTTCGTTGATGGAGAGGAAAAAAAACCACCCAAATTTTCTGCGGGGAACAGTGTGAGTGAAAACAAATAGGGAACTAGTTCTCTTTCAGGCCAGCTAACAAATCAGGCCCCAGCTGCTCTTTTTGAGTCTGTGAAGTTCAGCACCTGCAGGAACTAGAAATGTAATTATTATTTATGTACAGGGGAGTTTCTGAGGGTTTAGCAAGCTCTCAGACCTACACATTTGAATATTTTGCTCGCGGGCTCATAAATTCTTCAGAGCTTACAATATTGCTTGTTGGCACCAGGACCATTTTGTCAACTTTTTCTTCTTACTAGCCAGTAGAAAATTGAATATATAGTATTTCCCTAAGCTTCATTCTGAATCAGGTTCACTGCTTTTTAGATCATGTGGACAATAACAGCAATAACAAAATACTACTTCTCTGGGACTGAGTCAGTTCCTATTTAGCTCTTCCTGAGCTCCATGCAGTGAGCCACAGCCCTAGTTACCAACCTCCACACAGCTGTCCAATTGTTCTAAGCATGTATTTGTTTCCAGCCTGATTGGGGTTCACTGTTTGATCTTCTGCCACCCAAGAGAGCAGATAAGAGATATTTCTGTAGTCAGCTGTAGTCCTGCCCAGCTGGATCAGAAAATGGAGTGCAAAAGGCCAAATAAGTTCTCTCAGCCCGTTTGGACTGTTTGGCAGATATTGTTTTTAACCACATCATACTTCTGTTGACTCAAATCAGAATGGTAATAAGTGTCTACCTGCAAAAACAAGTCATACTTGGTGAGGAGAGAGCAATAGGCCAGCTGCATCACACTCCAGGCAGAATCTGAGGCTCCTGGCTTACAGAAATTGTAACTGGGTGCACAGAAAAGTGATAATGATGAGCCTACAAACAGCAGAAGATAATACTGACTGTATTCTGTACAGGAAAACAATTTTTATGCCATTCCTCCAATAGATTTCTTCTGGTTTTTGTTTGATAAAGAGTAAATGGAAAGAGGAGGAAGCTGGAGTATATCAACAGGCAGCAAAAGAAAAACAATTGCCCAAATCATTCACATTAACATAATACACCGAAGAATAGGCAGCTATAATGATTTTTGAAAATATTGACATGCTGAAGCGAAGAACAGCTACCATCTCAGCTGACAGCAGCTGCCAACAGCGTGTGTAATAATTTCTCAGACTCTGTGGTGCCTACAATAGGCAGCAATTTTGTGGGTGCTAGGGAATGCACAAAGGAATTTCAAACTAAAAACCTTTTTATTTTTCTCCCATAGCATTTCTGCTTATTATGATAGTCAAAAATACGGTCAAAATCTTGATCAGAGAAGTGATGGCTGCATATTTATGGGGTCCATAACTCATTTCCCAGTGGATTTTTGTGTCATTTCAGTCAGAAAATTGCCTCCAGACAAATGCAATAATAAATTGGAGAAATAATTTTCTGACTTTTCTTTTGCTGTGATGAGCCTGAACATGTAGGAAAGTGAGAAGATAAGGGTCATCATGAAATGCTTGCTTTGGTAGCACTAAATCATCTAGATAGTGTTTGTTTCATGACAAAGCAGTCTTCACAGGAAAAGCACCCCACCAACTAGTTCTTGCCCTGATCTAAAGAGAGAGTTAATTTTTCCATTAAGGTTAAAGTGAAAGGGTTAATATCTTATATATATTAAGATTTGTAAATTATAAGCGCATTTCTGAAAACAAGATTGAATCACATACATTGAAATTATCTGAAGTCATTAATACAACATGGAATAAAGAATTGCGTGCCTGCAATGTTGGGTTTCTAAAACTTGGAGTAGGTACCTAGATTTTTTAACATTTTACAAGGAATGATTACTAATCATTCATCAATAAATGTATTAACAATAATTGTAAATTATTCAGTTGTGAGTTACATAGAGCTGATCACAAAGTAATGCCAGTCGCCATTATTTTGCCTCTTTCTGGCGATTGGGAAGCTGAGTTAGAATTCCAAGAAAGCTTCTTTCAATTATTCATGTTTACAGTAGAGAAAATTATTCTGAGGATAGAAATATAAATGCGTTGTTGGAAGGGATCAGTATTCTCTAAGATACTAGGGCATTTATATCCTCTATTGCAGACGCTCAATTTTAGAAACTTCCACTCTTTAGGTATTATATCTGGAGTAAAACTAGGGAGTGAGAGAGACTAGTTTCCTAATTTAGTGGTGTGGAGTAGTTAGTGTGATGCCTGCCTTTAAAGGTGAGTACTTATACAAAGGAAATCCAGTTTTTCTTTAATCTGAATAAATTCAGAAGTTTGTATGAGATGCTCTGATTATCTAATTAGTACTAATAGGACGCCTTCTTTTCCTACTAAAAAGATGTGTTTTTTCATAGTGGTTTTATATTAGAAAGTTCTGTAATGTGTACGGGAAAGTACAGTACATTGGGAAAAATTACTTTGTTTTCATCATGCAATTCCATTTCTGTGTACTTTGCAGAACTTCAGTGGAATGGGAAGGCAATGTCACAGTCCTGTCAGATATGTCCAAGAATGTCCAGTTACTGCTGTAAACACATATTCCTTTTTTTTTTTTTTTCAGGTACATTAAAGTATTAATTTAATTACATTACTTTAGCCTTTTCAAACATATCTAACATAAACTTCTGGTCTTTCAAAACATAACTGCCAGGGGGTGATAGGTGGGGGAGTTTTCATGCAAGGAATGCTCATTTCTCCAGCTACTGCCTTAGGTTAATAGTTTGTAATATTTGTTTCCACAAAATATAGCATTAATTAAAAAAATAAGAAGAAAGAACCACAATTGTGAAATAGCAGTTTTGTTAATGCTTTTTATTGGTCTCTGAGGAATGAACTTCAATAAAGAAATGCAGACATGTTTGCTTCATAAAGTTGATATGTAATGTTACTTTTTTCTATGCATCATCACAGTACAGGAGTGCTGTCTTGGGTGCTTTCATTTGACATACAAAATGATCACATGAAAATTAACTTTATGGGGAAAATCCTAATATATTTATATTTTCTGATTTCAATACCATGATACTTTTTTTGACCAAGCATGTTAGCCAAAGCAATCTAGCTGTCAGCTTTCACTGTTAGGAAAAAAAAAAGGATAAAGTGTTTATTTGATATATTTACAAGGATAGCACAGAATCAAGTTTCTGGTAACACAGGATAAACTGAACTAGATAAGACCATTTGTTTTTCCAGAATTAAGCTTCTCTTTTATATATATTTTTGTAGTATAAATGTTTTTGACATTTTTCCTTAGAATCAAGGTAGAAATGCCTTTTTTAGTTTGTCTTCGTTTCTTTTATTTCTCTCTCTCTATTTTTTTTTTTTTTTTTTTTTTTGATGTTGGCCACATTACTTGTCTGAAAGCCCAAAACGATCTTCACATCCAAAATAATGCTCAGATTTAAAATTAGTTCACATGACATGGGGAAATTGAAATGTTATGTAGTCAGGAAAATAGCTCAGAAACAGAAATTTTTTATTTTTAGTAGGTAATGTGCAAAGAGTGTTTAAACTCCTTGAACTTTTTGATTGTCTCCTTTTTAATCTCTAATACCTATTTTTTAAGGAGTGTGCTGTTGAAATTCGCAGTGGTAGGTGAGATTTTAGTGAAACAACTTTCTCTGTCTTCAAGATATCTCTTTCTAGAAAGTTAATGTCTGTATCTCTGTGACAATATTTCTTTCTGTCGCAACAGAGCTCTGATAAATAATAGCAGGAAACTCTTTTGCTTAATGAAGAGCTGTTACTTTGAAGTAAGGAATTTTATACTAAAATATATTCCTGCAGCTAAGGAATTCTATTTGCTTTATTAAAATATTAGATTATTTGACATATATTAATAAAATCTTATTTATTTCCAAGAGCTTTAGCGACTAAGGATTAATTCAGGCAAACTCACAAAAACAGTGACTCATCACCAGTGCTGTCTATTTATAAAAATATATATTCAGGACATGATATGATTTCTGTCAGTGGTCTAATTATTATGCAGCTTCACAGAAGTTTATGATTATTTCAGTTATTGTTAAAAGCTATTTAGATATTCAGAAATCAAACAGTCAGACAATTAAATTTTATCATCCTTGCCTTAGAAGTGATTGCTAAATCCTCACTGGCCATAGGAAAATTGTGAAAGAGGAAGACATAAGGATTGAACACATTTTCCCTATCGGAATGGAAAAACTAAAATGATCATTGCAAGCAAAGAAGTTAAACACTTTGTAATGTAAAGCAATTGCTATTGTTCTGTTAACTTAGGGCAATGTGAAGAGTTTTGTTGCTCATAAAGAAACCACTTTCAAAACTGAGGCAACAAATGCAAGAAAGAAAGAAATTGATAACTGGCTTTATTATTTTTGAGTCAGCCACTGGTTGTTGATTATACTTTTAAGTTCCAATTTAACACCATGCAGCAGGGAAATTTGTGCAAAGGCTGAATGTACCAGGTTGCACTGTGGCTGCCAGAGAGGTGGGTATTCAAATATGCTACAGGTAACTCATCAGGGAGCTGAACCATTTATATGTAATTCAAAGAATCCAGATATCGTTGCCATACGTGTTAGGTTCATCTGCCCAAGGATGGGAATTTTCTGGACATAAGCAGTAATTAAAGAATTTTATTTTATTGAGAATACCAATGGTAATATGTTAACAAAAAAAAAAAAAAAAGTGAAAGAGACAGAATGGACAGAATGGACAGAATGTAACCTTGTGCTAGGGCTTCAGCAAAAGAAATACACTGAAATGACACCTTTTGTTGACATCAAATTTATAATCTTGTAGTAGAAGCAGTTTTAACAACTTGGCATCCCCAGGGAAAATGCAGGTATATGAATGAGTCACCTGAATGACACAAAAATAGCAGATGTTTAGTGAATATCTAGTCTCTTTATTCTGTCATATTCTATGTGTTAATTTAAAAAGAATTATTTTAACTCAAAACAAGTCAATGTGCTGTTTGTACATCAGACCATAACATCTGCTCTCTCAGATGCTAAGATATAAAGACCAAATTTATCTGCTGATTTCTATACACTGATCTGTTTCTAGGATTTATTACATATTCCCTGCTATGACATTTTAGTTTCAGGGAACTATAGCATAGAGTTTGATTCACATCACTGTGGCAGTATTTTTATACATTGGTAAATTCTTGACTCTTAATATTCAGTGGAAGATTCCAGCATGTGCTTTTTCACAAAAAAATATCTATTTAAAACACATTTACTTAACACATACGTAGGGAATTTGCGCATCATGTACTTGTCTTTGTGCTGTAGAAGAGTCTAGTATAAGCCTAAAGGATCAAAGTCTCCTTGTTATTTTTCCTCACAAATGTGTCCCATTTACTCTCTCCCTTTCCTAGCTGATGCAGTGGTTCATACTGCCTATACAGAAAAATACACACATCCAACCCAGAGCTTTCCACACCCTTCATTTGTTTTGTTTTGTGCTACGTAGCAGAACCTAGGTGCATATTGCAGCTTTAGTAAACACAGAGGATTGTTTTTTCTATTTCTGTGTATGCAGTGTTCAGAAATCTTTTCCTATCCACCCCAAACCACAAAATGCACCCTAGCTGACTTGCATTATTGACTTCCAGTTCAGAGGTAGATTAACATTTCTAAATGAACATAGAATGAATAAATGATCTTCAGTCAGAAAAAGATGAAGAGATAAAGAATAGTGGTGTGTTATCTACCTTTAGCATTGAAGTTTCTGTATTATTACCTTACAATTTAAGTATATATCACATATTATTTAAGTAAGATATTAGATTGGCATATGAGAGTGTCAGTGCATTGATGTGTTTTGTGCTGACTTCATGGTTCAGGTTTGTGTATCAGTATCATCTCGTTCCCTGAACCAAATGTCCTTAGCACATTTGTGGTTCAGAGCTGTCCATAAGCACCTTTATGGGCTCACTAGGGTTTCCAATATATAGTATGCATCTTAGTAGGAGCTTGTAATTAAGTTTCTCTCAAAAAAATCTGGTCTGTGGAGATGAAAATCTTCCAAAAAAAAAAGAAAGGAAAATTAAGCAAATGGAGATGACATTTAAATTCAATTAAAAAATCACACTCTGAATCAAAATGCAAATGTAGACACAGCCATTAATAAGGGATTCATATATTGGTATATGAATACATAATTTTCATATAGTCTTACTCCATTATTGCAACTAAATACAGAAATAGTGAGAGAGATCAGGTAATTACTCTGATGAGATCATTTAAAAGACTGACAAATCAGGCCGGTTTCAAAACCTAAACCCACACTTTGCTATATTCATTAACAATATATTTTCAAAAACTCTCTGTTCAGATGCAATATTCATCATCATTATGACATATACAAACCATTAGTCTTTAACACATATTCTACATTGTCTGCAAGTACATTTTACCATGTAGACAGTAATCATACAATTTCAATAGTTTAAATCCTTGTTTTTTCTATGAGTGAACATACAGGTTTAAGAGCTTTGAGGAAAGATGCTGGAACCAAAATGGACTGGGTTTTTTGGTTGGTTTGTTTGCTTTGGTTTTTGTGTTTGTTTTTTTTTGTTTTTTTGTTTTTGTTTTTTTATCCTGATATGTATGACATTGTCACACTCAAAAAAGCCATTTTCTCCTGCTCCTGTTACTACTTTTCTTCTTTTGCTCTATCTTACCTATCAGCCTTCTTAGATTATAGCTAATAGCAATTTAATCCTGATGAGTACATTTAGGCATAGGTGTTAGAGGTCTCTGGTTTAGTTGCATCATGATACTTTGCTGTCTTCTGAAGTTAAAAAAAAAAAAAAAAGATATGTTTTTCAACATGGTATTCAAATATCTTAAAGTCTTTAAAATGAAAGATAATGGCAAATGAATACAAGTTTTGGAAAACTATATCTTTTATATGATCTAATAAAATTATGACAAAGGAACTTTTCTTCAAAAATGTTGGAAATTTTCAAATGTCCAGTGTATCTCAATTTCCCTATTCTTTCTGCCTAAAAATTAAAAAAGGGTTCTTCCTAAAAGATATGGTTATTACATGCTTTCCACTGGAGTACCTGCCCTGATAATGCATATTTTTATATTTTTTCTGAATTATCTTTTTTTTTAATTTTTTTTTAAATTTATTTAAATCCTATCACCTATATAGTTTGTACAAATGTATTTCCTCTAAAAAAAAAATAAAATTATATTTTCAAACATCTTAAATATTCATAAACATGTACTTGGAAAATAGATACAATAAGAAATATACTCGAGATCAACTAGTTATGATTAAAGGTTATTAATGATCCCAGTGAATTTAATTCAGTTTACCAAAATAGAGATTTATAAATAAGAATTATTCCTTAATTTGATGTATCTATTATATGAAGTCAAGTGGTTCTTTATTTCAAAATTGTTGCTACAGAAAAAAGTAAAAAAATAAGATTTAAAATAGGCACAAACTCAGTTAGCTGCATGTTTCAATCTACTGATATAAGTTTTCCAGATGGAAGTAATTTCTTAGAAATTTGACTTCAGATTAATACAATTTAAATTTGTGTTTTGTAAATTTGAATATTCTTCCCTGTTTTTCATTTTACAAATAGGGAAAAAAAAAAAAAAAGGCAAACATTATTTTCTTATTTTTAAGGAAGACTTCTCTAATCACCTTGAAACTACAACCTAGGCCTCTCTAAGACACTTTCTCATACTTTGTTTTTGAAGTGTAGGTGTTTGGGACTAGTTGTCAGATAATCAGGAGCTCTCAGAAGTTTGTGTTTAAATTCCATTTTAGAGTCTCTCATCCTTTTTTTACCAGCAGGAAGACATTATTATTCTGAAACTTTTGTTCCCTGGGGTGTTGCCATGACCCATATTGAGAAGAGGCAGTATACTTTAAAATAAAAAAGAAACAAACCTATGAACCCCTTTAATTGCTAGAAGTATTAAATTGATCTGGAAGATAAATAAAAGGCAATAGACACCTTTAGGATTGTCTGTAACTTTGACAATTTTCTCTATTGTGCTATTTTTTAAATTGTTAAAAATAATTATAGGTATTTTCTATCAAGAATTGGAAACTCTCAGGTGTCCAGGAGAGGCTGGAAGAACACAAGAAAAACCCTGCTGGGCCAAACTTTAGCCCAGATTGGAGTCTCTGGCCATGATAGTAAGATACACTGTTCAGCTTGATCACTTTCTGCAGCAGATTTACCTCATGATCCCAGTACGATTTCTGTATTAGGACTTTGACTAATTATTTTATGATCCCTTCATGAGCTTGTTGTCCATTGGATTGTCTGACCCATTTTTTTATTTATTTTTTTTTTTAATTGCTGCCTGCTTTTATAGTGTCTTGTGGAAGCAAGTTACCATTCATTCCCCACTGTGTCAAGTACTCTGTAGTATTTATTCAAATCAAATTCTTGGCACTTTAACAGAATGCTTCCGATTCTGTTTGAGGGCAGCTAATCAAGGCGCTTAATGACTTGGTAAACCTCTGTCATAATTCTCTTCATTTTTTTTCCTCTCTGAATTGAAGAGTACCATTCTTTATAGCACTTCCTCACAAGGCAACATCTTCATTTCTTATTTTGCTATTCTCCATTCTTTCCTTAACTCTCCTAAGTCCTTAGAACATGGAGACCAGAACTACAAAAAATTATGAAATGATTTTACTTCTATAAAGCTTTGACAAGCCCACACCTTGAATATTACATCGTCTTTATGAGGAAAGCCTAACAATGCAGTGATTCCCCATGAGCCTATGTTTTCAGGGCTGTAAGTGTACTTTAAACAGTATTTTAAATGCTATTTCATTTTATCAGTATTATTACAGTACAGATATTTCCTCCTAATAATACAATTTATTTTCTCAAAGGTCAAAGTCAGGATACTTCCTCATTTTCAAGCTTCCAGCAGACTGTTGCAGGAGAAAAAAATAGAAAGAAATCCAGAACAACATCAGCATGTAACACCGATGTAAAATAAAGAATTATAGATCTCTAATTTGGTATACACAATGTAACAGAAAATAGATTCCTAATAATCCATAGCTCAATGCTTTATGGATTTTAATCTTGAAGAGTGGAAAAATTATCCAGGTTCTTACTCTAATGCTATTTTTATACACATTTTCAAGGCAAGCATTTGTTATAGACTTGACTAATGATGATACAATTCTTTACTTCCCATACATTTTCTGCTTTTTCAGAAGACAACTAGAATAATTTTAAGACAACAAGGATCACAGCTATCTGTTGTCTGTTCATGAAATATAAATCATACGTGGCAGTTATAAGCTGACGAACAAGATAAAGTACCACTCACAAAATGTCTTCTTTATTGATAGGAAGAAATATTTTGTCTATAAATATAAGAAATTTGCTCTGAGAGAGGGACAAAAATAATTTCTGCTTCATGCATGAAAATTCCTGTTGCTTTGTCAGAAGATATCTGTGCCTATGTAGTGAAAGCTGGTAGAAGTGGCTATCACATTTAGTGAGTCATTAATCTACAGATGTGTGATAATTGGCTCAATTATGGTTCACATAATTTTGAGTATTTTTTGTGCTTACTGCAAAGCTGCTACTCCAGAGTATACAAATAGCTTCTAAGTAGTTTCCCAAAGTGTTTGTGTATCATTTATTCTTTGAAGCTGAACACACTTAATATAATCTTGGTTATTTTTATATATAAAAAATGAAGGAGAATTAAAGCAAGATTTATGAAGACAACTTATTTACTTTAAAAGAAAACAAAATATGAAACAAAGACTTCACCTATTCTTAATTTATTTATAATTATGTTACACTCCCCAGAGTATTTCTCCTATATCTTTGAATACCTCGAGGCATTTATGATTCCTTCAAGTAGTGTAAAAAAAATTGTCTGGTCATTCTGATTTAATATAAAATCAGAAAAAAAATATATAAAAATTCTTTGAGTTTTGATAACTGGTCTCATTAAAAAAAAAATAAATATATGAGTATTTACCATAAGAAGCTGAATTTCATTTCAGGTGAGAATATATGTGGTTTTTTTTGAATAACATGTGAAATTATTTAATAGAAGTGAAAAGTGAAACAGGCTAATTGATTTAGTTTAGTTCAAACATAACTAAACAAGCGATGTATAAGCAGTGTTTTTTGAAAAATATACTTTATGTAAAATGTTATCAGTGGAAGAAGAGGCAAAATAAACAGTATTTAGAACATCACAGAATACTTGTCTAGGTTCTGTAATATTATTTAAAGACATCTAAAAAAGAAGATTTATTAAACAATCAAACTCCATATTAAGAGGGCATTAAAACAGCGAAGCATGAGATACTGTGGATTGATTTTTATCAATTCTGAAATGCAAGGAAAAAGTCTGATGTGATATGTCTTAGTAATTAATCACTACAAAATATCTGTTAATAGTTTTAGGCAAATATAGTTAGCTAATCACTTTGAGGAATTTATAGTATTTATATTATTATTGAGCAGGTAGTCAGGCACTGACACAAGATCCCCAAGGAAGTGGTCATGATCCCAAGCCTGTTGCTGTTCACTAATCATTTGGACAACACTATTAGATATTTTGTATACCGTTTAGGTTGCCCTGTGTGGTTTCAAGAGTTGGGTTCAAAGGTCCCTTCCGGCTCAGGATATTCTATGATTCATTATTTCTGCCTTTGATAGAGTCACGCTTTCCAAGTCAGATGTGTCTTTGAAGAGCTGAATACAATATTAAATATTTAACCTGACTAAAATAAATAATTGTTCATTTAGACAGACTTTTTTTGCTTAAAAAAAGAATGTTTATCCCTACTGTTGAAAACTAATGGTCTCCCCAAATTAATTTCTAGGAGTAGGACTGGAGTACAAAAACCTCAAAAAGATCTTGTAGATCATAAAACAATCTGCAGCTGTGGTCTGAAACCCTGACTTTCAAAGCTTCAGTATGGATTACAGCAGTATTACAGTTCAGTGCTATAAAAAGAATAGGAGGTATTACAAGGAGAAGAAAAATCTCATTTACCCTGGACATGGTGACACTGACCTTTTACAGGGAGCTGCAGTCAGTATGACAAACTCTGCAAAGTGATGATCTCACTAGCTTAAAGAGTGAAAGAATACGCAATGTACTCTCAAGGAAACCATTTTTCAAATTGAGTCTGTACAGAATGACAGAAACCTTAGAGCTTTTAAGGAAAACAGGACAAATATGTCAGGATGGAATTTACCTCATTTGACTTTCTCCCTGTCTTGGACTACTGAGTTGACATGACTTGAATAATCAGGCCTGCAGTACGCTGCTAAGTAGCTGTTAGGGACAAAGCTTCTGTTGGGTGAAGCACAACTAGGATGGTGTTTTGAAAAATATACCACCCACGTGTAAAAGGCAGAAAGAGCAGAACTAAATTTATACAAGAATATTTGTACATTTACTCACCACACCCATGAACAAGTAGCATCTTGAAGCAGTTTACCAACGGGTAAAAATCAAACAATCTGGAAGATGCTCCCCACCTCACAAAGCTCATCCATCCTTCACCATCCCAGCACAGAGAAGCAGGACTATACCTTTGGAGACACCTGACTATAGAAGACCTCCAGGGATGCCTGAGACCAAGCTTATGCAGCCAGAGCCATTACACAGCTCCTGGCTCCTCCCTGACTCTGGAAGCTGAAACACCTATGAGCAAGAAAAGAGGAAGCAGAGTTAGCCCCTGTTCTGTAACTTTTTAGTACTGTGTATTACTAATCATTCTTACACAGAGACAATGCTACATTTCAGGACCCACTGACGCTGATACAATAATTGGTCATAGTAAATATATTTGGTTTATCCTCATCTAAACCACGATACAATAAATATTTTAAAAAAAAATGTTATCTAGATACATATTCATAGCCACACAGGCACATATACACACCTGTGCACACATGTGGATATATGTAAATTCCATAAATTATTGTTTTGTCATAAATTGGGTTTTTTAATACATTTTTTTTAAAGCATTCATTCTGACTCTAGGAAATAATGATGAAATACCGAAAATTGAGTTTACCGTATCTTCACACATGTACAAGCTTATCTTAGAGCAAATCTTCAAGTGCTTTTAATATTTTGGTTTCATTTACTAATCTACTTGGCTCTCATGATTTTTATCATTCTTAATTTAAAAAGAAAGGTAGTTTATTGTTGGGGTTGTGGTTTTTTTGTTTGTTTTCTTTAGCTTTGTTTTGTATTGCTTTGGAGCAATCACTTTGCCATCCCTATCTTGCAAACTAGTAAACAATGAGACACAAAGAAGTACCACACCAGTACTTACAGCCCACTTCTGCTCTGATAACTCAACTCTATAAATAATTCAGTCCTCTGATAATTTGAAACCAACTTAGTTGGTAATTAGATTATATTACTTCTAGTTGATCAACACCCTTTAACAACCTTTTTCCAAGCAAACAGCAGGTTTAACATTTCATTGCTTTAGGAAACATGCCCAAAACAAAGTTCTAACTTAGATTTTCATTAAACTAATTGAACAAATAGTACTTCAGGGAAAGCATTTGGAGTTGTAATTTAATATTATTAAACCACATGTGTGCTAAAGTCTGACTTTGTTCAAAAACATATGTCATCCTAAAAACAATGATCATTTTGCTCCAAAAGCACTGAAACTTATGAAATCTGATGTTTTATGTCTACATATCTCTCCTGACTGCAGTAAACTTGTCTTACTGAACACCAATATTGCAGTATTTCCCCCCATGATAATTTAAGTTTCCTTTGTTCTTTCTTTGACTTCCTTTTATGGCCCATAAGTAACACTGGGGCAAGGAACATTACAGTTCTTTGGCTATTAGGAATCAATCACACATTTTCTGGTCAGTTGAAATGCACAAGTGCCAACAGTCCAGCTTGAACTTTGAAATAAATATACATTTAAAAACTAACCTCACAGATTACAGTGAAGTACAGCTTTTATAACTACAAAATACAAGAATTTCTTAGAGCTTCAAAATTCCATACAAGGTACCATACAGTGTTCTTTACAGGTTGCATATATACCTCAGTTTTCCAGTGATGTTAGTCTTATAAAATAACTTTTTCTCTGCAATGAATTGCTTTAATGCTACATCAAATGGGACTCATTTAAACATTTGCCTTAAAATTACAGTTTCTTTTCCTTAAAATTGCAGTTTATAATGCCATTTCTACTGCTTATGTCTTTTGGGGTTTGTGTGGCCTTTTCTTAATAATTTCAGAATATCAACATTGAAGCTAGTGTATTTTTATTTTGGGGAAACTGCTTTAAAATCTGCATAGTTCTGTTAAAGTGTTATTGCTGCACAGAGATATTGTTGGGTAGGATATTTTATACTAAAAAAATACTGGTTCAGGAATTCTCTTGTGCTATTTCATGCTCTATAGACTTTCATGTTTCTAACTAAAAGTTAGAAAAACTAATGCAAAAGAATTCTTCAGGTATTTAGAAATCTCAAACTTCAGGAAAAGATGTGTATTTCTGGGGAATTAATATAACTGTATAATTTTATTCTTGTCCAAGGTGATTGTTTTGTTTTTCTCTCCAACATTTATCTGTCTCCATACACACACACACATATAATATCTTTAAAATAATCTGGAAACCCAAGGTATTTTTATCTGGTGGCTCATATCGCAAAGCAGGATTTTTGATACCTTTGAGCTGTTAGCAATACTATGCAGCAAGATCATTTCATTTAGCAGCCTTCTTTCACCTCTTTGAAGTAAACAGAGCTTAGGACAGGGGCTTAATGCAGTCTTATGCTGACATCCTGAATTCACTGAGGTCTGCCAGAATTCATTTTTGAATTCTCATTTTCAGCTCCATCATAGAAGCAGAAAAATATAACTTATCCTATGCAGCCATGGAATGGAGCAGCGTCATGCTTCTAATCCTCAGTGCATATTACCCACAGCGTAGGAAAAGTATCCTTATAACGTCTGCCAGTTCTGTTTCCCTTTTGTCACCAGCCGAATGTGTCACTGTAATTCCTGATAGTCTACTATGCTAATGATACTATCCTTTCTGCTGGCTTGCAATAAATTTTATTAGTTTTCTGTTTTGGTTTGATTTAGTTTAGTTTGATTATTCTTTTAGAATCATTTCCTCTCTTTTTTTCCTTCACAATAGTCTAATTTTCTGTAGTTTTCTGGTCAGGTAGATACCCAAAGAAGGCTGCTTAGGAAAATGGGTTACAAATATTGTGTAGTGAAACTAGAACATTAAAGCTAAAGAAATGTAAGATGAAGACAGTAAAAAAAAAAAAGAAAAAATTAATTTTGTGAAAATTTTGAATTTTATTCTGTGGTACAAGTTGCCTTTCCACCACTTGGGATTTTGGATTTTGGGGTGTGATCTATTTGCCTTGCTGGTCATTAGTCTAGTTTCACTATATGTTTTAATAAAGAGTGTTGACAGTTTTCCATGGCACATTTTAGGCTGATATGCTTTATCCTGTATTTGTTTTCATGGGTGCTGTCATAAGTGATAATTACACAAGAAATAAGAAAAAACACAGGAATATAATTTAAAGATGTGTATGTTCAGCGAACATGTGCACACAGAAACTGACAGGCACTAGGTCTCGTCTGGTTTTCATCTGCTAATCCAGGTAAGATTAAGTCCACCTGGACATAATTGCCTATCAGGCAGGGATCTGAATATCAGTTTGGAAACCCTAATCTTTACCCAACTCACGGAGCAGTTTTGGGCTTTTGATGTTCAGTGAGATCCTTAAACAGAGGGGAAGTTCCCATTCAAATTCTTGGAAAATAAATACATGGTTGTAGTCTTCTTCCAATATATATTGGGTCTAGCTGAGACAGAGTTTCCCCAAAACAGTCCACACTGTGCTGTGCATTGGTACACACCAACATCATGACTTTCTATCCAACATTCCCCTGTCTTACTCAGGAGGCTTGGGGTGAGCAAAATCTCAGAAGCGGACATAGCCAGGAGAACTGACCCAAACTGACTAAGGGGATTTTACTTACCTTATCATTTATGTTAAGTAATAAAAGCTAAAAGAAAGTAGGGTAGGGGATGACATTTGTTATTATGATATTTGTCTTCCAGAGAAACTGCTTCACTACCGAAGCCCTACTTCCTGGGAGGTGGTCAGACATTGCCTACTGATGGGAAGTAGAAAATAGATGTTTTGTTTTCCTTTGCTTCTATGTGTGGCCTTTGCTTTTGCTTTATAAAACTGCTTTTTTCTTAAGCCACAACTTCATTTTCGTCTTATTTTATTGTCCTCTGAGGAGGTGAGTGATAGAGCAGCTTGGTAGGCACCTGGCGGTCAGACAAAGTCAATCCACTACACAATTCAAACTTTAAAGTCAAAGGTGGCACAGGGATATATTGATGGATGGAAAAGTCAAGTAATCTTGTCCCAAGCAGGTATATACAATGTACCATCAAGAACTTATGAAATTTATGGACAATTATGCCTTTCAGAAAATTATAGTCATTATTTTCTCACTAATTATAAGTGTGAAAGGGCTGCATTAAATACAAAACATTCTGAAACAAGATGTTCTTTTTCTTTTTAATGGCAGAGAAACAGAATGAGCAAATGTCACCGACAACAGAAAAGAGAGAACATCAATTTTAAATGTCTTTGAGGAACACATATATATCAAAACCAACCATTTAACCTCTCAATAGAGAGAAACAGGCAATTCTAAATATAGATTTATTTAATCTTATGCTACCTGTCCAAAATTGATCAGATAAGTATCCCCAAAGAGTACTATTTTTTTCTCCATTATTTATAAAGATAGTCTAAACAATTGTCTCAGTTATTGACATCTATGTTATAGATGTCTAAAGAGAATTTAAATTAACTTTGTGGTGGTGACATAAGTTTGCAATTTAGAAGGCAAAGTATAATTCTGATTCTGCTTTGCTTATACATCTCAGACTGTGTATAGTCGAATAGATTATTTCCTATGTCAATGATAAATTAAAAAAAAGATCTATCAGAAGGAAAAATCTAAGTTTGATTTTTTCGTACAGTAAAATATTTCATTGGTAAAGTGTACAGAAAAAGCATACCTAGCATTATTCTATAAGTTTAAGAGAAAATACACTCTAGTAATGATTTGGTCAGGAGATATATGAGAATAAAGAATACAGAATGATGCTTGCATTAGTATCTGGAAGACCTTCACCTTTCTTTAAAGAAGAGGAAAAAATGACTCTTCATATGTTCTTTAACATTAACTAAAAAGAGATTGGTTTAAAATTTTTGGTCTTCTTACTTTACTTCAAATACTGGTTGCATTGATACTGTTAAAAAATCGAATGAGAGAGGAACTGTTTAAGCATTGGACAACCTTGACATCAGAGGTACAGCTTTAACCTCCTAGCAAATATCTTCACAGAATTTCCCAGAATATTCTGAGTTGGAAGGGACTCACAAGGATCATCAAGTCCAACTCTTAATTGAATGGCTCCTACAGGGAACAAACCCACAACCTTGATGTTATTAGCACCATGCTCTAACCAGCTGGGCTAATTGGTTATGGAGATATCTCTCTTTCACAACTGCCTGTAAAGAAGGTTGGATGACCTTCTAAATAGATGATGTGAAGTGAGATGAATTTGGCTCTAAATAGTTTGTTTTCCTAATGCCTGTAAATGAAAAGACAAAAGGTGAGCAATTTCATCTCTGAAAATCTGTGGAAGTTTGGGTTGGCTCCCTGCCAAACCCAGCTGCCGGCCACACAGATTCCCTCCCTGCCTCCCAGGAGAGAAGGAAAAAAAAATGTACCAAAGACAATTGTAGTAAAAGTATATATATATAATATATATATTCACGTATATTACAATTATATACAATCAAACACTATGAATCTACAGAACAAGAACCCCAAACAAATCCAAAAGGGAAAAGGGGGGAAAGGGAAATGGGACAAAAATGGGTAAAACGAAACAAAACAGACACACACACTCATAAACTCGGGGGAAACTCAATAAGGAACTAGCACAATAAATTCTCACCAAATCTCCACCTTTGTACAGCTGGGATGCCAGTTTCTCAGATAGGCCTCAGCTCACACAGAGAAGAGTTAAGCTGACAGAGACCTGATGTCTCTGATGCCCAGCAGACGAAAGGAAGAGAGAGAGAGAGAGAGAGAGAGGGAGAAAACTCCCCATCTTATATACCCCTGATTATGTAAAGGAATGGTGTGGAATACTTCCTTAGTTATGACCTTGTTACCAGGGAAGACCTAGACCAAACCCAAGAAAACTAAATGACCACAAAATCCTAGGTTTTGCTGCGTTCATATCAAGAAAGGGTGAACCTTGTGTATGAGGAGCAGAAACTTATATCAGAGACAGATTTGTCTCTAATGTCTCTGCTGCAAGACTGCAACAGCTAAGCAGAAAACTTAGAAAAGGTAACTATTCTTCATAAAGAGAAATCATGAAGTCGTACTGACAGAACTGGAGCAGATTAGACTCTGACATGAGAAGAATTTAAGCAAAAAACAACACTGACCTTCTAATACTTTGATAATTATTTTTTGGAGCTGGTGAACACTTCTTTGATATTGGCACTAGCAAATAAGAGTAATCTAAGGACAACCCTCTGTTTTGAGAGTAAGTGTCACAGTATACTTTGCATCCACATGACTACAGTGGATGCAAACAGCAGAATGGTCTTGTTAGCATCTGCAGGAATCACTCAGTAGTACAAGATCCCTTCTAAGCTCTGTATTTTATAGGTTTAAAGAGTGCTAGCTAATAAACACCACCACCATACCAGAGAACATCTAAAAATTTAAATGAAGGTTCTTTTTATTTTCCTGAGTCTGCATTTAGACCTTCTTTCTGTCATAGGCATAGCCTAAAGGTGCCAGTTTGCGTTGCTTAGCTGCAATAGCGTTGATCCTTAGCCTAACAAAAGTGTTAATAAACTTTTGATATATGTCTGCTGAGTATGTTTAATATGTTTAATTTGCCATTTTAATGACAATTTAATTAGCTTGCTCTCCTATTCATAAATGCTGTAAGAAACTTGCTTGTAGACATTCATTTATTAGAATGGAAACAAGCATGACTTTTGGAAAAAAGACATGACCAGGAATCAGAAATTCTTATCCTGAAGTTACCTATTTCAGGAAAGAGTGTTTTACATTTGACTGAAGAACTGTGTAAGAGTCTTGGTTTATAATCAGGTTTAAGGAATCCTTAAACCCTAAGGGTACCTCTATACTTCCAATTAAATAAATAAATAAATTAGCAACCCCACAAAAAATAAACACTAGAATTGAATTCAGTTGCTGAATCTTCTGTGATATAAGATACTTAGGGGTTTTAAGCTAAGGAAATATTAAACCTCAAGTATTCCAAAACCTATTTATGGCAGTCTAGTCATAGAGACTTATAATGCTGTAGGAATCTGGAGGTGTATTCAAAAGGAAGAGCAGGAGATTTCTTGGATGGGACTGGGAACTGAATTATGTGTTAATTTTTATTGAGTCAATAAAAATTTGCAAGCCAGCAAAGTACTTCCTGATTTCATGTGATATGCTGGTGCCTTCGTAATGTAGATTTTGAAGCTCTTTTGTGGATTTGGACTAAAATATTGCATATTATGAAGCACTTGCATTTTGTTGCCTCATAAGATTTATTCAAGGTTCTCATCAGTACAACTCATAAATTACTTTATCCACACGAAAGGTGTGAGGCAAAAATAATTCCGTCATGTTACATTGTCAAGAACTGTCTTCCTGGTCTGGGGACCTGCCTGTGAACTATGGAAGACCGTGTAGTTACTGAACTGTCTGAATGGTTGAAAAGAGGACTCTTGAGGAGGGGAGTATTTTCTCGCTATTTGGTGACATGACACTATCTCAGAAAGGTCAGAAGATTGTTCTCAAATGTGGAAAGGAAAAGACTGACTGAAGAAAACACAGTTCTCTGCCAAAATTTGCACTTCATATAGTACAGATATTTTCCTCAACATCTTTTATTCAATAAACATTCATTTGCAATAGTACCATTCCATGCTAATATTTTGAAAACATTTTTGCTTAGAATTGAAAATATCAGCAAGATTTTATCCTTCATCTATCGTGGTAACAGAGAGTATGCATTTCAGTGAAAGTATTGGAAACTAAACACATAAAGTGAAATACAATCTGAACATAAGGAAAATCTCCTTTGTGACAATTTCGTTGAACACTGGAACAGGTTGCCCAGAGAGGCTGTGGAGTCTTCATCCTTGGAGATATACAAGTCCCAGCTAGAGACAATCCTGAGAAAATGGTACCAGCTGATGTTACATAAGAAAGGGTTTGGATCAGAGGGTTTCTAGAGGTACCTCAACTACCCTATGAGTCTCTAAAATAAGCAATTTGTAATTGAGAGGTATGTATATACCTCTCAATAGTTTCAATGAGAAAAAGAGAGAAACCTTATCATAAGAAAGGTAATATAAAATGGAAATAAATCTGAATATGCTACAAATTTTTAACATCATGAAGATGAAGTTCAACAAGGGAAAGTGCTGGATTCTGCACCTGGGGTAGGGCGACCCTGGATATACATACAGACTGGAAAATGAGATGCTGGAAAGAAGTGCTACAGACAGGACCTGAGGGTCCTGGTCAATGGCAAGTTGAATATGAGTCAGAGGTACCCTGGCAGCCAGGAAGGCCAACAATGTCATCGGGGCCATCAGGCAAAGCATCATCAGCCGGTCGAGGGAGGGGATTGTCCCGCTCTGCTCTGCACTGGGGCCTCACCTTGAATACTGAGTGCAGTTTTGGGCACTGCAATATAAGAAAGACATTAAGCTCTTAGAGAGTGTCCAAGGGAGGGCAACAATGATGGTGAAGGCACTTGTGGGGAAGCCATATGAGGAGTGGCTAAGGTCACTTGATGTGTTCGGCCTGGAGAAGAGGAGACTGAGGGGAGACCTCATTGCAGTTACAACTTTCTTGTGAGGGGAATAGGAGGGACAGGCACTTATCTCTTTGGTGACCAGTGATAGGACCTGAGGGAATGGTGTGAAGTTGTGTCAAGGGAGGTTTAGCCTGGATATTAGAAAGAGGTTCTTCATGCAGAGGGTGGTTGGGCACTGGAACAGGCTCCCCAGAGAAGTGGTCACAACATCAATCCTGACAGTTCAAGAAGTGTTTGGGCAATGCTATTAGGCACATGGTGACTCTTGGGAATGGTCCTGTGCAGGGGGTTGGACTCAATGATCCTAATGGGTCCCTTCCAAGTCAGTTTATTATGTGATTCTGTGATTCTAAATAGTTCTGTAAAATGTTCACCTCTAAGTATATAGTTATTTTTCCTTGGTTTCACATTGTATCCACACATTTTCAAGCCACACTGAAATTTACTTTTTTAGTAATTTATCTGAGTAGATGCTGCTGCACAAATAATTTGCTTTCTCTTCAGCAGCTAGAAGTGACAACATAGGCTTTATACTGCTTGAATCAACTTAGTAAATGTCTTTTTTTTCTTTAAGATGCATTTTAGTTTCTGTGGATATTTCTATTTCTAAACTTAAGGTTTTCAGTGTCTGTTAGTCCAGGTTTCTTGACTTGTGGAAATTCTGAAGCCTTCTTTAATTTAGATGTGGGGGTCATCTCACATGACAGATTCAGAGAAGTATAAATGACCACCTGTGTTATATTGAAAGCCAAACAGAGAAGAAAACCAAATCTGCTCGAACGGCACGGGATTCTTTGTACTGTAGACTATTTGAACTACATGGATCAGGAAAATATTTGCAAATCTATTTATCACCTTTCTAGTATTTCCTTTGTTCTGGTCTTCACTCAGCATCCTTCTTGGCTTAAGGGATTTGAAATTCACGTGCAATACCATAATATCATTTCTGTTGTCTTTGCCAAAGCAGGGATGTTTACCTTTGTCCTCTGATCAGACTCAGCGGCGCACCAACATGACACTGACTTTCCCTAGCTTATAATTCTTGGTTTTCATGGAAAGAAAATCCAGGCTCACATACTCTTGGAAGGCATTGTGGTTTCCACCCAAGAGTCCTATCCCATGAAGACTACTGAAGTTATGGTAGGGCAGTGAGGATGAGAGAAGAGATGTTAGATAGACTCATAATCAGTTTATTGATTAATTTCAAACCTACAATGGAGAGACGTCATTTGGCATTCAGCAGAGTGAATTGAGCGGGACAAGCATCCAAAAAATGGCATTCAAGCTTTTGAAAGTCTCCATGGCATAACCTATGTCTCTCACTGACCTTAAAAGGGCTTAAGGCAAAGAGATAAACTTATTTGGTAAAGCATATAATTAGGTGATATGATGTCCCCTGAAGAATGGTTTAGCTCTCAAATCTGACTTCTTGAATTAATTTGTTCATATTAACATGTTTTAGTAAAATTACATCAACTTCAGAATTCAGAATTTGTCCACTAGGTAGCTCTGTACTTATTTCAATTTGTAAATGCCCTTTAGCCCTTTTAGGTAACTTGACATTACTCAAAATTTTGAAGGCTTCTTTGTTTGCTTTAATTTACATTTATTCTGTTCAAATTATTCAGGTAGTTTAACATTTCTTGGTATTCCAATTGCATTTTCTTGACTGCTGATAGCAAAAAGAATTTGATAAAGGACATATGTACACAAAGACTGAAGCTTTAGGTAAACTAACTATTTCATTCTCTCAAATTACATTTCTCACTGTTAGTATGTTAAATATTGGAGGTGAGGTTCATCAGAACAGACTAGTTCTATACTAACTCCAAAAGTCCAACTCTAATTCCATGATAGTAAAATGACAACTTTGAAAAAAAAAAAATAGCTCAGTGCCGAATATTTTGGAAATTCCAATAATCTGTCTAATATCCTTAACTGGTGCTTACATGTTTTGTTTTGCTCCAGTGGTATCGAGCTAAAGATGTTGCCAAGTGAGCCTAGCCTGTATTTTCTTTTTCCCAATCATATATTAAAACCTTTCTTTGTTGCAGTCTGGACAAGAAGGCAGGTAACTGATTGAATCTGGTGCATTCAAAATGAGCCAGGTTATCTTCAGGGGTTTAAACAGTAGGAACTTAACAATCAACTCATATAGGCTAAGAAAGCCTAGAAATAATTGCAGCAGCAGAAGCACAGAAGTCTCCAGGGGGGCCAAGGTAACTGACACCTTGCCCCTTGATCAACATCATCATGTAGGCAGGATACTGCCTACATCATCCCAGTTGGTGTGCAGGCCACACTGTTGTCGTATAAGGTCTGATTTTCTCAAATTGCACTACTATTTGGTTGGCCCAAGGCATGGCACAACTCTTGACTATATCCAATAAACATTTGCACTATTGGGTCTTACTGGTGGATGATTTAAATACTAAGTGCCCCTGGTGTTCTGGGTGTTGTTCTCAGTGATCAGGTGAGTCACTGTATGACTCACCTGAATGGCGGATGAGAGGCTGGACATGAGCCAGCAATGTGTACTTTCACCCCAGAAAGGCAATTATATCCCAGGCTACATCAAAAACAGCATGGCCAGGAGGTCAAGGAAGATGGTTCTGCCCCTCTACTCTGCTCTGGTGAAATCGCACCTGGAGTGCTGCATACAGACTAAGTCCATATGAGAGCCACCAAGTTGATCAGAGTTGTTCAGGTCGAAAAGCCTCTCCTATCAGGAAAAGCTGAGGAGCCAGATTGTCCAGACTGGAAAAGAGAAGACCTCAGAATGTTCTAATTGCAGCCTCCCAGTACGTGAAGGGAATTTACAAGAAAGATGTGGCTAGTTTATTTACAAGAGCATGTAGTGACAGGATAAGGGCACATGTGTCCAAATTGAAAGAGAGTACATTTAGATTAGATATCAGGGTAAGAATCTTTACTGTGGGAAAGGTGAGGCGCTGGAACAGGGTGCCCAGGAAAATTGTGGATGCCCCAAACCAGGAAGTGTTCAAGACCAGGTTGGATGGGGCTCTGACCAATCTGGCCTAATTGAAGGTGTCCCTGCCCATGGAGGGGTGGGATGGAAATATATGATCTTTAAGAACCCCTTCCAGCCCAAACCATTCTATGATTCTATGACTGTATGGGACTGTTATTGCTCATCTTCCTTACTGCCTCAGTAAAGCTTGCTTCGTGATGCGTTTTCAGACTCCATTACCGTTTGGACCACACCAATAATGTCTGGGAAAAGATACTCACTCTCTAAGGATAGTTACAAACACAGGAGGGCATGTGAACACACCACCAGACATACTTCAAACTGTATAGGTCCCTTGCTGTGTTTTATTTCTAATCTGTGAACTACAATAGACCAGATGTGCCATGAAAGCAAAAAAGACAGGTTATTTTCTACTTGGAAAACAACTTCAAATTGGGCTCGAAATACTACTATAGCAGGACAAGCATCCAAACATACTTTCAGATATATTCTTCTAGCTAGCATTGGAGTTGAGCAATATTTACTAATCATCTTTATAGGTTTTTTATTACAGTAACAATGAATTGTTAAATAATTAATGAATATTGAAGATATCCCCAGACATGTAATCAAAAAAACAGTTATGATACACAACAGGCAATACCTAGACTTCTAGGCACCATACTACACTTTCTGCCTCAGCTGTCCCATCAAATATCTGAATTATACCTACTGAAAATAAAATATTTTCTTTTGACTCTTTAACAATTCCCTTATGGGATGAAGTGTTACATATTTACCTATCTCTACATTTCCATTCCCTTGAGAGTTCATTTAAAGAGAGTGTAGTGTCTCTGAGAAGTGAGATATACTGTAGAAGCCATAGTGAACTGAGGGAAATTATTAGAGTTCCTCTACAACTCTTTCTGTTGAGTTTTTGTAATGTTTCATCTGAGCTACTGAATTATTAAATTTAGAATATCC
Source organism: Anabacerthia variegaticeps (assembly GCA_035583185.1). Taxonomy (NCBI): domain Eukaryota; kingdom Metazoa; phylum Chordata; class Aves; order Passeriformes; family Furnariidae; genus Anabacerthia; species Anabacerthia variegaticeps. Next base: position 65,282,659 of record JAWWEW010000001.1, read on the forward strand.
ATGAGAGATTTAATAAGGCAGCAGAGAATACCTACATGGATCTTTACCATCAGTGTAAACTGCACAGGATAGATGTAGAGCATTAACAGGTTTATTATTGAATGCTGAGTTTATATTTCTTTTTCAGTTGAAGACTTGTATTATTTTGTCTATTATCTTGGCAAGATAGTTACAGTACAATGAGACCTATTTTTCTTGAAATAGGATGGTTTCAGCACTTTAGCATTCAATGGTATGTAGAAGAAAATATGTTTTATATTGTCTCTTCAGAAAGCAATTGAAGTCTAGGAGAAAAATGTCAGTGTTGGAAACTCCTGGATGGAAAATAAAATTCTGAACTCCAAGAATATGATATTCAAGCTCTTCTGTTTGAAAAGTCAGTGCTGGCTTTCTGCATCAAATGATAGACTAATAAAAAACCCCAGTGAAATAAAACTTAGAAAATTACATGTAATACCCCAAACAATTACATTAATGCCCTATCTAATCATTATTTTTTTATGAGAAAAAGGATATCACAGAAATGGTAATTCAAGTTTTAATAACATTCTGGACAATTTCTGCTTTTGCTGATAATAATGAAATAGTGTACCAAGAAGTAAACTATGGTGCACTCTGATACTCATATAAAAATAGAAGAAGCTGATACAATGTTCTGACTTAGTAAATAACCTATTAATTCAAGCTACTATTTCCATAGCACAAGGGACTCAACAAAAGACTCTCTGTACTTTGGCCCAAATGCAGTTAATCCTATCTTTTTTTCCTGCTATAATGTTCTTCTTTATTTTCTTTAATTTTCTTTTTATTTTTTTTCCCATATTTTGAAAACTTTGGGTATTAACATATAAACCTGAGTTTTTGAATGCAACTGGAAATTATCATCCTGCTTTGGTAGGATGATAATTCAGCAACATATATGTGACTCAGAAAGAAATGTATCCACCCAGGAGATAGATGTCCAGTGGTTTTTGTTTGTTTGTTCTTACATCGTGATACAGATTTTTTTTTTTAAATGAATATCCGTCGTTTTGGTTCTCAGAAGTGTGATTTGTGAGCCAACACAGGCATAAGTTAAATACGAAGGAAAGGCTTCTGAGAAGCATTATGTTATGATCTATTGCACTGTCATATATGTAATGAAAGTATGCAAAGGCTGGCAAATCTGATGTGGCTGTTACACTATCTGAATGCAAGATAACAAGACTCTATGTCAAGTATCAGTCTCTACTAGGTGATTGCTCTCCCATTAATTTAGCAAAACTGATTGTCATCCACAAATAATTATTATGGACAATGAGAAGGTGAATTCTTTCCACTTTAGATTCAGAGTTGCTCAGTAATATAAATATCTAAACCTAAATAATTGCATTGATTTCCAAATTTGTGAAAGTGTAAATGAAAAGATACAATGTGTATGTGTGTGTCTGTATTTCTTCATAATTCACTAATCTGATACTCAGTTGTAGTGCTATGATCATGGCTACAGTGATTCTTGGTATTTCCTTTTTCATAAAGCATTGCATATTAATTTCTCATTTTATGAATATAGCAAAAAGAAGCAACCAAACAAGAAACCCCAGCCTAACACAACAAAACAACTCACTGGCGAAGAACCATCCAAAGTGATACAGTGAGTAATTCTCCACCTCTAGCTATCAGCTGTTCACTGCTTTTTTACAAGTGAAAAATAGTATCCATATCTGCAAAATGCTTTCAGAGTAGATATGTTCATTTTTTTATATTTTTATTAGTTCCTCAAAGTTAAATTTTGCACAAAAGAAAATGTATTTGTACAATTGACAAATCTGATACTGTTAAATTTTACCTTATCAAGTAGTCAGTTTCAACTATCTGTATGTATTTCAACTATGAGCATCTTATAAGCATGCATTTTTCCATCTTTCCCCTGTAGATAAAGTAGTTTTGATTAAAAGTTATAAATTTCATGTAAATTAACACTGATGTATTCAAAACAGAAATGACTAACCTCATCAAAACTCATACATGTCACAAAAACACCATGACTACCATCTTTTGGAGGCCACTTAGCAAACACAGACTCTTGGCCTGAGACAAGTTAGTGCTATTGCTCGTTGGAGCATGATTAAATTACAATACCTGACAGCTCTTGTTCCTGATGATTTATTTGGTTGCAATACCCTTGTTCTAAAAAACTAAAGCTTGTCCACAGAATGAGCCATTAAGCTGCAAATATCAACTCCAATTCCTTTCAGTTTTAATTTTGCATGTATTAACGTGCACATGGGAACATGAATGCATATTGTATTTTCAGTGTCAATTTCTAATGCAGATGTGTCTGATATTTTTAAATACCCTTTTCAAGTCTTTTCTTGCATAGAGCAACAATAGTATTTACCAGATTCTGGCAATATTACAGTCTGTAAAGTACTGAGAATTATACAATTGAATTCGGATGATAATTTCTTATGCAAATTCAATATGTGTGCAAACAGGCTGTTAAGACTATTTGCTATTCACGCTGCAAATTCTCAAATATTGTGCTAAAAGTCTACTTTGCACCAAACTCTGTAGTTCCATCCAGAGGATCTTGTGAACACAAATCTGAAGTCTCCCAGGGCAGATGCAGCACTCTTGTTTGAGGCATGAATAATAGTAATCAGTCATCAGTAAACAATGAGAATTTGTGAGCCAATATAGAAATAGAGATTGATTTCTGTAGAGAAACTCAGTACTTTTACATAATCAAAGCAATTCTAAAAGCTGAATGTAAACTATCCATAAAATTAGAGAGATATAAGTACTGAATAATTTGGTCAGCCTTGAAGAGCTTTACTCAGCATAGAACTTATCTGTTTCTCCATTATGAATTGTCTTTAACTCTAATTTTGATGTATGAAATTGATGCATATTTAGGAATACACATCTTCACCTTGACAGAATACCATACAATTCCTTTTTATTTATTTATTTTTTTTAACCATATAATGCGATTGATTTAATTTTCCTGGAGTAAAATTTCAGTTACATTAATTTGACTTTAAATAAACGTAATGCAAAACATGACATTTGTTAACCATGAGATTATTGTCTATATTGCTTAGATAGTGGTAAAGAGCTTATCTGAAATTAGGTATGAAATTTCTTTGATATATTAACAAAGCTTCTACCTAGCTAAAAGACTTCAGATCTCATTGCAAAACTATTTTTTATTCTTTAAATAAGCTTCTATGTTTGAGCAGTGCATAGAATACATTCAAAATGAGCTATTCATTGATTGTGACTCACTGTTATTACCTCATCTGGAAAACTTTGGTGAGCAAAGTATGATATACAGTGTGGTATTACATTGTTACTTGATGTGTCCTTCAAAAACCTAATAGGAGACAATATGAGTTCAGCTTTTTCATTTAATTCAGATATTTCTGCTTTTAACCTTAGGCAATTAAGAACAATAGGCAGTTGAAAGAGCCTTTTTTCAGTTCTTTCTAAGTAATAGTAGGAGTAATTACCTTGAATATTTTTTTCAGTGATGCCCTTCATATTGGTCAAAGATAGATATCCTATTTTGGGGCCTGTAAGCCCACAAACTGTTCTTTTTAATGTTATAATCTGTGCTGCTTGCTATACAAAAACACTTAGTCTTCAAAAAGTTTGATTTTTTAATACCTCCACATGTACTTTTGTTGAAAATAATAATAATAAAAAAAGAATAATAAATAAAGCATTATAGGAAGTATTTATGAGACCCAACTTTCTCCCTTGCCATGCACCTGTACTTGCCTAAGAAAAAAACTGACCATGGGAATTAAAATACTTTAGAAATTAAACTGAATTTGGGCTTATCATGGGTCAGTAACAGTTAGTTAGTGAGTAACTTTCTTCATAGCAGCCTGGACAGTGCCGTGATTACAATTTGTGGCTAAAACAGTTTTGATAAAGGACCACTGTTTTGCTTACTGCTGAACAGTGCTTGTACAGCATCAAATGTTTCACTTTCCCACCGCTCCACACATGCTAGCAATGAACAAGTGGTTGGGAGGGGACACAACCACAAATGCTGACTCAAGCTAGCCAACAGGTATTCCACACCATATAACTTCATGCTGAACAATTAAAAAAGCAGAGAAGGAGGGAAGAAGGGGAAGTTTGTTGTCACAGTGTTTGTCCTCCCAAGAAACAGTTAGGTATACTGAGGCCCTGCTTCTCAGGAAATGGCCAGACATCTGCCTACCTGTGGGTAGTAGTGAATGAATTCCTTTCTTTGCTTTGCCTATGCACACAGTTTTTTTCTTTTCCTAATAAGCGATCATTAATTTGATCCGTGATTCTTCTCACCTTTCTTCTATTTTGTCCCCATTCAGCAGAAAGGAGCGAGCAACATGCAGGATGCATATTTGCATGCTGGCTCATATCAACTTCCCACAATAAGCAAGATACTTGATGAAATCAGAACAACTCCTGATCCTCAAATAAAATTATCTATGTTGTGAATAGATAAGATCATCTTCCTTTTGGGAAGGAGTCCAAGAAACATATGATGGGAATCATGATAAGCGTAACAGGGAAGAAAGAAGATGACCACTTCATTTCCAGCTTCACTCCTCAAAAATCTCTGAGGCCTAATCACTTTGAATCTTGTGAATTAAAAACATCAAGGACTACAAAATCTGATCATAATTATCTTTGGCACTTTATACTCTCAGGCAATTTACAAGAAAATAGTTAAGGACATCTTGCTTTATTTATTTAGTGATAATGAATAATAATGACTAAGAATTTGCCATTAGCTAAGAGTACTGTTAATGAAAGTCAATCCAATAGTTCTCAATTTGACTTTTGAAAGAGGACTGATTTGTTTGTCTTGTACAGAATTACGTCATGGCATTTATTTCATTAAGTACTTTTGCAGCCATTTATAGAGAACAAAATGTAGTTTAGACACCTCCTTAATTTTGACTGTAAGATTGACTATGTATTTTGCTTTTTGTTTGTTTTTATAAGGTAAATGTCTGTCTTTTTAATGGAAAATAATACAGCAGGAATACCTGCTGTTTGGTATAACTATCTCATTCTCTTCATTTCAATACGTCAGTTTTTAATTTTCTCTGAAAAAAACAAGCAAACCAAACCAAACCAAACCAAACAAGCCAGCCTCTCTTTATTTCTGTATTTAAAGAAACACTAAACCACTTATATCAAATCTTGATTGAACTGTGAACTAGAAATAGACATTAGCAGACCCATTTTAAAATGTAAAATGCAGTTTTGTTTGTCTGTTTTCTTTTCTCCTAGGAGAACATTTAGTGCATGATAAATACTATAGAATGTTGTCATAGTATTTGGGGAAAATAATGCTAACAGAGCTGTTAAAACAAACAAATAAACAAAACCTGTCTGATTTTGAGTTAATGTTATTGTTTTTTCATGTCATATAAAAAAATGTAGCACAAAAATCTACAATAAAGTTACACTTTTGAAAGTACATATAACCAATACTTGCTTCTAATATGTATTCAGAGAAGGTTTTTCTGCCCTCATAGTGTCACTTTTATGTCATCTGGCTTCTTAGCAGTTGATCTAAAAAGCAAAGTTCATTTCAATTATTTCAGCATCCTTCATCAGCCTGTCAGCAAACAAGCATTTTGAAGCATCCACTGCTACAAGCGAGATCCAGACTTTAGGGTAAAGAATGAATGGTCACCAGTGACTGGGGAAGACAAAAATATAGTCTTCATGTAAAGTGGCATGGCTACTGGGACCAGCATGTAAAGTGCTTGTTGCCTGCATCAAACTGAAAGTTTTGCTTACAACACACTGTCATCACAAAATAAACACAAAATAATCACCAGAAATTTCTCTCCTATCTCTGTTCCTGTTAATTTTGAGATAAAATCTCACCTTCACGCTACTGGATACCTTTGTGTGTTTTTAATTTCTAATTGTAAGGATGTAATAAGAGGTATGTTCAGATACCATAAACCATTGTCCTAAGGGAGGGATTTTCTTCTGTTCAAACTCAAAACAGTGTCCATCCAAAATGGTGCAATTCAGTCTTGAGTTGATCATACAAAACCACAACTTAACTGAGTGACCACTAGACTATGTTTGACCCTGACTACTGTCCCCGGCTTTGTGTCCTGACCCTGACTTGCCATTCAACATCTTGGGTCCTCTTTGGGGACTTACTTTGAACTACACATATTGCTGGAAATGAAAACTCAAAGCACAGTCAGCCATTACAAAATTCATGACTCAGCAGTACCCTTTACCAGCTTTAATTCAATAAGGAAAAGGAAAGTTATGCACTTTTTGTGGTAATGGCAATGCTAACATAATTTTTATTAACAAGACTAGTAAATAATTAAGGAACATGACCTAAAAAGTAACTTGTTAGGATCTAGACCTTAAATTTTTGTCCCCTGCACTGTGACTATTTTAGAAAGTGGCATGTCAAATTACCGGACTTCTAAGACGTAAGTAAATTACAAAGGAAAAAAAGCCAACCTATTTCTTTCTGAGATATTCCAGGTCTAGTTGTTTACTTCACTGTTTATAAATAGAATGTTCTCATTTTCTTTGGTTGTGTAAAACATGAATTAAAAGCCAAGTAAGTAAGATGTAACTGTCTACTGAATAACAGCATGTATGAAAATTTTAATGCCTTTAGCTAGACCACTAACAAGACAGCATTCGGCTGTCCACTTCATGCAGAAACTCAAGTTTGCACCCTGTTATGAAAGTGAGATCAGGCATAGCTTCGTGGAATGCTACCAGAAGCAAACAGGCAACTGTGAAGCACAAGAACAAAGGGAAATAATCCCTTAACACAAATAATTGCTTGAAAACTATGGGTAGATAAATGATTTATAGGCTTACAATAGAGTCTAGGGATCAGAGTTTGAAGGAAATCAAAGAGAACGTTTCCAGATTTTAATTGTCATTAGTAACTGAAATCAGTAATTTTGATAACAATTTGGAGAAGTTTTATGATGTGTTTTACCTTGGATTCTTACAAGAGACTTTGGGACAGAATTAATTTTTAACAAGAATTCCTGAAAAATGACAAGGAGTCATATAAGGTGTTCCTTAAAAATATTGCCTCAAGACATCTTTGAGAAACTACTGATTAAGAATGGAAATTAAAATATTCAAATCTATGAAAATAAAATTTATTGAAATGCTTGTCTATATACAGGTAACTAGTGAAAATTTTGTGTGCTATGTGAAACCAGTTCATCTTCATAGGTATGGCATATATCAGGTACCAGTTTTGATCTACTGATCTTGCTGGGCTTTATCAGAGAGAAGCTATGCTCCGCTAATATTAATTACTGTCAAAACTCGTATTAAACCCAACAGTATATAGTATATTCATATTAAATGTTAATAAAAAGCAGCATCTGTCTACTAAGACTATTAAACTTATGGAGGATGAGAATTATTCCATTTAATGAAATAATTTTAATGGAATTAATAATGGAGTCATATTCCCTTTGAAGGTTCTTGACAGGATTTATATTGGACCCTGTCAGATTTAACATCTTTAACAGTGTCTTGAAGGAGACAATGGATTGAATCCTACTCAAGCTTGAAGTAAAACTGCACTATGAATGCAGCTGATAAACTGAAGTGCAAGGCTGGCATTCAGAGGCACCTGGGGAGACTGAAGGCATGGGTGATGGGTACCTCATGAATTCAACAAAGACAAATGCTAAAGTCCTTTGCTAAGCATGGACTAACTGTCTGCAGAAGCACAGGCCTGGGACTGATAGGTTAGTGAGCAGCTCTGCAGAAAGGTCCTGGGAGTCCTGTAGGAGCAGCAAACTGAACATGAGCCAACAGTGCACCCTAGCAGCAGGGATGGCCAGCAGTGTCCACAGCTGTATTAATAGGAGCAGAGAAAACAGGTTAAGGAAAGGGATTATTCAGCACTCATGACACCATGAGCTCAGTTTTGGGCATTCATATACAGGGAATGTATAAATAATCTGGAACAATTTAAAAGAAATGTAACAAGAATGTTGAGGGTAAACCACTTGTCCTGTGATAAGAGACTGAGGGACTGGGGTTGTTCAGCCTGGAGAAAAAACTGTTTCAAGAAGACGGAATGACACCCATCCAAAATGTATCTAAGAAGAGGATATAAAAAAGCTGGACCCAGGCTTTTCATAGTGGTTCACAGCAAGAGAATCATTTCCATCTGTGAATTAGGTATAAAGAAAAACTTTTTTTTAAAGTTTTGGTAAATGGTCAGAATTGTAGTGTTGCTTTAAGACAGTGAACAATTGGTGAGTATGGTTGAACAAAACAGGAGCTGGACCTCTTGCTTATCTTGCAGTTGGCTCAACCAAGGCCTAACAGTTGTCTAAATGATGTCTAAACTGAAACAAAGACCTCATGGCCTGATGTTTCAGTGAGGCACAGAAGAGTACTCCTCCTCTGTACCAGCCAATCACCACACTCTCTTCACCATGAAAAATAACTCTTGTTGTAAATCTGGTTCATTGAGGCAATAAGGAAGAATGCAAACCCTTTGATGAAGAATCTTGAAGACAATCTTTGCTGATGCCTCAGTACATGGAGGAAGACCAAAGTGTTTGTTCTACCTATTTTATCAAGCAGAAGTTCTGACTGAAAGTAACCAAGACTTTCATTAAGCCCCATAACCTGTTAACTTACACACTCTTTGGGATGCAAATGAAAAAGAACATGGGACATATAATGCACGTATGACCAAAGTCACCAGACCCCACCTATAACATGTGATTGCTCAATCCCATTGGGATGGGCCAAAATTTATAAAAAAGGGTGCTTCAGGGCAGAAAGGGCTGGGGGAAAACATTTCTGCCTGTTTGGGATCAGTATACACAGTATGTCTCTACTCCTTTCCTGAAGGCATGCCTTTAGGTGAGCTTTATGCCTCCAACTACATTGAAGCATACCCAGGAATATTCATTTAAACATCACTAGCTGGTCATAGGAGGAGATTGTCCCGCTCTGCTCTGCTCTGGTGCAGCCTAACCTTGAATATTGTGTGCAGTTTTGGGCACTGCAATATAAGAAAGACATTAAGCTCTTAGAGTGTGTCCAAAGAAGGGCAACAAAGATGATAAAGGGGAAGCCATATGAGGAGCAGTTGAGGTCACTTGGTGTGTTCAGCCTGGAGAAGAGGAGACTGAGGGAAGTTCTCACTGCACGTACAGCTTCCTTGTGAAGGGAAAAGGAGGGGCAGGCACTGATCTCTTCTCTTTGGTGGCCAGTGATAGGACCTGAGAGAATGGCCTGCAGTTGTGTCAGGGGAGGTTTAGGCTGGATTTTAGAAAAAGGTTCTCCATGCAGAGGGTGGTTGGACACTGGAACAGGCTCCCCAGGGAAGTGGTCACAGCACCAAGCCTGACAGAATTCTAGAAGTGTTTGGACAACACTCTCTGGCACCTGGTGTGACTCTTGTGGACGATCCTGTGCAGACCTAAGGTCTGGATTTGATGATCCTTGTGGGTCCCGTCCAATCTCAGCATATTCTGTAATTCTGTGATACACAGTGCTATTAGAATCTCTCTTGTTATACTTTCTGTTGCAACACTACTCTCTGTAGTTAGTGCATTTATCGTTGTCAGTCCTGAACCTGCTTTCCTGCTGTTCCAATAAAGTGAATTTGTGAATATTCAATGATTTGTGAATTTCAATATTTATGAGTCTAGATCACACAAAGTCCTTATTGAATGCGGATTATTAAATTACAATATTTGTGTGTCTGTGCTTGTGCAAGTTCTTCTTTTGAACTCCACCAGATTTATACTGCGAAACTGGCTATAATCAGAAATTAAGCCCAGCCACATCCAGCCTCTCTGATCTCTGAGAACCACCTACAACGCAATAGCTTTCATTTCTTCTAAATTCCTATGCCCTTAATGCAGCAATCATGAAGACAGTCAAGCAGCGAAACATACTCCTGGGAGCGGATGCAAAGTTTTTATCTTAGATTTTCAAAACACAGCTGCATGAGGCTGTGTATGTGACCATAGAGTTAAGTCTGTTAGGAGCAGCAGCTTGGATTAGATACCTTCTGGGGTCTTCCTGTCTTAATTGTTCTATGGTTCTGATACTGTGATATTTCCTTTTTTCAATACCTAGAATGTAAGGCAGTATGCTAAGCCATTGAAATCAAGCAGATGACAACACAATTGAAATTAGTGAATGATAATTATCTCTGGTGGGTATGCATGAAGCTTTTTACTGGTAGCAAAAGAGCAAAAAGAATTTTCATCTTATGATTTGCTTTATTCATAGAAACAGTTAAATTTTTGTATATTTTAGACTTGATCAGAATTATTTGTAAAAAATTGTGCAGAGCTCTTGGTGCTGGAAAGATTTAAGTGCATTATGAAAATGTGCTATTCTTAATGCTTGAGCTCTTCTCTATGTAAGTTGAAGTCAGCAGAGCAAAATGTAGATTGGATTACGGTTTATGATCCTAAGGATGATCACAAGATTAACCAAGAAGCACAAAGCATCCCAGATGCAAATATTGAATGGTCAGAATAAAACAAGGAAAAAAATTATTTTCTCTTAGAGAAAGATGTTATTATTTCATTTCTGACAGATTTTAGATTCCTGCAGAGAGATAAAAAGTGATATCTAAACCAGTCAAAAGTTTATTGTTCCTTTCTTGGGTTTTTTGTTTGTTTGGTTGTGGGTTTTTTGTTTGTTTGTTTGTGTTTTTTTTGTTTTGCTTGTGGTTTTTTTGGTCGTGTTTTTTTTGTTGTTGTTGGTTTCCATTTATTTTATTTTATTTATTTTATTTCTAGAAAGAACTCAAAGTCACTTTCATTTTTTTGTCAATATTAACTGTGATATCATGAAATTGGGATCATCATCCCTATTATAGTCACCCCTAAAATAACAGCAGGAAAAATCACTGAAACTGATTCTAGTGATGCCTGAAATCCTGCAAAACAGACACTCTGCACAAGGTTAATGGAGATAAGATATTACCTTTAATATGATCC
>JAWWEW010000001.1:65293752-65344870 GCA_035583185.1 Anabacerthia variegaticeps
AGGCCAGACACTATGTGAGAAACTCGCCTTCCTAACTCTAAACAACAGTTAATATGTGAGCAAGAAATCCCTTACTTCTAAAGCTATAAAGATCCATAAAATACACACCAAAAATACATAAAATCCTTAGGCATCACTAGTGTGGCTAACTGGAGCAAGGGGAGTGTCAGCCTTTTGTGATCTATACGACTTGGTGAATGTACATACACACAACATAAAAGATCACTTCTTTAATTTACGACACTGGAAACACAGAATACAGATTTCACTGTGTATGGTGGGTGAACAAAACATTTTAAATCACTAGATATTTCCCACTCTATATAACATATTCCTTAAAAAAGAGATAAGCAAACAATCACAAAGCTTACTGTGTTGGTATTATAAGAGATCTAAGTGTGAGTGTAACAAGAGGAAGCAAAGCCATTTGGGTCAATGCCTCGATTTGCACTTGGTGCATCAATTTGCATTTGATCCTTCAATTTCCATTTGATGGACAAGACTGATATCATCCCCCTTCTACTTCAACTCTAGTTTAAAGTTCTGTCAATGAGCCCCACCAGCTGGTGAACAAAGACCCTCTTTCCCCTCTAAGGTGAATCCCACCCAGTGCCATATAAGCCATCTCATGATTGAAAAACCTAAAATTGTGTTGGTGACACCAGGCACAGAGACATGTATTAACAGACTGTGTTTATCTGCTTCTGCTCATTTCTGTTTGTCAGTGTCACTGCTCATAACCAGAATGATACAGGAAAAAGAAAACTTGTTCCCCAGATTCCCTTACCAACTGTCCCAAGGCACTGAAGTGTCTTTTGATTGCCCTTGGTTTACGCATTGCCACTTCATCACCACCCATGTGGAAGAACAATAATGGGTAATAGTTTGAGGGCTGTACCAGACTAGGAAGTTTCCCTGTGATGTCCTTAACCTGGGTCCCAAGGAGGCACTAAACTTAGTAATTTTCTTTTCTTGGTGTCAATTTGCATTTGGTAATTAATCAACAGGATTAATCAAAGTGAGAATGTAGACAAGTATATCTATATGGATATCAATGTATTCATAGTCACAGACACATTTTTGAAGCTTTATCTTACCTGCAGAAATGTCACCATCACTTTGTGCACTCTAGATTTGTTCCACTTATAGTTCTCACGTACACACATATATATACATTCCACTGGTTCTATATCATCTTTCAGCTTCAGTAACTACCTATAACTAACAAAACTAGCAACTTAGCTACTGTAATAGCTTTCTGAGGCTGTAAAGAATTTTGCCTGAGTTATCCTGGTTTTCCACAGCTCGTTTTCATATAAGACTTTCAATATTGTCAGGCTTTTAATCATATCTCTTCCCTAGTTTTCCATGTATAGGTAGACTATGCTTAAAACTTGTTCTTTTGTCTGTGTTTATGCATCAGTGAATGATAGAACATTTGCAGACTTCAGTTTAATACAAGATGATGAGTGACTACACTACTGACTATTCAGTAGAAAGATGTACAAGACAGTTTAGTAGTTACCTTATAATGGAAGGACAAAATGGATCCTCTTATCTGTATATAGTACAAAAACTCATAATTTACAGCCACAAATATATGCTAAATTGAAAATTCTGGTTCAGATTAATATGAAACAGTTAGGATCAATGTAGAAATGTCCAAACACTCAAAAAATAAGCCTAGGTTTATACTAAAAATGTTTTGTCTGTGAAAGAAGGGGTTCTGACAAAGAATGTAAATTAAATCATTTCTATAGAGAAAAATTTTTGTTTGTTTGAATGGCTACTACACATCAACTGTGAAGCAAACCACAACTATCCGCTAAAACTTTTGCCATAAATGACATCCACAGTCACAACCAAAAAATCTACAGCGAATAAGCACTAAATATGAAAATAGTTTATTTATGTGGGAAAAAAAAAAAATTACACTGATAGTCAGGACATAGATATATGTACCGATATTTTGTAGGGTCACATTTGAATGAAGTAACAACCTGTACTTGAGAAAATTCTAGTGCGAAATTTCTCTTATTTCCACATCACTACATAACTTATAATGCTGTCAGTTAATTTCATTGCATAACTTCAGAACAGATCTTCTGAGTTATAGGTGAAAATCCTTAAAAATAGGTGCCTTCTTAAGGACCCAAATAAATCATTGTTTCAATAGTACCAAAGTATTCCCACAGCTTGTAATCCATATCATGGATTATGAGCAGTAGGGAATGTTACATGCCCTAATAGGTACATCTGTGTTAAGGAAATTTTATTTCTAGAAAGAGGTAGTTAGCACTAGATTAAACCTTGAAACAAGAAGGTTGGGGAGGGGAAAGGATGGCTTTTTTGTGTGTTACATAACTGTAGCTTATAGTATCTGTAAAATATCATCTGTTATAAAAATCTAGTCTTTTGATTTCTGCTAGGCTTTTGGCACCTTTAGTATCGCAGTCATAAACTGGAAGATGTATTCATTAAAAGAATGAAATTTGAAGAATAAAAAGACATTTGTGTTAGAGTTCCTCTACACAATGCTAGAGGAATGAGAAAGGAGCAAAGAAAACTGAAAAAAAAAAAAAAAAAGTTTGTTAAATGACAGTGGTTGTGATCTTGTAGGCATAACCGCAACCTGGTGAGAAGATTCTTATAACTGGAATGTCAATACAGATTAGTACAATCTATATAAAAGAGGAGTAGAAAGATATCTTTATGGAGCAAATAAAAAATAGTTACAATCCCAGAAAACTACAGAATAGTAGTAACAAGTACCAGCATAAATTTTATGAGGTGGGATACAAAGACTGGAAGGAAAAAGAAATGACAGTGTGTGAGTGATATATATGATAAGCTTGACAAAAAAAAAAATAGAAAACAAGGTCACTTCAAATTAACTTTTGTATACTCATAAAACATTATATTTTTGATACTTAAAAACAAATTAATATTAGTTGGCCAACATAGAAATCCATGAAACATAAAAGACACTATAATGCTACATTTTTATAAAATAAAAATAAATCATATCTTGTATCTGTTTCTTTTAGAAGGAAACAGAACTTAATGTGTGCCCATCATTCCAGTATCTGAAACTTCCCAATAAAAATTAAAATTAATTGTGCCATTAAGAAGTCAGGATTTAATTTAGGCATATAAAACACAAAGTCTGTTAGGAAAAAATATCCAAATCCACCAGAGTGGAAGATGACACAATTAAAATACCAGAAACAGTGCATGCTTCTGAAGAAGTATATAAGGAACATGGGTTGGTTAATGTGATTTCAAAAATGGATTCCACTCAGTTAACTTTGTTATCACATTTACAGTGGTCATCCAGCTTTGGAAATACATTCTGAGTTGACTACTACAAAATGAAAGGCAAATCCCCTAAAGAACAGAAATATTTTCAAAAACTTGGAAGAAATCTTGTTAGTTTTGATCATTTAACATCTAGTTTGTATTCCTAAAATGCATCATTTTACTCTTCAAAACGAAGTGCCTTTCATGAGGCAGAGAATGAGAAAAGCTACAGTTCCTCTGGCTAAACTTATTTCTTTACATGACCCAGCTAAAATTAATAAAAATAACAACAAAGAAAGCAAAATACATTAATTTGTTCATCTGTACCTTTTCTAGAAATACTTTTTTTTTTTCTTCTGAGTTTTCTTTTTTTTTGAACTGTGTGGAAGACATGGACTTATGGTAATTTTAAAGGGTTTTTTTTTCTTGGGGTTTTTTTTTTGTTTTTTTTTTTTTTTTCAGTAGGAAGGTGATATATAATATAAACCACAGTAAAAAAACCCCTGTCATTTGATATATTACTAAATATTTTTCCCCATGGTCTCCTAGCAGAAAAAAAGTAAATTTTGTGCTTACTATTTGCTCTATCTTTATGCAGGCTCATGTCTGCAGTCATATTCTGAACAATTGTGATTATAGACTATATGGTCATAAACACCGTAACTTTGCTGACATAATTTAGATAAGACAGACAACATTGTGCCATAGAAATAGATTCTGATTTAACTGAAAAGCAATAAGAAATTTTAGGTGTTTCAATAGACATATCAAAGAGTAATATTATAAGTAAAATGTTTTAAATGCAAAGCTATTAAAAAATATAAAAATCTAGGGTATGCTGATATTGTCTGTAAAAAGTTACTGGTAAAGAAACAAGATTTCTTACAAATCAATGCAGTATTTTCCTTTCAACTTTGCTCATATGTACAATTTCACAAATTAAACAGTTTTCTTGTCAGAAATAATAAACTGTTTCAGAATTCCTTTGGGTATACTTTCAGTGCGAGGCTTGGAAACATAGCTCAACTACATATGTTTATTAACCAAGAAATTTACAATAATCTTAGAGTGGTTTAAAGAAAATCAGCTGTATTTAATTGACAATACTTTATTTTGTTAGAACACAAGAACACTATAAATAATTTTGGATTATCCTCACCTTTTGAGAAGAATCACTGAGAGGCTACTAATTGAAATGACAGTGAAAGATTATAGTAGTATTCAGCAGCCAATCTATCTGAAAGAGTTTAAAAATCTTACCTAACCTATAAACAAAAGCTTTAAAGGCACCTGCAGTTGTGGAGCTTGGCAAGTAAAATCTTGTCCTACTGGTCATTTTTGAGTACTCAGGCCATTTTTAAAAAATCTGAGCATCTATCATCCATTTTTACACTGACTTAATTTTTTTTTCTTTTTCTTTTCTTTTTTTTATTGTGGGTGTTTTGTTTGTTTGGGTTTTTTATAATTTATATGTGGATTATTATCTCCCATTCTATCTGCAATCTAGTCGTAAATTAAATAAAAAAATAACAGATGAACCTTTTATTTTCTACATGATAACTGACTATATGATCTAAGTGTGCCTTGACTTGCACAGAATTATTTTTTTTTCCTATATTTTTGCAAATAATACAAATATATACTGGAAGACAAGAATTTTTTTTTTTTTTTTAAGGACTTAAGCATTTATATTTTGTAATGATGTGTATGAAAACTACTACTTTATTTCTGTAGAGACAAAATATGTTTGAACTGAATCAGAACCAAAAACAACAGGTTCTCTTGACCGGTCCTTTCCTCTCATTCTTTTTCTGTGGTCCAACACCCTTTGGGGTGCTCCTGTGTGGGCTCACCCATGAGCTGTGCCTTTGGCAACTATGCCTACCCTGTCATGCAAACACCTCCTGCTCTTCTGATTTTGGTGTTCCCCTCGTGGTTTCACACTGGTTTTATTTCCTCTTTCTCCTTATCCAGCATTTTCTGACCTTTATTAAATATCTTGTCACAAATGCAACACCAAGTCCACTGTGGTGAGTCCAGAGCCTACTGGAACTGGCAGTGTCTTGGAAAGGACAGTCCCTGACCTCTTCCCTTGCATGTTACTCCTGCTGCCTGCAAATGCAAAGGGATTTCCTTAAGAACTCAATGCACCTTTCAACCCTGTAACTTTCCATCATGAAATGAGTACTTTACTAGATGAGGGAGCAGCGTTGGATATTGTCCACCTTGACTTCAGTAAGGATTTGGCAAGATTTTCCATAAGATTCTCATGGAGAAGCTGATGAAATACTGACTGGATTAGCAGATAGCAAAATGGATTGAAAACTAGCTGAACAGCTGGGCCCACAGGGTGATGATCCGTAGCAACAAGCCCAATTGAAGGCCACTATCAAGTGGTGTACCCCAAGGTTCAGCCTGTTTTAAATCTTCATTAATGAGTTTGATGATGGGTCTAAGTGAACCCTCAACAAGTTCGCTAATGACACAGAATCGGGGATGAGTGCCTGATACACATGAGGGTCTTGTGGCTGTCCAGAAGGACGTCAGCAGGGTGAAGAAATGGGGTTGACATGAACCTTATGAAGTTTAAAATGGGGAAGTGCAAAGTCCTGCACTCATGAAGAACCAGCCCTATGCATATGTATTACACTGGGCACCGACTAGCTAGGCAGTAGATTTGTGAAAATAAGGCCTTTGGAGTCCTGGTGGACAGTAGGCTGAACAAGACCAGCCCTTGACACAAAGAAGGCTAGTGGTATCCTTGGCTGCATTAGGCAGAGTACTGGCATCAGGTTGAAGGAGATGATTCTTCCCCTTTACTCTTGCCCTGATGAAGCCACACTGGACAGCTGTGTTCAGCTCAGGGCTCCTCAGTACAAAAGAGGCGAGGACATACTGCAGAGATTTCAACAAAGGGGCACGAAGACAAATCAGGGAGTGAAGAAAGGCCGAGAGTTCGGCCTGGATAAGAGAAGACTCAGGGGGAGATCTTACCAACGTGTAAATAAATACAGGAAGGAAGGATGAAGCCAGCCTCTTTTGAGTAGTTCCCACCAACAGGACAATAAGCAATGGGCAGAAACTGAAAGACAAGATTTTCCTTCTGAATACTGGAAAACTTTTTTTTTTTTTTTCCCCCTACTGTGATAATGTCTGACTTGTGGCAACTAGAGAGGTTGTGAGGTCTCCATCCTTGGAGATATTGGAAGGCCATTTGCTACCCGTTCTGGGTAGCAGGCTTTAGGTCCTTGAGCAGGCAGTTGGACTACATGACCTCCAGAGGTCCTCTGCAACATCAACCACTCTGTGAGTCTCTGAATCTATTGCAAAGTCTGTTTTGAAGATGGAAAACTAGGCCAAGATTCATACTCAGGTTCAATCACTGGGGTAAAACTGTTTTCTGATGACTGGCATCTTCTAAGTCCTAATTATTTGTTTAATATTTAGAATAAGAGGAGATTGGCTGTTAGGGATGTATGAAAATACAACCTAGAGTGAAATAAATGCAAATTAGCATGTGAAGCAGTTCTTTTAGGGTCCTATATAGAAGGCTAAACAGTCATTTACCAGCCTTTAGTTTTTTCACAATCACACGACAGATAAAAAAGATAAAAGCTTTACCAACGGAAACAAGAATTCAGGATTACCTGACTGTTTCCATTTCATTCATTTGTTGACATGTCAGAATCTTCACACTATGTTTGAGAAAGAGGCCTTTTTCAATACAGTAGCATATAACCAGAAACAGAGGTAGCAAATGTTTGTTTATGGGGTTCATGAACCCTGGCTACAGCAAATGACCTTGGAATTTGAAAACCAAGCGAGCAATATCGGATTTGTGTCACAGGCATAAAATATTTAAAGACAAATAATAGAAGATCACAGGTAATTCCAACATAGTGTGTGTGAACAGTTTGGCAGCTCTTAGATTTACAGCACTGTGGTGTGGGCATAAACCAGTCAAGTTGTTCTACCACAGTTGTCATAATAGTTTTACAGGGCATTTAAAAAGGAATATGCAACAAGGACACATTTTCCTTAAGCAAAGCCATAAATAAGAAGAAAACAGTTTTTTGAAGAAAAAAACAAAATGCATTTAGCCTGTCAAAATACATTCCCTTCTCTGTATTTCAGTTTCTTCATTGTGCTATACAGTCACTGTTTGTTGAATGATATGGATGTTTTTCCTTGAATACCCTTACCTAATAGGCCATTAGATGCATTCATTACTTTTTACAAGCCAAGTAGCTTCTGAAAGTCTGCATAATATGAGTTTGTTTTAGCTTCTGTGTATGCTAGTTTCTAGTGTTGTCAATCAAGTAGGTTTAAAATCATATAATTTTTTGTGCTGTTTAAATTACATAGTCCTTAAACTGATGTTTTCACAATCACATGTTCACAAAACAAACTAGCCAAGCAACCAAAAATGTACAGTAACAGTATAAGTAGTAAGTTTAAATGCTGGAAAGAGGACAGTGCAAACCTAAGGTGGTAAGAGAACTCAAGTCATACATGTTGCATCTAATTTTCCATAGAACAAGAGCATAGTGGATAGATAACCAAAAATAAACAGATTCTCAAGTATTCATCTACCCCATTCCTGAATATGTTCAAGGATAGATTGGATGGGGCTCTGAGCAACATGGTCTAGTGAAAAATGTCCCTGTTGACAGCAGGGGGATTGAAACTAGATGATCTTTAAGGTCCCTTCCAACCTGTGCCATTTTTTGATTCCATGATGATTCTATGATTAGGATTAAAGACAAGTAACAGTGATAGCAATAGAGAGCCAGGCAATAATATTGAAGTCATAATTTCTTGCACTGTGGAGGACAAGAAGGAAGTTATTTGACAGTAATATCTTTTCCTTTCACTGAGGTTCCACACTGTCATAATTGAAATAATGTAAAGAAAAAGGAATTTTCTTGCTAATATAGTTAAAATAGCCTAAAACATTATTCATTCACTTACAAATACTTGAAATATTTTTGAAAGATCTTATGCATTTTTTCCTTCTATATCTATATTATTTTCCTTTAATAACATTTTTTCAGTCATATTACTCAGTCTGTCTCAGTGTGCATTTCAGCCTTTTTACTAGAAATTCCTTTCAACTCTTTCAGAATCCATTCAATCAGGCACTTTGGTGGCTAATTTGACTCAGTCAGCCCTTATATGTAATGTCCCTTTCTTTGAGAAAAGCTTTTGAGACTTACTGGACTTAGTTTCTTTCCAGATCTGTAAGAATAAACTTTATTATTGCCCTTGGAAAAAAATGAGAAATATCAATGGACAAATAGATAGCAGTGCTGTTTTCTTTCTTGTTTTTTATTTGCCCTTCATCCTCACTGCTGAAGTTAACTCAGATAGGTTAAAATTGAACATATAAATCAATTATGAAATAATTATGGAAATAAATGCATGAGTTCCTGGTTATTCATTAGGGTACTACCAAGGTACTGCTCCTAAAAACCGAAACAGTCTCACAGTCCTCAAAAGAAAAGATTCCGCTGTTCCTCTTCCAAAGAGAGCTACTATCAATGTGATTTTTGACCAGCCTGTCTGGTTTTGTTGCACTGTTTGTGAAAGATGGTGGTGGTGTGCACGGTAGTGGTAAACTATGGTAAACAAATCTTGGCAGGGATAGGTGCCATTTGTCCTGCGTGGCTATTTCTTTTCTTTTTTTTTTTTTTTTTTTTTAATGTAACATCATTTAAATTTTTTTTTTTTTTTCAAATTAGGTAGCTTGAACTTACGTATTATTTCAATACAAATATTTTTACAGTTAATGATGAAAGCCAGGTGCACCCCTTCAGTGTTATGTGCCTTAGGAGATCATGTTCTTTGATTTAACACTCCCTGTCTCACACCAGGAACCTTGTATTCTTCTTGATGGGAGAAGGAGAAATAAACTGCAGTCTCACATAAGAACTCCTTGACTGATAGAAGATGGAAGTGAATCTTAAGATCTCCCACTTCTTGAATGACTGCTGAAACATTTTTTTTAGCTGTTACTGGAATTTTCTTCGCTGAACTTAAGAGACATATGTGCATTCTGCTGTGAAGCTTTTGTATTGCCAGCAAGTTCTAATGGCACTTTCAAAACGCCAGCTACCGTGGACGGGCAAATGGAAATACAATGTCATTTAGTTTCTCTGCTACAATTAGGCTTGTCTGGGAAAAGATTTGCTTATGCAGTTATAGGTTTAGAAATGTTCATAAGCAGAGGCTTAAAAGCCTTCTCCCATTATATAAGATGTTAGATTCTGTATTGTGACTTTTTTAAAAGACAGTTCAGATACCTTGTATCTACTTAATTTCTGTTTTATCTTCTTTTGGGTAGGTTATATCTCCTTCTTTTGGTGTCTATAAAGACACCAAAATATCTGGGTATTTCAAAGCAGTTTGAATTAACAATTACTGGTATCAATTGCAATTTCTCATAAGAACTCTATTTGTTAAAAAAAACACCCCAACAAAACAACAAAGCCTACTGTATCACATAATCAAGAAGCAAGCATAGATATTAGGCTTCTGTAAGGAACATATAAATCTAATGTACTATTCTCCCCATTTTTCCACTTCTTTTTTTTTTTTTTCTTTTTCTTTTTAATTACAATTACAGAGTGAGTGTAGGTCCAATTTTTATGCATAGAGTTGAGAACGTGGACACAGAGAATTTTCTTAGAATGTTTCAGGCTATGTTATGCTATTGCATAACATTAAATAAATATACAGCTATGAGCAAATGAGCAAAAATTAGTTGGCACAGTGTCACACAGGTCCAACTGAGTAACACAAAATCACAAATTATGTTGAGTTGGACCCACCAGAATCATTGAGTCCCGCCCTTAGCCCTGCACAGGACCACCCACAAGAGTCATATCATGGGCCTGAGAATATTGTTCAAAATCTTCTTGAACTCTGTCAGGCTTGGTGCTGTGACTCTTTTCCTTTGGAGCCTGTTCCAGTGCCCAACCACTCTCTGCATGAAGAACCTTTTTCTAATACCCAACCTAAACCTCGGAACACAACTGCAGGCCATTCCCTTGTGTCCCGTCACTGGTCATCATGGAGGATAGATCAGTGCCTACCCCTCCTCTTCCCCTCACGAGGATGCTGTAACTGCAATGAGGTCTCCCTTCAGTCTCCTCTTCTCCAGGCTGAACAGACCAAGTGGCCTCAGCCACTCGTCATACGACTTCCCCTCATGGCCCTTCACCATCATCATTGCCCTCCTTTGGACACTCTCTAAGAGCTTAATACCTTTCTCATACTGCAGTGCCCAAAACTGCACACAATGTTCAAGGTGAGGCCATCCCAGAGCAGAGAAGAGTGTGACAATCCCCTCCCTCAGCCAGCTGGCAATGCTTTGCCTGATGCCCTACCCTGACAAAGAGTGTGCACCAGGCCATTAGTCTTACTATTACTCACACTTCACTTACAACTGTGAACACTCTTGATGACTCAGCAGCCCTTAATACAAATCTTGTCTATTGTGTCACTCCTAAGGGAGCTGTGCAATCAATGGAAAAGAAAAATGGCAAAGGACTGTGTTATTTGATTGCAAAACAACCAAATGACTTTCTGCTTTGCATATTTAGACCCTTTCTGCAGAAGTATGTTGTATGCATTGGAAAACAAGAGAGAATTCACCTCCACACGAGATTGCGCTCACTCACCGTTTGGACATACATAGAAATTATTTTCTCATAATTTTTTCTCTCCTGCTTCAGAGAAGAATCCCAGTTTTCTGTACACTTATCAAGAAAATGCAGTAACTGTAGCCTTCAGTGGTGGGTTCTTACCCCTTCTGTCTTATGTGGATCAGAAGTTTAGCCACCACACACAAAAAACTCCTCCTTCCCTTTGACTGTGGAGGGCAAGGGATTGCAAACCTGGCCTCAGCAAAGTACCCTGCTGCTTTTGTAAAAGTCTGATTGAGCCATTAGGCATTAACATTTTGGTGTCTCATGTCAGTCAATAGAAGGGCTCAGTATTGGGGCTGGTCCTGTTTAATGTCTTTATCACTAATCTGGACGAGAAGACTGAGTGCATTCTCACTAATTTTTTTTTACAGATGACACCAAATTGGGCTGGAGTGGCTGGAGGGTAGGAAGGTTCTGCAAAAGGATCTGGACAAGCTGGATCAATGAGCTGAGGCCAGCTATAAGAAGTTCAACAAGGCAAAGTGCCTGATCCTGCACTTGGATCACAACAACCACACTTGGTGCTACAGGTCAGTGGCAAAGTGGCTGGAAAGCTACCAAGTGGAAAAGGACCTGGGAGTGCTGGTCAACAGCCAGCTGAGCATGAGTCATCTGTGTGCCCAGGTGGCCAAGAAAGCCAGCAGCATCCTGGCTTGTATTGGAAACTAGCAGGACCACTGCAGTGATTGTCCCCCTGTACTCGGCACTGGTGAGGTCTCACCTCAAGTACTATGTCCATTTCTGGGCCCCTCACTGCAACAAAAACATTGAGGTGCTGGAACATGTCCAAAGAAGGGCAATGAAGCTGGTGAAGGGTCTAGAGAGCAAGCCTTAAGAGGATCAGCTGGAGCAGCTAGGGTTGTTTAGCCTGGAGAAAAGAAGGCTCGGCAAACACCTAATTGTTCTCTTCAACTACCTAAAAGGAAGGTGTATTGAGGTAGATGTTGGTCTCTTCTCCTAAGTAAAAAGTGAAAGGACAAGAGGAAAAGGTCTCAAGTTGTTCCAGGGGAGGTTTATATTGGATATTAGGAAACATTTTGTCACTGTAATGGTGGTCAAGCATTGGAACAGGCTGCCCAGGGAAGTGGCTGAGTCCCCATACTTGGAGGTATTTAAAAGATATGTGGCACTTAGGGACATGGTTTAGTGATGGACTTGGTAGTGCTAGGTTAATGGTTGGACTTGATGACCTTAAGGGTCTATTCCAACTTAAATTTTCTGTGATTCTGTCAATTTTTAACTCTACATTTGTCTTGCTCTATTCTATGAAATCAAGAAACTGAATTATGCTTTTAAGGATTATACTTCTACTGAGCTGCATGCTTGAATAAAAATGTCTGACTTTATGAATGTCTGTTCTATTAATGACTCCCTTTTTTCATGCAGAAGAAAAGATCTTCCTAATTATGAAATAAATGTATCTAAAGAGTGATTAATTTAGGTGATATTCTCACCCAAACTGCTATTTGAAATGATCATTTTTCATTTGTTCCATGAGACAATAATTGTGTTAATAATTCTGTAAGTGAGATTTCATCTTTGCATGCTTCCATGGAAGGACACAGTGTTGAACAGCTGTTTTAATAAAAGCTCAAATCTTGTTTTGGTTGATTAAGGCAGTATGATATTAATAGTTCAGAGAGCAAGAAATGAATAGTTATGGCAACCTGCTGGAGTCACTGAATTTCTTATGACAGGTTTATACGTGATTTCTCATTTTAATAATCCTAATAGTTGCCACTTATCTTCAAACTCATGACCACGAGGACCACATCTACATCAGTAAGTGGTAAAATACAATTTTATTATATAATAGAGCCAACAGATTAAGATGAGAAAATGACTATCACTTTGTGTGCTTCAGAGGCAATTATATCTACTTTGGTCCTGCGAGGTGAACTTGGAAATTGGAGTGCGTTACATGAGCCTCTGGAATGCATGCAGCTGTTTAGTTTTTGGTCAAAAAGATTTCAATAATTGCCTGACTTAAACCACTCTACTATCTGAATCATCAGAGGCAATCAGGAGGTACACTTCAAAATGGTTTTCCTGATCCAGACCTAAATACTAGAGGAGAATGATTCAATAGCATTAAAAACGACCCTATACACCTTTTCTACCCAGTTTTCTCATAGCATCAAAACTTACAGTGATAGGCTGAATACACTAGCATAGCTCTCTCCCTCTTCTCTCTCTTGTTCCAACACTTACCTTCAAATTGTTTGTGCTTTCTAGTAAAGGAGATCACTAAATACAAGCAACTGCCCCTTCAGATGTAGGTTTGTAACCCTCTTGTTTGGAACATAAAATGCAAAACAAAGCAAAGCTTAATTCTATTTTTCCTCTCTTGACATCTGAGAAACTGTTCTTTGTTTATGTTCTATGCATAGGTGTATTGCAAGACTGTGGCGAGGTTTTGGTAGTGGAGGAGCTGCTGGGTTGGAGACAGTCAGTTCCAGTTGGCTCCAGTGGACTCATGGCAGGTCTGAGCCTGTCTGCGATGCTGGGGTTACCTCTGGGAACACATTTAAGAAAGGATAAATAATCTACTGTGAGAAAGTGCTGTGAGAAAAATGTGAGAGAAAGAGCCTTATAAAGAGAAAGGTCAGAGAAGGAGGGCAGAGAGGTACTCCGTGCACCAAAGCAGAGATTCGTTTGCAGCTCCTGGAGAGGACCATGATGAATCAGGTTCTTCCCCTGCAACCTGCAGGTAGATGTGTCCTGAAGGAAGCTATAACCTGTGAAGACCCTGTGCTGGAGCAGACTCCTTCAGGATCTGTGATCCATGGAGAGACACCCATGCAGGAGCAGGTTTTCTGGCAGGACATGTGACCCTGTGGATGACCAATGCTGGGTCAGTCTGTACCTGAAGGACTGCACCCCAGGGGAAGGACACATGCTGGAGCAGTTTGGGAAGGACTGCAGCCTGGGGTAGGACCCACATTGGAGGAGTTCACGGTCCCCATGCTGGAGCAGGGGAAGAGTGTGAGGAGGAAGGAATCACAGAGACAATATGTGATTAACTGGCCACAACCCCATACCCCATCCCTCTGTGCCACCTGTGAGGAGAAGGCAGTAGAGTCAGGAGTAAAGTTAAACCTGGGAAAAAAATAGGTGGGGAGAGGGTGGGTTTAGTTGTTTTTATTTCTCTCTATCTGTTATTAACCAGCAATAAATTATATTAATTTGTCCTCAAGTTGTCTGCTTTGCCTATCATAGTAATTGGCAAGTGGACCTCCCTTTGCTTATCTTGACTCATGAGATTTTAGTCTAGTTTTCTCCTTTTCTGCCAAGGAGGCCAACTGATAGAATGGTTTAGTGAAAACCTGGTGACCAGCCAAGGTTCACCACAGTAAGTAAATAAAAATATTTTCTTTCCCTTTGGCAATTAAACAATATACAAGCAGTGTAGTCATCCAGAAGCTTAACACCCACTGTTTGGAGTTCATTTCCTCTTAGATAAACTAAGCAGCTTCATATACATTTATTTCAAACCCTTTCATGCTATTTTCTTTCACTTTCTTGTTCTCATAACAAATTTGTCATGTGCTAATTGTCAAAGAACTTTGCTTTATAAATAAATCATAATAATATTTATTTTCACTTCTCATTACTATGTTTTTGTCTTTATCATCATTATCAGTATCAAACTTGTTAAAAAGAGAAGTTCAAGAAACTGCTGTTTTTCCATTTAGCCAACTGTTCTGGTCAGTTTAACCTAAGGATATAGTCATGCTGGGCACTGTTAGTATATTTTTGACTTTCCTGCTACAGTTGCTTCAGGGTTTCATACACCTGTAGTTCTGTATGAGAGGTGCCTATATGTGGGTTTGATATCCTAGCTCCTCTTACTGGATGTAGAAACTTTCTAGATGTCCAGACATCTAGTTTTATGTAGGCACTTGAGTAGATCAACTGGATTCCTACCTATATTTAAATGGATTCCTGTCTATATCTGTCTACACTGACATTTTTCTAAACTTATTGGTATACTGTACAGCAGTACAGCAATTGCAACAAAAGGAGAACTTGTATGAACAAGATAAAGACCAGAACTTAGTTGAGCTAAATTTTATGTTTCTGATGAAGGTGCTGAAGTTAGGAACATAGCTGGTTTATGGATTCTGTAAAGTAAATTCAGGTAGTTGAGGAACTTGAAAGGACAAATTCACTTTCCCAGCTTCCAGACTTTACCACAGTACTTGTGGATATACCATGAACATAGGAAGGTGGCATACTAATTCTGCTGCTGCACCCTATTTGTACAGACATTTTTCCTATTGTTACCATTTCTGAGGTGACACAGTAATTTTGTAAGTGAAAAATTGACAAAAACCCAACATAGTTCTCAGATACAGACATACTTTTGGCATTGCACTGATTTAGTATTACAGCTTCTACTGCCTGATATTCATGACACTGCAGCCCTTATCCAGCCTTTGGTACCACTAAGTGATTAACATTTCTGGTCCAGACTTACAGTATTCTTATCCGAGTGATTGTACCAGTTTTGAGCAATATCTTTGTTAGGAAAACATACCACTCACCCACTCTTCAAAGTAGGGTGGAAGCAAAATCAATCAGTAAGGTACTGAGCATAGGCAGAGACTGCGTGATGTAAACTATTATGGTATATGAATGGACAAAGTCTAAAAGAAATGAAACACATGTTGTTTTTTCTTAGTTTTATTAATACAGGAATTTATTATAATATGCATAGTTGAAACTAGAAGTTAAAAAATCTATTGTAATTGATACATTAGGATTTTATATATTTGTAGATTTTAATATAGCTGTATTGTTTCTCAAACTCGAGGTAGAAGTTAACAGTTTCTTACAGTTTCTCACTGTTTGTGCCACATTTCTGAACTCTGTTTAACTGTCTTTTCAATGGATAAGACAGCAGCAAGGGCATCATGTTTGGGACACATGCACCTGGACTAGAATACAAGACAAAACAAGATAGAAGACCCAGGACCCTTAGAGGTGCTCCAATCAGGCAGTTCTGAGGGTGTTACCTGGGTGGTAACCAGCGGCAAAAAGTTGTCAGGTTGGATAAGCCCACTAGATTTGATAATTAAGTAGTGTTATTAATTTGTAAGAACCCTATACTGTGTGTACACTTATATACTTTGTGCACCTGAAATCTTTCATTAAAGAACTGCTCTCTACATTACCTATACTAACATTGTCTCGAAAGTTTTATTCCTTGATTTTAGGCAACATAATAAATTCATAACCTCATCAAAAATGCAATTTTTACTTGTACTAATTTATTTATTTTTTTGTAATTTTGTAAAAAAAAAACAATTACAATGTTTTTCAAGTATGCTATCATTTAACATTTTTGCAGTTGTAATGGAAACAAAGTCTTTCTTTTAATTAGCCTTTTGTCTCATTGTTTAGACTGTAATAGATGAATATGAAGGGTATAGTCTTCATGTATCAATTCAGCTACCACTTCGCACATGATTACACTCACTGTGGATAGCTTGATAAACAGTTTCAGTCACACAGGATCATGGACTCAGATACAATATTTAACTGCATGACTGGGTTTTTCACAGTACATTTTTTTTATCCCTTCCTTGCCAGCACTTTGAAGGACTTTATATAAAGAATTTGTCAGGATGTCTATTTTAAAAGGAATTTGTTATAAGCAGGACCAGAGGTAATTAGAAGTGGAAATGAAACATTTATTGATTTCACATCAAGATAAGCTATTTGTATGCTTAAAAGTAGTGAAGAAAAAGGGTTCTAATTTAAACAAATCTCCTATAATAACCTCTATGATATTAAGACATTTGATCAATGCTGAAGAAAAAAGTAGACTCTGAAGGTGATTTTATGTTGTGCTTTTTTTCTCTCAGAAATATATCATCACTGAATTGGAAAAGTTCAAAAACACATTTAAGAATGGTTTATAGTATAATAACTAAATTTCAGTCAAATTCTCTTCTTTGCTGTGAGGCATAAGAAAACACATTGGATAGAAAAATGTGAAAGTTGGAAAATATAATTATAGCTACTTCTAATAAATTGTAAAGGACTAATTATTGTTTTTAAGTGGGCATTGAATTAACAGTTTATATTGTGACTTGCCCATTGTTGCAGAAGCCTGTTTCTTTTAGATTTGAAATTATCTGACTGTCATTTTTGTAAGACTAGCCATAATTTTTATTTGTGTAGAGTTAGTAAGTTGGTGTTCAGCGATAGTACATTAGTAGACAGTGTTAGAAGAAAGTTTGAGTCAGGATTTTTTTCAGATGTGTTTGAGGTAAAGGAACATAAAACTAGAGGAAAGTACTTATTCCAGTGCCTTTTCCATATTTTGTGAGGTAAGTTTTTTTCCTAATCATCTCAGACTACCTTTATCAGGCAATTCACACTATGAGGCAGATTGTGAGCTCCTAGCTATATAATTGCCATGGAACCCTTCAAAGAAGCTTTGAGTAATACGAATTGCTCTAAACTTGGCTTTGAGGAGCTCCTTGATGATATATGGATGGCTGACATTTATTTAATGCTGTACTTTTCAAATGTCATGGGTGAGCTTGCCTCCCACATGCACTCATCTAGGTCAGTTCACTCTCAGTTAAACAAATTTCAAAGTAGCTTCTGTGTCACTGACTTTTCCACTAAATCATTAAAGGAAAAGAACAAATAAAAGAAGCAAACTTTGTATAGCAGGAGCAAATAGGTTGTTTCCAGACTTTCCTTTCAGCAGCTTTGCCGTTCTCCCTTAACACATTCACTTCCACTCAGGCGACCCTACGTTTCTCTGGCATAATCTAAATCTTTTCTTATTTGCCAAAATCTAAATATCCCCTCACTTCTTCTATGAATTATGACTTGAAAGTCTCATGTGCTCTTCATTTTTGTAATATTATAATTCACATTCTTTGCCTGCTGTCCTGGTCCAAGACTTGCAAGGATTAGCAGTAGGCTACGCTCTGCCCTTTGAAGTCCTTATCTTTATTAAATAAGAGATATTCTGGCCTTAACCGGATAAACACTAAAGTTGGCAGGTTTCAAGTTCACAGGCAACTGGGTCAGGCATCTTAATGTAATATACAATTCTAATAGTATTACATAATTCTAAAAATCTGATCTCATTCCTTGAGGGGAAAAAAAAAAAATAATTACCTTTCCCTACCCAGACTGGGATTATCGTTTGGTCCTCAAGCAAGTGTGTGCTTGGATTCTGTCTGTGAAATCTCTTTAGTCCCAAGTACTCTCAAGTACCAATCATAGCATTAGCTTCCTCTTGCATATGGAGGTAGGCTACTGAATGAAAAACATAAAACAAATTCCAATCAACTAAAAGCACTCCAAGAGCAAAAATAAAAATAATAAAGAGCTAAACAAATAAATTGTAAGATAGTTTGCCAAATGAGATAATGCAGCAAAAGAATTATATGATTTTGAGACACACAAACCTGGAATGATGAATTCAAAATAATATACTCTGAAAGGATCACAGTCATAATCAAATGGAAATAGTAAAAAGACTATGTTGAATTGAGACTCAGCTATGAATCCCTGAAAATCAAAAGGTTAGTGTTTGAAGTACTAATTTAATTAATCACAGAATTCTTTAAAGGGCACTGGGGAAGGCTCAATAATATGGAACACTGGAAGACTAAACTAGTGACTGGGTCAGGTTAAATATCTAGTGTCTCTGTTCACTGAATATTTAAAAAACAGTATGACTTTTTTTTTTTTTTTTAATGTCCATATTGAAACAGATACATAAATCTCTTAGAACTTCAGTGAAATTTTATATGGCTTACAGTAATATTGCAGTGTGATCCTCTTAAAGTTGTATAGGATACATTTATGAATCTGAATGAACATGTACTATGAATAGAAACACAGACAAATTTAATATAGTCAGTGAAACATATCTCTATTTGTCTCGTAGGCTAGAACTGCTATACACTAACAAATTTCTTCATAGTGTTATGAAAAATCAGCTGTATGCTATAACCAGCAAAACTTTAACTGTGCCCTCAAGGTTTTGTGGTATTTTAATGTATTGCCAAGAAAGATTAAGAAATTATTATTTAACATTTTTAAATTATTATGCCAATTTTGTCTCTCTCTCTCTAGTAAGAAATGTAGTGTATTACAGAAAAAGCAACTTCCACATCCCAAAACCTAATGGCTGAAATTTTATGTCTTTGTCTTATAGTGAAATAAATGGTACAATTGCATTCTGTGAGAATACAAGCACTCAGAAGACTTGTATGGATGCTCTCCAGGTAATTACTTCCTCTTTTTATTGTTACATTGACTTAAAATGGCACAGATGAAATACCTCTTCAAGAAAGTGACAATGTTGCATACCAAATACAGACTATGTTTTACTACAAGTGCTTATATAGACTGCTCAAGAAAGATAAAAATTAATCTTTAAAAAATACCTATACTGAGCTACAACAGTGCTAGCTTCTTCAATCTCCCTCTTCAACTTACATCTTTAAGAACTTGTATTCATACCTAGGAAGCCTTTATCAAATTCTTTGTTAAGCATACTCGGAGTAATAAGAAGTTTATGTGTCTTTTAAATGCATTTGATTGTGGTGTCATTTTACCTAAAATACACTTGGTTATGTTAAATTGGAGATAGACTAGAACCTTATAATCTCAATGGGAGATTACTCGAAGATTTACTCAAAGTTCTCTGAAATTTGATGAATACTGCTGTCCTAATGATGCTGCCTTGAAAAGACTGGGCAGGCTGGAGGAGATGGCTTTTGGAGTGATCAGGTTCTGTATTGATAAATCTCCATAAATGCTAATTTAAGCATCTTTAAAAAGCTGAGGGGATTATGTTCTGTGCCAGAGGGTGACGGATGGAGGAATCCATCCAGCTGATACATTGTGCTATCTATATCTTTGAACTTTTGAGGAACTTTACTAATCAAATAAAAAATAAGTTGAGATATATCATTAATTACAAAGTGTTGATGATTTTGGTTTTTTTAACAAGAATTATTCTTCGTTCGCTAGAACAAATGGCTTCATATCTTCTCAGCATAATGTTAGAATGGATTAAAAGGTTAAATTAAATATAGTTTCTATAATTTTACATTCCACTTGCAGTTTAATAGTAGACTGAGGTTTGGGTATTTTTTTTTTTTAGTGGATACTAAAACTGTCTGCAAAAATACTCTGTAAGTATTTATACAATCTGTACTTACTTACAGTATCTATAGTTGCTCAGATATGCTATTTATAGGCAAACACAATCTTGCATATTTTTTTAACACCTATATAGACAAAGAATATTTAACACAGGTAAATTATAGGTTAGAATAGTACCATATTGATGCTTCAGTAACCTTTCCACTATTTAGGTGCTGTTGCTTGACCAATTTGTTATGTATTAGAATGGCAGAATGGTTGAAACCTCATGAAAATGGCTTGACATTTAGATACATTGACAATCTCCATCAATGTTAATATGGCTGTAAAACAGTGATCCCTGCTGCCATTTAACAATGAGGTAATGCTTATTAATTACAAATGCTATTTAACCTGTTTTAGTTACTAAAGGTTATGTATTCTTTTATTATTTAGGGTGATTAATTCTAAATCTGAAGAGGAGCAAAACCTTTCAGAAATTAAATGAAATTTAAACAGGATTTTAGCCCTCAGAGATATGTGGATCCTGGGAAATACCACTCAAAAAATGAAAATAAGTATTCAACATTAAACATTCTGCAGCTGTTGCTCTGAAACCTATAGAACTCTGTTTTCAAATCATGTTAAGATGAAAATTTTCAGTTCAATTGTATAATAAAGGTAACACATATGATTAATTAAATGTATCTTGGACAGAGAATCCATGCAGGGAAAGGACATGAGTACTTTTCCAGTGTGAATCTTTGTAAATTAATGCATAGTTTGCAGATAGTTTGAAAGTCTTTTGGGTTGTAAAAATAATATAATTTGATAGTGAACATATAAAATGTTAAAAGGTATTATGCTTTTGTAATGCAAAGAGCTTAAAAATTGAAAAGGAAGGGATTCCTAAGAAAGTAAATCATAGACCTCTTTTTTTGTTTTCCCCCTACAGATGATATCTATAAAAATATATATAGTGTATAACATTAATAATATATTAAAGTATAATATATTCAAACATTTATTGCAAATTGAAATGAAATGTGATTAAATTAAAAGTGGTTCTAATATAAAGTATAATTTTGACTTCAGTACAGTATATGCCATACACACTCTATATGAACCAATGATTAATTTTCCTTTTCTGCCAACATCTGCCTCTTAGTATTAAAAATTTGAAATATATTGAGAAAGATTTTGAATAACCAAGACTAAATGTAAATATCCTAACACTATTTAGATACTGTTTTAAATTATAATTTTCTGAATGAAGAATGCTTATACTAGTGATTTCTAACACAGTGACTCAAAAATTAAATATATCTAGTTATATTGACACATTAAATTTCTTCCAAAATGGTTTAACACAGCAATAAGTGACATACAATTCAAAAACTAGTCATGACTTAACTCAACTGATATTTTAATCCTATATAGAGTGAGATAGTGTTTCGTTAAGGAATATAATATTCTCTCAAGTTTCAGAAGCTCTCTTGTATAAAGGAAGAAAACTACTAAAAAATCATTTTTACTTGTATCTATGCCCATAATACTTGAAGAAATATAATGAAAATGTGGGTATAAGTCATGCCTGAACATTGAGCTTCTACTTATTTATATATAACAGATGCATTTCCTGACACTACTGGTAACTTCCAGAGCCTGTGTAAGGGTCTGTTGGTCACACTCAGAGGTTACACACTTACAGGTTTGGCGTTTATGAGAGGCTAATACCAGTGTACAAAGCAAGGTCTCCTGTAGTTTTTTCCTAGGGTTCTTTCTGCAGCATTTTCAGGTAGAGTCTCCAAATACTGCTTGCTGTATAGTAACTTGCTGCTGGGGGGAAAAAAAGAAAAATAAAACTTTCCAGTAGAATTCTAAAGTTATAAAGCATTGTCCATTTCATTAGCAGAATATTGACATTGAAGCTGTATAGAAAACTTAATAACAACTTTAGTTGATGCCCTATATTGTGTTCTTAGATTATATTTACAAAACAGACTTAATTTCTCTTATCTTAGTGTTACCCTCTGCTAACTCTGTTAGCTAGATTTATGGTAGCTTAATTTAAAACTGATTTTAGTTTTTGGTGTTAATACTCTGTGATACCATCTAATCTCTTAGGCAATTGCCTAATTCTAGTTAACTTCCCAAAGCTGGACATTGAGAGCATAGCATCTGACATTAAATTGGACTCATAAATGAACACAGAACGTGGTGTTCACTTAGTACTTCAGAGCTTCAGGAAATCAAGATCTAGTGGAAAGAAATGCTGTGCTTTTGCTTCAGATCGAACATCCTACAGTTTGACCTTGAAGGAAAATTATAGGTACTTGACTGGACTAACAGCAAAGAAAGTCTCTATCTAATGAGATCTCTTTCAATGTATTTATTTCAAGATATAACCAGAGTAAACTTATTATAGCTTTATATGTGGGGAAATTATGTAGAGGACTGCAACTTTTCATTTAACTTTCAATTTATTTAAATTACATTAGATTTCAAATACTTTTTATTAAAAAAAGCATTTAGCCAAAAGGGCAAAATTTTTCCATCTGAGCTTCACATGCTTTTAAAAATAATACAGGCTAAGAGAAGGTTCCAAACATTTACTAGTGTTTTTGTTCACTTACTGCATTTAAAGTGACTGTAATGTAAGTGACAATTTGTAAGTGGTAAATAAGGAATGGGAGCTAACCCTGCGTGAGATGGTCTAACAAGAACTGGAATTTTGTATCCAAATTCTACAGAAGTACTTGAAAAATAATCTTGTCTTACTTTATAAGAATGACACTCAATGTCTCTAATTCCTGGCCCTTTTTAAAAACTCAGCATTGATTGGTTAGTGAGAGAGGAGTAAGAATCTGCTCTTACCTTACATGGCTTGTCTGTTTAAGTTAGCTATCTAATTGCATGTAATAAGCTACTCGAGGAAATCTTTTCTCAAAGGTGCTTTTGCGTGACCTGCTCTATTCACAAAATCACAGAATATGCTGAGTTGGAAGGGACCCACGAGGATCATTGACTCCAGCCCTTAGCCCTGCGCAGGAACACCCCCAAGTGCTGTCACACCATGTGCCTGAGAGTATTATTCAAAATCTTCTTCAGCTCTGTCTGGCTCAGTGCTGTGACCACTTCCCTGGGGACCCTCTTCCAACACCCAACCGCCCTCTGGGTAAAGAATCTTTTTCTAATATCCAACCTAAATCTCCCCAGATATAACTTGAGGGCATTCCCTCAGGTCCTGTCACTAGTCACCACAGAGAAGAGATCAGTGCCTGCCTCATCTCATCCCCTCATAAGGGAGCTGTAACTACAGTGAGGTCTACCAGAAATTGCAAAAAAAAATGTTTTTGTTCATGAACTATTGGAGAAAAGAGAAAATTTTTTTCCTAACTGGACAAAGGTAAAACTAATATTTGTTGAATGTCGTCTTGATTTGTCCACTCTTCATTAGAACCTCTGGAGATAATTTGTTTTTAGTATGGTTTCATTCAAGGTACAGATACATATGTAGTTTAGATGCAGAAGTAATTATAAAAAAGCAATTGATTTGTTTCCTGGAATGAATTGTGAAGTTGTCACTCAACATATTTCTCTCACTAGGTTTGGTAAGGGGTACTGCCTGTCTCATCTCAGGAGGCAAGATATGAAATGTTTATTGTCAGCTAAGAAGAATTCTTCACTGCTCACAATTGCATCTCATTAGGATTTGTCTTAAGAGGCATATTGAGAATGGGATGTGTCACATAAAAGGAGATAAAGGGGAATTTTCTTCACCCTTAAAGATATATTTGCCTGTTAGTGTCCCAGGGAAAACAAAACCATGTAAGTCCAATCTAGTCTGTCTGGTATTCCGTACAGGAACCCTTCACCAAACAGATTCACCAGATTGGAATAATTTCAATTACCCTTTGTGGACTGTCAATAGTGAAAGAGAAAATCCCTCAACAGATATTTCCCAAGAATTATTCAGCTGTTGACAAACAATTAGCAACTTTATAAAGGATTCACTCTAGCAGTTTAAGGAATAACATTCTTTATTAATACAAATTGTGACAAGCTAATAAAAGTCGTGGTCATCAGTGATAGGGCCTGGCTACAAAAACACAGTAAAAACTATATAATAATATAAAGCAAAGTACAAGCACAAAGCAAAACAACCTACAAAACCACTATGAGGTAAAAGCAAACTAGTTCTTTAAAAAACAAGTAGTCAGCACACGTAATTGTGAATTTCTCACCTGATGGGTGACCCAGGGAGGGAAGGAAAGGGGGTTCAACCCATCAAGGATCCCAGAAGTTTTGATGGAAATCTTCCTACAATTTTTAATTCATTTCAATCTCCTTTAATATTATTTTTGCTTGGAGTTTGCATGACTTCAGTCATGTTAAATCTAGATGAAGTTGGCATCTATTCTTTATTGATGGAAAAATGACACAGATCAAAAGGGTTACCATGTTCCCTTTCCTGCAGAATCTCTGGAAGAGGGGCTGTGGGGCTTCCACACTGCTCCATTCTTTGGTACATACAGGTGTTTATCAATGCTTGTGGAACTTTTGTGGTGCATCATGACCTTATCAGCATCCATCAGACACCAGCTTGCTTTTGATTCCTGACTTCTTGTTCTTCAGCTTTACCTATTACTCCACAGGATGACATCTTTTTCCTATCTGATAACTTAGGTTCTGTAATTCTTCTGTTTCTGCAATTCAGCACCAGAAAGCCTCTTCTGGGCCCTTTTATTTAGTTGTTTCCATATGAAGATAACAGAGCCATTCTCAATCAGTGATACCTCTTGGGCTTTATCTGACTGCTTTCTTAAAAGAATACATTGAATTACATATTTCAGCTAATGTCTGAAAAACTCTGTCCCTTTTATTTTTTGAGGGAGCATACTCTAATTTTGCTAGCTGACAACTAATCCTCTCTCTTCCCTGTGTTTATCAATTGCTGTATTTTCCAACTTAGAATCATCTGTAGATATTAATTGGTACTTTTTTGCCTCTTCCATCTAATAATAGTTACTAGTTTTACATTGTTTGTGCAGATTTTACATACTGGTATTCATTGTTCTCCTTCATTTACTGTGCCTCAAAAAGCTTTCAGTCTGAGAAGCAGTCTTAATGTATAAGGTAATCGCAATTAATTTTCAAGTAATATTTCTTATGATGTATGTACTCTTCTTTTTAAAGAGTATGTTTTATCATCTGACTTTCCTAATTTCTACTTTTATGTGAACCCAGATTAAGCATGTTTTGGAAGATTTGCTGCTGTATTGTGCATCAATCATGAAAATGTGTTCATCCTTTACAGGTTGGCTGTTTTTTTTATATATAAGTCTTATCAGTTTAGTAGGAAATGAAAGTCTATAAGAGTATAATGAGTCTTGATGTTGCAATTTTTATCTTGAAAGCTTTTTAATTTACTTTTTTTAAACTTTGAAAACTGACTGTCAATTATGAAAGTAATAATATTAACAGGCATAGTAAAGTCATTAGCCCATTATTAAATTCTAATGCTACTAGAAGTGCATGGAAACTAAATTTTTGTTTATTCTTCTGGCTAGTTTTTTTAATCTATGAGTGATATTTATCATTTTTTTATGGTAGAAGTAATGAAATTTAATCAAAGACCTACATGTTTGAATTTTTGTGCATTTTAGTTTTAGCTCATGAAAATTACTTTTTTGTTTTAGACTATTCATTACATAGTAAATATTGAATATGTGTGAGTATGCCAAGGAATGACTTAAGTACTTAGCTATTTTGGTTGCAGCATATACTTTTGCCTCTCTTTATAAACAGTATAGAAAAAAGAACTCTTTCACTATACAGATCATCTCCTCATGTAAAAACTTCAAACAAATTAAAGAAATTACTCTCTAAGATATATTTATATATTTTTGTTAGCTTTAAGAAGCAAATTGAATCTAGCATTGGGAGGTGTTTAAAACTGAGAGAGGTGAATCTCGTTGTCAGATTCTAGACTCAGAAAACCAGTAGAAGAATTCTGACCTGATAACTTATGAGCTATAGTTCTGTGAGTTTTCTCATAGGAAAAAAGCGAACCCAAACCAACAACAAGCAAGCACCATTGCATTAGTGAATATTTTGAACAGGATTGGACCCAATATTTATCCCTAGATTATTCTGCCAGTTGGTGACCTTGAACTAGACTTTGTGCCACACTATGGATCTGGTCATACAGACAGTCTTCAGTCCATCATAGTGGCTACTCACCCAGCCCATATTTCATCACCTTTTCCACAAGGATCTTATGAATGACTGCATCAAAAGGTTCAAATAAGTCATTAGACAATATTCACTGCTCTCCCCTCCTCTACTAGGGCAGCCATTTCATCATAGAAGTTTATCACATTTTTCAAGCATGGTTTCCCCTTGATGAATCCATGCTGACTCCTCCTAATCACCTTCCTGTCCTTTGAGCCTGGCACGTTGGTTATTTCATCACTTTCATGAGAATAAAGTGAGGCTAGTTGGCCTATAGATTCCTGGTTCCTCTTTCTTGCCCGCTTGAAGATAGGAGTAACATCTGCTTTTCTCCATCCCCTGGGCGCCTCTTCCAATCTCCATGATCATTCAAACATAACTAGAAGTGGTCTTGAAATTACATCAGTATTTGTGGGTGTATCTCACGAGAACCCATGGACTTTTGTATGTCTTGTTTGCCTAAGTATTCTCTGACCTGATCCTTTTCCACCACGGGTAAGCACAGATCCTGAGGATATTGATAGTTTTTGGTCTTGGATGAAAAGTACCTGTAAAGAACTTACCTTACTCTTATCTGCCTAAAAAGTAGAGAGGAAGACACGTTAACATACTGGTTCAGATTTTAAAATATGAGGTAGCTACAACTATCTTGGCTGACTAAAATTAAATTTGAAACTGAAATACTAAGGTTTTCGTCTGTAAGCAATTTTTGCTACAAACAATCTTAAAGGTCTGAAGAAAATACTGTTTGTATTTACTAAGGGAATTGCAAGATTAAAAACTCTCTTGATAAACACTAGCCAACATGATCTAACATATTTAAGTAGGAATAATCTTGATTTTTAAATAAAACTGTTAAAAATAGGTTTATCTTTAGAAAAAAAAAATATCTTTTTAACTAGAGTCTTTATCAGAGTAAATCTACTCAGTGGAGCTGTTTGTGTTGTCAACATTCCTTTTTTTTTGCCAGAGAAAATTATCCTTCCACACCCTAGGGGACACCAATCTTGTTTTTTTTAAAAAAAAAAAAACAACCAAAAACAAAATATCTGAAGAATCTTTCTAAATTTTACTAGCAAACAAAGTAATTTTTTGTACAATAGAGACTATGTTAGAAAATTGGTATTTTTATGGTGTGACTCCAGGTAAGTACTACATTCTGCACTTCATTTCTACTAAAATCCCATTTTTTAATCCTTTCCTTGGAGTAGTCCAAGGCTTTATTTCATCAGCAATGAACTCTCTTGTTACACTCCCAATGCCATCTGGAGAGGAAGATTTCTGGAGAGTGCTCGGAGCAGCTGTTGCCTAGTAGGAAGGAAAATCAATGGCCTGACACTTGGCAGCTGCAAATTTGTATACAGTTTAATAGTTGAAAGACAGTGTGCAAGAAAACTGCAGGTTGCTCACGTCCTGGGTCCAGCACACCTACATTTTGTAAATTACTCTGGCTTAATCAAAGAGCAGTTCTTAATGTTCATAATACAAAATTGTAAAAAGAGTCTTTTTTCTCCTTAGTCTGGTCAGAAATTCTAGGTTTTAAGCATTTATACCTTTTACTGAGTGTCAGATATATAAACAGAATTCAAATATAGATATACTTACATACTCTTGGTTTTGTCTTCATTGGGAATACACAATCTCTTTTTAAAGAAATGGGACCTGAAGAAGATGAATAAGCTAATGGTTATTAATTGTAAAAAAAGAAAATCTTGTAGAAAACTTGGATGAAACCATGATAGCTTCTACAGTTTTGAAAAAGCTAGTGAGAATATTAATTGCTAGACTAAGAAATGCTTGAAAAGAAAATCATTGAACAAACATTTCCATTTATACAAAAGCATGCTGCTTCTAGTTGTTGATGATAAATTACATATTCACACTTAGATCAATTTTATTTTGTTACCTGGGTTGATAAACAGCAGAACAGAGCCCAAATGTGAAGCAAAGCTTAATTGTTCAATTCTATAATTTTCCCTGATATAAGCAGGTGGTAAATTTTAATAACAATGCAGAAAACTTTAACTACACTCATATCATTTTAGGAAAATTCAGGGGGTCTGCTCAAATGAAAGTATATTTTCATTACTATTAAACAACAATAAAATTAGAGATGTTGAGTTTTAAAAAATATTATAACTGCAAAGAGTAGTGCCTTGGTTACTGGAATAATTTTTCACTTAATCCCAGAATCACAGAATGAGTTGGAAGGGACCACATCTTGTCCAACCTTTCTGCTCAAGCAGGGTCATCCTAGAGCACATTTCACAGGATGGTGTCCAGTTGGTTCTTGAATATCTCCAGCGAGTGAGACTCCACAACCTCTCTGGGCAATCTGTTCCAGTGTGCAGTCACCTGCATAGTAGAGAAGTTCTTCCTCATGTTCAGGAGGAACTCCCTGTGCATCAGTGTCTGTTAAGCTATGAAACTTTTGAAATCAGTGGGCTTTCACAGGGAGGGTGAAATTCACATAGGAGCTGGAAAAACGGCCATAAAGTACTGTTCAATACTAAACCCAGGGAATTCTTTAATACATGGCAAATCCTACTATATTGCACTTGTTTTGATTACTTTATTCTCAAGAGTGACTACTATGGTATCTACTAATGATCTAAGTTAGTTCAGTAATGGAAAATGGTTATGATTACTATTATCTTTCCCTCTTTCTTAGCTTTTCTATCAATATATTAGGATTTTGAGACTGACTTTTAAAAACTCTTATTGTTAAAGTTGTTAAATACTTTACTGGTATCTTTTTTATGCCTGTGACACAGTTGTGAAATGAAACAGTTAAGATCTGTCAATGACAACAATTTTACTTCTTCTAACATTTTCTCTTCTATGACAAAAGTTGCAACAAATAGCTTGAGCTGAGTGAACATTGACCTAATGTTTTTCTGTAAGAGCATCTTAGTATCCTAAAGGGAACTGGCTGTGATAAAATGGAAGAGAAATTTGAATGATTCATAACTTTTGAAATTAACCTGACAAAACCTAATTGCAACTAAAGGTTGTCACAGAGACTTCCTGCAAGGAGTTCTAAATGGTGTACATAAAGTAGATAAATGATGTGTTGTATAAATGAAGGAAGAGGGAACTACATTCATGCACTGAAGTGATGACAGCTATGTAACTACCTAGAGAGATGAGAGATAGAAGGATCATTCTTCTCTGTCATGAAGTAATCACCTGCTATGCAGCAGGCACAGTTAAAATAGCAACATCAATTCCACTCAATGCAAATTCTCCCGAGTTCTGCATACACTTTAGGATTTGCACATCCTGATTTGGGTACTTTTTGTCATTGTCATTTCTCATGTACTGAATTTTCAATACATTGCTCTTACTTTCTCATTTGCTGCAAACTTTTTTGTCATGATGTTCACACATTAAGAAGGTCAATGTGTTGTTGCTCTTATACATTTCAACCAGTCACTTTCTGGGGATGTCTTAATTGTCCATCACCTATAGTTAGCTGTGATATTTATAACATATATCTGTCAAATTTATATGTGCAGAAAACTTTGATATTTCTCTAGAATCTCCTAGATTTTTCTGTAGTTCTATACAAATGTCACACTATTTAATTGTTGATGGATACATGTTTGCTGTCTTACCTGAAACTTCAGCTGCAGTACAAAATGATTATACATCGCTCTCTTCTTCCATGAAAAAGAAACAAAATAGCTTCCACAACCCTTAAGGGTCTTAGAAGGCTAGGACACTTTATTCAAGCACAGAGGCTTCAATTACTTAAGGTAAAGAATAATTTGGAGTTTGATACATGAACATTTGGAGTTAACAATTTTCTTCCTGATACTTTTACTCTTCTCCACTTTTCATATTCCATGACTTCTCAGATGTTTCACAAGCTGTCCAACCTGCACTCATTACTTTTCAGACAAATTTAAACACACAAAAGCGTAAAGCATGTATTTGAAAGTATTTCATTGGGAAAGTCATCTGAGTAACATACAAAAGTATTCCCCTGAGATCTCAATAACAGTAGGTTTTCAGACTTATCAATCATCACTTACTTTACAGATATATTTTGACTAGCATAATACCAAAAAAGAACTTTACAGTGATACAGGCAGATATCCAAAATCACAGTTTTCTGAAAATGACTGAGATATTATTGGCTTTTCAGATTTAATA
This sequence comes from Anabacerthia variegaticeps, assembly GCA_035583185.1. Taxonomy (NCBI): domain Eukaryota; kingdom Metazoa; phylum Chordata; class Aves; order Passeriformes; family Furnariidae; genus Anabacerthia; species Anabacerthia variegaticeps. The sequence goes on from JAWWEW010000001.1 coordinate 65,324,286, forward strand.
TATTGAGTTCAGGTGTCCTGATCCTGGAAACAGGGATGACAAGGGATCTCTGTGAGGAAAGGTCAAGGCTGCCCTGTGCTGGACACAGCCAGTTCCACAGGCTCTGACCAACCCAGTGTAGGGCACAACTGAGTCTTACAGCCAAGGTGGAGGCACCGTGGACAAAGTGTATTTAAGAAACCACATTATAAAATATATTTTAATTCTTTTTAAAAAGTACTGGATGGCAACTGTTAGAAGGATGACTGAGGAATATGTGAAACAACACTTCAGACAGCAAGGAAGTGAGATAAAAGGGAGGGAAGAGGTGCCCCTGCAGCCTGTTGGTAAGTCACACCAGAGTAGATAGACTGCAGCCTGTGGACAACCCATGCTGGAGAATGGGAAAAGTGTTAGGAGAAAGGAGTGACAGAGAGAAGCTCTTATGGACTGACCGTGGCTCCCCTTCCACAGCAACAAATGCTGTTGGGGTGGTGAAAGGTAGAAGAGCTGTGAGTGAAGAAGTGAAGTTGAACCTGGGAAAAAAGAGGGCAAGAGGCTGGCAGGAAGTTGTGTTTTTGTCTTTGCTTCTCACTGTCCATCTCAATTGACAATGAATTACATTAATTTTCTCCAAGTCAAGTCTAGCTTGCCTGTGATGGCAAGTGATAAGCAATCTCCCTGCTTTTATTTTGAGCCAGCAGTTTTTTCATCTTATTTTCTTCTAATCATTTTGAGGAGGAGGAGTGAGAGAGCAGCTGGGTAAGTGTCTGACAGATGGCCAAGGTCAACATACCACATTTAGTCATTCAGCCTGCATTTGAAATTAATCTTCATATTTTTCCTGAAATTTTGAAAATGTGGGTTTAGAAAATTTCCATTGAAAAGAAAAATACTTTGAATATGAACTGTCTGAGAACAAAAATTACTCAATAGTGTTAAAGACTACCCTGACTTTTTTCTAGCTAATGTCCCAGAAAACTTGATGTCTCATTTGTCTGTGTTATATCTGCCAGTCTTGCAGAAACTGCACAGCCTAGGGCATCTAAAGCGGAGTTAGATGCTGCATTTATGTACCTGACTACTGCCCTTGGGTTGGAATTCAGGTTCCAGACTGTTTACAGACAATGATAAGTTTTTACACTCCTTCATAGTCAGTGAAGTTTTGATCAGGACCATCTGGTCAATGCAATCTGCACTAGTCAGCTGAAGAACTGTGTGAATCCATTGACTACATTGACTGTGAACAGTAAGTATGTGACTGTGTGCACTTAAACATGCTTAGGATTCAAATCAGTTACCTTCCTCTAAGTACCCATTGTCATCTGAGATTTGTTAGGATGATCAAGACATCTCTACAGGGCTGAGGATAGGTCAAAGAGGATAGGAGACCCTTGGACTGGCTCCTAGAGACCAAGGATGTATTCTGGCATGTCAAATGGCAGTCCTTTTTTATCCTTAGGTAAGTGAAGCTCAAAAGCAGACCCTTACATTAAGATGTTTACAGATGTAGATGTGGCCAACACTGGAGTCAAAGCAAATATTCTTCTCGAACTTTATCCTGGGGAGAATGAAAAAGCTCCAAGTCTAATTTGAATATAGGCCTCAACAAAAATTGAGAGGAAAAAAGCTAGTAATATACACTGAATTTTTTTTATTAGTGAATCAATATACAGGGAAGATGGAATATTACCAGTGATATTATTCTGAGACTATGCTAATTTCTTAAAATGTCTTACTGACATTTAGGATGTGATACTTTTTTTTTTTAACTTAGGGAATAGCACAGATGTACAAACCTCAAATAGATACCCAAGGCTCATTTTACAGTTAATGAAGAGAAGGAATCACTTATGAGGTATCATTTATTTTATTCTTACACAGACATTTAACATGGTGGATAAATCATAGCCTAAAAATGCCTATTCCTCTTCAGCAGCTTTGACAGAAGCTTAAAGATATCACCTAAGGTGTGCACATTTACATAATAGATTACTACAGTTAGATGAGAGAGATTTCCCTCAAAAAATGCCATTATTGTGGATTTATGATAGTGTGTATAGATTAATATCTAGTCTGTACATCAGATTCTAGCTCTTTCACTTTTCATTCAGATAACTCTAAAGGGAAAACCTCTGAAAAGTAGCATTCATGATATGTGTTATTACTGCTTCACCAGAAATACAGTTCCCTATCCACATTGATATCAAGAAAATAGAAAAATAAACAAAGTAATAAAATACAAAGGTTAAATGTAAATTATGACAGAACTTCTACAAAATGGACAAAGATACACAATCAGCTGTTTCAATTAAAAAAACCCAAAAACTATTACTTAGAGTGCATTCACAGGCAAAGGCTGATGTCATGAGCAAAATAATAGAAACAGGAAGAAGCTCCTTCCGTGAAAAATTCAACACCAGTAATGGTGATCCATAGCTAAATGCATATACTTTCATCTAGAATAGAAAATGTTACATTTTAACATTTAAAAATTAATAGGACACAATCAAAACAGGTATTTAATCAGGTATCCATCGTTTCTAGAAAGTCTCTTTTTACCATATTTCTGTCCCACCATCTAGCTTATTAACCCTGATCAGAAAGACACAGTCCTATTTCTGTGAGAGCAAATGTTACTTTATGAAAGCAGATGTGATCATAATGTTGGCAAATTAATGTTCTTGAAGCAATGATATAAAAAATTCTACTTTTTCTCTATAATGACCACACAGTTTTTGCTTCTTTCATCAGACTGGTTTCCTAGCAAATTGATCTGGCTTAATATGTAGCCTAACATGGATTAAAGATGGTCTGAAGGGGAGGTGAAGGATATCTGACCAACAGTCAGGTGGGGAGAAACAGAAGATTTCTGCTTTTCATCAGTAGGAAAACAAGTACATTTTGCTTTCCTGTGTGACTGAATATCCATTTTGCATTTTCCTGTTTGAAGTGTTTCCAACCACTCAATGCTACATTTTCTATCTCCTGTGTATTCACAAGTATATGTGGCACAAGCACCTAAAACTCAATGACTGTGGAACTAGTAAAGCATATGAATTAGTCTCATCAGAAAATGTGTTCATGATTATGGATAGATGACTCCTAAATCTTCCATTATATGTCATTGTTCATTGTAAATCTAATGGACTAGTAACTTACAACCCACTCTTGTTAGGATGTTCATCATAAAATCCAATTTAAAATAAATCAGAATTAAGTACTGTGAATTTCAAATTGCATGAATAATGACATGATTAGTATATTAATGGCATTTGAATCAAATAGTGCAAATGTGTGACAATAAACTGCCTGCCTCCTGGAACCCAGCCTTCTTGTCTTCCTTGCCAACTGTCCCAGCCTTCACCCTTTCTGTCACCAGGCTGATGACAGGAGATATTTTACTTCCCAGCTTGGAATTGTCTAATACTTGCGTATTGCTGGCTGCTGAGGGAGCCTCAAGTTCTCAGACCATTTCTATAACAATCTACTACAGAATGTCGATCAGATGACACTATTTATTGAAATAATAAAGATATTAAAAAGCATCCAAAGCAGGGTAACAAAGATGGTGAGGGGTCTATAGGGGAAGCCCTGTGAGTAGTGGCTGTGATTATTTGGTCAGTTCAGCCTGGAGGAGACTGAGGGGAGACCTCATTAAAGTCACAACATCCTCATGAAGGGAAAAGGAGTGGTAGGCACTGATCTCTCCTCTGTGGTGACCAGTGACAGAAGCTGAGGGAATGTCCTGAAGTTGTGTTGGGAGGTTTAGGTTGGATATTAGAAAAAGGTTCTTCATGCAGAGAGTGGTTGGGCACTGGAACAGGCTCCCAAGGAAAAGGGTCACAGCACCAAGCCTGAGAGAGTTCAAGAAGATTTTGAAGAATACTCTCAGGCACATGGTGTGATTCTTGGGGCTGTGCTGCACAGGGGTAAGAGTTGAAGTTTGATGACCCTTTTGGGTCCCTTCCAATGCAGCATATTCTACACAAATACTGTGTTTATCTTACCCGTCTAAGGGAGGCAATATTGCAATGTCTGACTATCTGCTCTCACTTTTGAGTCCCTTAACTCAGGAGTGACCAAAGAGGAGTTGGAAGGAAAGGATGGCTCTTCATAAGTAAAGGGAACAAAATTATGCAACAGTAATGCACATTTTCCTGCTCTCATGTTAACTTCCTCCTCCATCCTTCCTTTGTTTTTTTGTTTGTTTGGTTTTGTTTGTTTGTTTTTTGCACTTTTTTTTTTTTTTTTTTTTGTGTGTGTGGAGTACTACCATTCTGATTCCACGTCAATGCACAATTTTTGTCTTATGGTCTTTTCCCCTGGTTTTACTACAGATCTCTAGGTATTTTTAGACTGGTTTGGTATCCTTCTGAGAGTCTCACTGCATTGAGTCGCACTGAAATAATTTTAGGGAAATATTTAGTTAATTCAGTTGAGTAAATGTTATATATGCAAATGAAATCCCTTCATTATGTTCTTTGGTCCAAATCTTCTTTTATTCAGTTCAAGCACATATGCAGCCTGCCAGGAGGCTGACATGAAATTTGAATCTCTAAATTGGGCAGCTTCAGCTGAGAGTGTCTAGCCTATGTGGAGAATGAGAGCTTAGTGTTTGACTATATATTGTCATGCTGTGGAGGATTCAGAATCTCTGTTCCCTACCTGCTGGGTAACTAATGTTGAGAATAGACCACTGTATAAAAGTTAGCTGGTGGTGACAGTGCCAATAGACATAGTTTGTAAAGTGATTGTGACTGCTGTGTGTCTTGCTGAACTCAGGGCTGTCACTGTACATTAGGAATGCTCTGAACACAGGAGAGATAGGGTCCCCTGTGGACCTAGGCAATACCTTATGTTGTCTCTGTATGGCTCTGATATTTAAGCAATAGTTGAGTTTCTAGCAATTCAGTTTGGAGCACTAACACCAATACATAAGTTCAGGTACCTTGAGATATGTGCTGTTCAAAAAGGAGCTACCAGTCAATTTAAAAGTCCCTTGAGGTGAGCCTGAACTTGTGAGCAGGCTGACTAAGTCATTGTTTCAAATTCAAGAGCATTAAAAATGTCAAACTCCCATGTTAGAGAAAATTTTGATGGCTTAAATCTACCCATATAAGCATTTCACATTCTGTGACACAGGTCACTCTGGGGATAGAGAATATTTCTTTCTTACAGTTTTCTGAGATTATATTCCTAAATGTTTCTAAAATGCTATTGGTATAAATGGAAGGTCTTTACAAATTCTGCCAGGTAAATGTAACTAGAGCTACACCTAAAATTCAGTTAAAGAGTGATGTCAAGTTAAATCCCTCTGATCCAGGAAAACCAGTCCTCTTCTAAACAATTTCCACACATATAAGAGGAATAAGAATCTTCCAGATTTCTTTCTTATTATAGGTTTTCACATTGTCACCCCCTTTTGAGGACTGAAAGAAATTATCACCGCAAATACTGCCAGTTCTGTATTAGTTGAGCTTTGTGATGAGGAATGTTCCCAGATGCATTTAATTTACTCATCCAGGTTAAATTTACATCTCTCAACTATCATTTTGTTTTGGCCAACACAGATTTTTAGACATTCTTCACTGGCTGTCTGATGGAAAGAAGGAAGTTTTCTCTCTTTTTATTTTGCCTTAGTATGCTGGCACATGTGTAACTAGAACAGATAATTGTTAAAACAATGCTCTCTTAAAATTATATTCCTTTATAATATCAGAAGCTTACTTTTAAACCTCTTGTCTTTCTTTATTGATCTGTTAAGAATAGAAAGACACCAGACTACTGGAAGATTTGGAAGAATTTGGTTGTCCTTCACATTAAAGTCACTTCTATAAAACTTCTTGTAAACCACAAAGTCCCTTTGCCATATTCTGTAAAATTTCTGTGGGAAGCCAGAAGGCTAAGGTGCTACTCAAGTGATAATGCAAAACTGGCTTCATATAATAATACAAATTGAGTTCAGACTTTTCTGCCACTACTACGCAGAGTTTGGGGTCTAATGTTTCTGAGCTGAGGTAATATAAAAATATTGTAAATCACGGATGTGCTTGAATATGGGTAGAACTTAAAATTGGTAGGCAGTGCAAGGAACAAAGAGATTAACTGTGCCACAGCAGTCTAATCTGTGACATGAGAAATACAACCAGTGACAAGAAAGATTTTGTCTATTTTTTTTGTTAAAGAAAATGAAAATAGATTGTAATTTTTCACAGTAACAGATTTTATGTTTATATATGGTATACAACTCATAGTCTCCAATAAGAAAATTTTAATTAATGTTAGCAGATCAAGGTTACTGATTGTTTTTCAAGTGGGGAATTTTTTTCCAGATATTCCATGTAGCATCCAACACATATTAGAGCTCTGTATTATACAAGTCTTTGCTGATATCATATTTATAAGTTAGGCTAATAATATTTTCCTGTTTATGCTAGAGCACACCATATATTTTCAAATATGTTTGCTAATTTCATTTAATAGCTTTTGAAGGCATTCAGGTTTTGAGACATTTATAACTTGTTTTTCAAGTAAATGTGCCTTTGAAATACAACGAGAGTTATATTTTAGTGGAATGCTCAAGGTCATAGCCAGTGGTGAAGAATACAGGTGCCAGTTTCACAGACCACTACTCAGAGCACCAGACCACACTCCTAATATTTTGTTAGATAAAGAGCAACAAAGTCTATTAGATGGTAACAGAGTGCTGTAATGTGCAATTTATTTTGGTATGGATTTCCTGCTATAACGACAAGATTATCTGGCAAAGCTATATTCCAATTGTTTGAGCTAAATAAATATTACTGTAACTACAATGACCAGGTTTTCACTTTAATTAAAAAAAAAAAGAAAAGAATTGTGTTTCTTAGGTAAAAGCTGCGTACATATTCTTTCACATGGGTAAGACCATCATTTATCAGCGCTGAACGTTTTCAGATTTTTGTCTAGATCCTGTTTGTTTTGTACAAATTGTGGTTAAAAACTAAGTTCTCTCTGAACCTAAGCATTCTTTTTTCATCGAATGCAAATATTTTATTTTGGTTCTAAACAAGCTGCATACTTTTTTTTTTTGTAGTTTGATCTAACTTTTTATATTTTTTATATATATACTTTTTATATTAGAAGAAAATGCATTTGTTATTTACAAATTCTTCTTTGTTAGTACAGCTGTAGAGCAAATATTTCAGTAAGTAGTTTTATGCTTAATATTAAATAAATGGGGACACATCACCATGCTGATTTGTGGGCTGACGACTCCAAACTGAAGATGACTTCATTATGTTGCTTCTGAAAATGCAAATGTACTTATAGTGCTTAATAAACAGCTGTGACATGTAGTTCATAGCGAGTTTGTAATTCTTAATAAAAAATCATAAAGTTCTCCTTTAATTTCATTTGGGGGTTTTTGAGATAATTTGATTTATAGAGCAGTAAACATCCTAACAAAAAATTTCTACAAATGAAAATCAACTACCAAGTGCTTAAGATATCAGTAAAAAGAGAGTCAGCAAGGTCATTATGTCACACTGCCAGGCTGAAGGCATGGGAACAGGCTACCCAGGGAAATGCTTCTGTCACCACTTCTGGAGATATTTAGAAGATGTGTAGATGTGGTGGTTAGGGACATGGTTTAGTGGCGGGCTTGGCAGTGTTAGGTTAACTGTTAGACTCAATGATATTAAGAGTCTTTTCCAACCTAAATAATTGTGTGATTCTAGGACACACACTCTACAAGAAATGCCAACAAATTGGGTCTGAAGGCATCAGTAGTCTCCCCCTTTCATTGTTCATCTCTCCCTTGAATATTTTTGCTTTTTGCTGATACAGTAATGTGTTCCTCTATGATGATCATAGAATCATAGAATGGTTTGGGTTGGAAGGGACCGTAAAACATCATCTTGTCCAACCTCATTTCTGTGACACCTTTCACTCAGTTAGATACTCAAAGCCCCATCCAATCTGGCCTTGAACACTACCAGGAATGGGGCATCCACCACTTCTCTGGGCATCCACTTTGAGTGTCTCAACACCCTCATAGTAAAGAATTTCATCCATATATCTAATCTAAACCTACTGTCTTTCAGGTTAAAATCTTTGCCCACTGCACTGTTACTACAGACCCTGGTAAAAAGTGTCTCTCCACTTTTCTTATAGCCCCCCCTTTATATATATTGAAAGGCTGCAATGAGGTCTCCCTAAAGCCTTCTCTTCTCCAGGTTGAACAACCCCAACATTCTTAGCCTGTCTTCACAGGATTGGTCCTCAGTCCCTTCCATTCTGTTTGCAGCCCTCCTCTAACAGTCTGTGGGGGATCTCTAAGAAGATCTGGGGGCCTGCAGTATTACAGTTTGGCTCTCACCAGAGCAGAGTAGAGGGCAGATTCACCTCTTTTTATGCAGCTCAGGACGCAGTTGGTCTCCCAGGCTGCAAGCACATTTTGCTAGCTCATGTCCAGTTTTTCATCCTTCAGTTTCTCCAAATTCTTCTCAACAGGGCTGCTCTGAATTCATTCATTGTCCAGGCTGTATTGATGCTGGGGATTTCCCCAGCCCACATGCAGGCCTTGTTGAACTTCATGGGGTTCACATATGTCCACTCCTGAAGACTGTCAAGGTCCCTCTTGTGCTGGTTTTGGCTGGGAGAGAGTTCATTTTCTTCACACTGGCCAGAATGGGGCTGTATTTTGGATTTATTCTGGAAACAGAGTTGATAATGCAGAGATTTTGCTATTGGTGAGCAGTGCTAACACAGAGTCAAGGCCTTTTCTGCCTCTCATCCCATCCCACCAGTGAGGATTCTGGGGGTGCACAAGGAGATTGGAGGAGATGCAGCCAAGAGAGTTGAACCAGACTGTCCTTAGGGATATTCCAAACCACATTGCATTATGCCCAGCATATAAAGCTGGGGGAAGAAGAAAGGGATTGATGACATTTGTCTTCCGATGTCACCATTATGCATGATGGAGCCCTGCTTTCCTGGAGACGGCTGAACACTTGCCTGCCCATGGGAAGTGGTGAACAAAGTCCTTGATTTGCTTTTCTCAGGTGCACTGCTTTTCCTTTACCTGTTAAGCTGCCTTTGCTTCAACCCACAAATTCTCTCATTCTTCCTCTTCTGATTCTCTCCTCCACCATGTGAGTGACTGTGTGGGGCTGAATTGCCTTCTGCTTTTAAATCATGACATTCAGTCATGTCAAACATACTACACAGCTTGGTGTTATCTGCATATTTGCTGGGAATATATCCAATCCTACTGTGTACGTAAATATTGGATAGTACTGGTCCTACTATGGAACCGTGAGGGACATCTCTTGTTTCTGATCTCCATTTGCACATAAAGCCTTTGACTAAATCTTTGGATCTGGTCCTCTACCCTTATTCTTCTAGCAGTTCATTCATCAAACCTGTAAATTAATTTAATGACAGTGATGTTGTGGGTGACTTTATCAGAAACTTTACAGAAGTCTAGGTAAATGACGTCTGTAGTTCTTCCCTTATCCACTGAAAGTCACTCCATTGTACAAGGTCACAAGATTAGTCCTGCACAGTCTGACCTTGGTGAAGACATATTGGCTGTCTCTAACCACCTTCCTGTCTTCCATATCTTTTGACATATCTCTGAGGAAGATCTTTTCCATGATCTTCTGGGGCACTTAGTTAAGGCTGACTAGCTGGTAGTTCCCAGGGTCCTCTTGTTTACTCTTTTTAAAACTGCAGGTTATTTTTCCCCTTATCCTGTCACTCAGGACTTTGACTGCCATGACATTTCAAATATGATGATGGTAAAGATATGACAGCGTGGGTGGGTTCATATTTAGTTATGATATTTCTTTTTTCCATTTGAAATTACAATAACTGTTGAGATTACTGGAGGAGGTAACTGTACAAATTAGGGAAAGCTATGCAAATTTGTGGAAATATATGTGCCATAAGGTATAAAATATATAATTTAGAGAAGACATTATTTAGATACCAGGTAAAAAATTCAAGTCCACCGTGGGAAGATATTTGGAAGAAGCCTGAATCTCCACACCACTTCTGATATTGAGACTAATATTCTTATAACATTTCATGTGCTGACTTTAAGAAGTGCTTCTGTTTGAAAGACGATCTTCCCATACACAAAATGAAATTATCAAAAATAACATGGAATTATGGGTCTGTGGTCTGTGTTGGAGGCTATATATGTTTATTGCAGAAAGCAACAACATATGTAAAAAGATTCTCTCATTTCCATATTAAATAATTTCGTTTCTCTTCTCCGACAGATCTCTGAAGGAGCACAGAAAAATAATTTGAAGTTCAGATAAAATACTGTCAAAAATGTCCATAAAAATGAAAGACAATATATTACATACATCCTAGAAATATTTAAAATATAACTCTATATTGCCTTCTTTCTCTTCTTCATCTTCTGTCCATCTGTTTTTTATGCTGTAATTTTTGCTTCAGCAATGGAATTGCATATTTTTTTCATTAATTTCTGTGGATCAGTTATGATAGACTTTCTGATTTAAAATATTTTATTCATGAGTTGTCTCTTTTTGTCTCAATGAAACAAATATCTGTTTGCATAAGCTAGTATCCAACTTGCTTGGTTTTGAGAATTGGGTTTTTTTAGCTTTTCTTATTACTCTGTGTTCATAAGAATGGAATTTATTGTTAAGACCTATCCAGATTTCAAGTGAATAAAAGAAAAAGTAAAAATATAATAATTGATATTCCCAAGCCTTCTTTAATTCTGCTTTTCTTAAAAACAAAAATGTAACCAAAGAAAAAAACAATCTGTTTCTACTTAATTGACTAAATGAATTTAATCTCCTTATTTCTAATCAGGCTGTCATTATCTTAATGTTTCAGAACAGATTATTTTTTTTTTCAATTTCTCATTTATGTCAATATCCTTGAAAATTCCTGCTGATTTTTAAATGTATCTACACTGCAGAGGACACACTCGTGAGGAGAGCACAAGAAGGATTAATATCATCCTGAACTCAAGGTTAATATAGTCTTGCACCAAAAACTGGATAGAATGGCATGTTAGCTTTTCAACCACCACTTATCATCAAATGTAGACAACACAGTATTCCCATAAATATTAAATGCAAAATAGTACCTGCCTGTGTCCATGAATTTATAATTTTTTTTCACTCTAATAACATGTATTCTTCAAGTAATGGGTCTTTCTATTTAAAATTAAGTTTCCCCTTATATTTTATATCTGACTTGGTAATCATCTTGCTAAGTCAGCCAGATAGTTTCCTTATGCCAATCTTTATATATATAAAAGTGATACAAATATTTTAAGTATTTCCCACATTAGATTTGTGTATTGACACTCTCATCAATCACTTAAGAAACATAGCTTCTACTATTTAAACATATATCATGAAGAAATGTCTGCGTGCCTTAGCACTTGTGGAAGAATTCTTCTAAGATTGTCAAAACTGTTCTTCATCTCAAGGTCTCTTAACCTTCATCTAGGTATATACTCATGAAATAATGAGATGTAAAGAATCCATTAAAGCAACATGATTCTCACCAGCACTCTTCGAATAGTATCAAGGAGGTCTCAGTACAATTAAAGAAAGATTCAATTTTAGCATCTTAATTTATTGTTAGTTGACTCAAATGGTTTGTATTCTTATAAGCTGTAGTATATTCTCTTAAAATTTTCATCTTTTACAGAACTGGCATTTTCATTCTCCCAGACGTGTGGCTATGTTCAGATTTGCTTGACAATTTACAGCCTCTGAACTAGCTGGATTTGAAAATTGTTTCTGTGGAAATAGATTGTTTCTTTAAAAAATTGTAATTATCTGATCAGTAGTTCAGGACAAGGTTTTAATAAGATTCAATTATCACCTAAAAATGGGCCTCAACTGGCAGTTAGCTAGACACCTGGCAGAGAGGAGATTTCTCCACGATATGGTACTGAAAATTACTTTTTTCGCCTTGAATTCTTTTGTGTAGAAACCAGTTCTGTTTTCTAGATGTTTGTCTGCTTTAATCTTAGGAATTACTTCATTAGGAGAACATTCTTTTTATAGGTATTATTTTCAATTATTTGTATCTACTATTTCTAAAAAGTGGGATAACATGAAGAATATATCACATGATATAAAGAATAACACCAAGATAAGCTTAAAATGTATTTGTGATGTCCTACTTCAATGAATAAACTGAGTTTGGTAATCATTAATATATAATAGAAATGACTGACACACATTAACAGCCGCAAACGGTATCCCCAAGATTATGCAAGTTAAAGAGAATGCTTGGATGATGTATTCATCACTGAAAGCACTGAAAAGACGTGACTAAATTTGCTGATCTGTGCATTCTAACTTAAGCTGAGAAAGTTTTTTTCTAATTTATTCATTGAATTTCACCTCTCTGTGTTCTTGAATTCTCTGTGGGCAAATTAGAACACTCTTAAATGTATTAAACATTTCACAGTATCCATAAAATATTATTTGAGAATCGTTCTTGTCTGCAAACAATTTAAAAGTAGTGTGCAAAAAAATTATTCAAAATTCAAATCAGTCCTGTCTCACTAGTTGATATGTGAATCTAAAACCTAAATCAGATTCTCAAATGCTTATAAATGTTTTCCTTTACATGTCTGAAATTTTTTGGGCCAAATTTAAGTGCTTATTTTTGCATAAATGGTAAACTATTTAATTTATCATTAAGGAGTTTTAAGATAAGTGAATATATTAAATAAATTTAATCTTATGTTTTCTTCATTATAATAAAATTGTAAGTAAATTTAAAATATTACAGTGTTGCATTCCTAAGGGCATGTGAACGCAATTAACTGCACCATATGTATCAAATTAAAATTACATCAAATTAGTCAACCTAAAGGCTTTTCCCTATAATTGACCTATTACTTGTTTTAAATCAAACTCATAGAAGTATATTTCATGTCTAATGTGTTCTAGAAGATATAAATTTGGATATTACTTTACTGTTGGACATTGTTGACCATATAAGAAACATAATAATAATGAAATGTTACTAAACATGTCAGTTGTCTTTAGTTCCTCTTTTTGCCTGCTATCAGTCTACAATTTACCTTATCTAAATATATTGTTCTTCAATATTTTTGGGTACTGTTTGGTAAATTCAGCATATACAACTACTGAATAGTGTATAGATTTGTGTTAGAAGCCCTCCCATTACACTTGTCAAGACTATCTTTTTGTTAGACTCTGTTTGCCTACATATTTATTGCATTACAGTCTGTTGTTCCCTGTGAGGGGGGAAAAAAAAAACCAACAAACCAGCTTATTTGTTGTCCAAGTTGTGCAATACATCTTCTGTTTTCAAGTTCTATTAAGAACCTGAGAAAACACCATTTTTTAAGGATGTTCTACACAAAATTTTCTGAACATTTCTTATTCCTTAAAAAAAATCGCTAACAATGCAAAATAAAATATAAATTGTTTTGAAAGTTGGTTAAATGGTACATGTGTTGAGGTTCAGCTGGTTATCTAAGAGGTATCCTTTCATTTGAGCATCATTCGATAAATATCAAAAACACACACAGAAATAAAATTTTCAAAAAGGTTGTTCCATTTCTAAATAGCCTTTAAAATTTCAGAAAAAGTCATGTTATATATGTTTTTAATTTTTTTTCAAGTCTGTTTTACCGATGACAGTATCTGGTAAAACAAATCCATCTTTATCTTGATCTATGAGCTTTCTCAGCTTATTTTCTTCCCCATCCCCTCGAGAAGAAATGAGAGAGTGGCTGTGTGGGTGTCTGGGTGTTAGCCCAGGCTAATCTACTGCAAAGGTTAATAATTATTTTCCATCATTTTCAAGCTATGCTGTATTTTACTCATTACAATTCACATTATTGTTGTTATTGATATTTATATTAACAGGAGAAAACTCCAGTATTTTTTTAAATCCTGTTGTTAGGAAGCACATTTTTTTAATTAGAGAGATTTGAGAGATTGGAATATTCTAACGTATGCCTCTGACTCCAGAGAAAATTTTAAACCCTGACCAGTAGCTGCCTACAGATAGGATTCTGTGATAGCACTTCACAGTTAATTTGGAGGTTTGGATACTGAGAAACAAAAATTTTCTAACTTTTGATGTTACCAAGGCCCTAACAGAGTATATTGCCAGAGGCAAATGACAAAGAGTTTTTACCTGTGAGGAAAGGCCTCAAGCTGAATTTCTATTTAATTGAACTCAGTTCAACTGAAGCAGAGGCGCCAGAATGGACCAATAAACTGCATTCAATAAATGAGATTCATTCTAATATGCCCCTCTGAGTACAAGGAAAGAAGACCAAACTTATTCTCTTTTGTCAGGTCACAAAAAATTGCATTTTTTGCTTCATTTTCTGCCACTATATGAGCTGCTTACACAGAACATAGCCTGCCTGTCAAACTTAAGCCTTGACCCTACTGAGGTCAAAGCCTTTAAAGCCTTTAATGTGTTGACACAATTTTAATTGCTTATGAGGTTATTCTATTACATATCCATTGTAAAGTAAAATACTTCATAAGGCAATCTAAAAACGAATACAGTTTTTAAACACATAAACTATAAAAGTATAATAGTAATTCTTATGTAGTTCATTATTTCTTGGTCTTCCTTCTTTTTTATTTGTTGTAGCAGTATAAAAGGGTCCTGAACAGAAGGGACTCGTTTCACCTGCAGTTGACATGTATGGCAATAGAAAAACATAATTTCTGATGAAAGAGTAATTGGCTTCCTATCTGTCATACTAGTCATACTCCAGTGTGAAAAATCAAATAAGGATGTGATAAAGGAAAAAAACCAAACATTTAAATCAATATTTAAAGAAATAGAATCTGATTCCAAATAAATAGTTTTGATCTAGAATACTAGTGTTCATGCTATATGAAAAGCTATAACTGCAGTCTTTTCTAGGAAAAGTCTTCAATTTTTTTGATTACTTTCATCATACATGATTTTCTACTTAATTGTTCTTTGTGAAATTTGATCTTTTGGTGTTTTTCTCTTTACTCCATAACTGTTAATAAAGATGTCAGAATCTTTTGTAAATTAATTTAAGCCTAGAGAAATTACAATAGTTCAAAGCAGGTGGTAGTTAAAATGATTGTATGAAAGAATATTAAACATACAGACCTGATCCTGAAACATTAAGAACACATCGCTTTCTCTATGCTTTTCACTTATGACATCTACAACAAGGCAGAAAATTAGTACACATTTCTGGGCACATGGCCCAAGGAACAATGTTTTTCCCCAAATGCTTGCCTAGAAATACCATGACTCATTTCTATTGTCTAGGCTTTCATTCTCTTATCAGCTTCAAAACTCTGTTGTCTGTTTCAAATTTTGCAAGAAAAATTTGACCTGTCCATTTAAGCTGAGCTAGTCTAATTATCCCCTAGCCACTACCAAAAAAAAGACAACAAATCCGCTAAGAAGACCATTTCCACTTGTGTGCCTAGGAAGTGTTCATAAGAAAAGTGCCCTCTGGATCACTTGAGGGAGTAAATGTCATTTTTGTTTCTCTATTTTCCCACTTTAGACAGAGTAGCAATTCAGAAAGTCAGTTTTCCACTTGGAAGAAAAAAAGTAAAAGGGAACATGTAGGTTGTTTCATAAAAAAGAATATTTTTAATACTTCTGTAAAGGTATTTAGGCCTCAGGATATAAAGCAAAACTGAACAGTAATATAAAAGAGGTCTCTAGAAAGAGTAAAAAAAAAAAAAAAAAAAAAGGTTACATCATAGCCTTACATTGAAAACTAGAAGAAATTATGAAATATGAAAGCATAAAGAGTAATTAAACAGAAAAGGGACAAAAGGAAACAAAATTAACATTCTTTTTTTACACACATCAGGATCTAGGACTTTATATGGCTATTTGATGATCAGAATATAAAAGGTATACTAAAATCAAACAAGCAGAAAAGGGTCATTTTTGAGAGGCTTGAGTGGGGACCCTTGCAGAAGAAAAAGGGGAGAAGAGAGTGCCATTAGGGAGCTGCTCTCAGTGGGAGACTTACTACAGATCTGTTTGAAACTGAGTGATTTTAGGAGAGGAGGGTGAATTTATTTAGTTTACATAGATTTCAAAAGCCCCTCGGACAAAATACCTCACACAAAGCTTTTAAGTAAATTAGGTGGCATGAGCAAAGCCTTTGTTGCATAGATAAATGACTGGTTAGGAGAAAGAAAACACAAGTAGGAGTAAGTTGTCAGTCCTTGAAGTGAAGACAGGTCATCAATGCTCGTAAGCAGGGGTCTGTACTGTAAAACATATTCATCACTCACCTGGAAAGCAGGAGATTACGGAAAAGAAAAAGGCTGCTGACAATACTGTATTATTCAGGCTGGTAAGTCTAAAAGCTGACTGTGAGAAATTGAAAAAAGAATGGAAGACTGAAGGGCAACAAAGTGAAAAATGAAATTCAGTGTAAATTATATAGCATGATGTACACGGGAGAAAAACAATCCTAATTTCACATGTAAAATTATAGGCTCTGAACCAACCATTACTTCCCAAGAATGATATTGTGAGGGTGTAAAAAAAACCATTTCTTGAAATACCAGTTTAATAATACCAGCGTTCAAAAAATAAAAAACAAAAACCAAACAGAAATCTAGGGACTATTAGGAGCAAAAGACAGGACAAGGCAGAAGCCACCATAATGCTGGTAGCTGACTTTGTCACACCGTGAATAATGCAAGAAGTTCTGATTCTAAAAAAGTGTGCAATAGACTTGGGAATAAGTCCAGAGAAAGGCAGCAAAATACAGAATAATTTCTGTACAAGAAATTACTGAGTAGGCTAAGAACATTAATCTAAAAAAAATGTTACTTAGAGGAAATAAAATAGAGGTCTATAAAACCAGGAATAGTGAATACTATTCTCTCTTCACATTAGCAAGACCCTGGGCTTGAGACAGTCATATCAAGGTTGCAAGTTAGCTTTTCTAGATAGACATGTGATGAACAGTTATGGAGAATACTCTGTCCAGGGTGGAAGTGGAACAGGGATTTCACTGAGTCTAGAGGACTCAAGTAAGGAACATTCTTCTCAGCATAGCAGGAGCCAAGTACTAAACCATCCTGTTCGATCTTCCATTTTTTAACTCGCAGGAGATTTTCCCGTTTATGTTCATACTATACATGCAGGATTCAATGTGGTCTTCAAAACCCTGAAGGAAAAGGTGCTGAATGTTGTAAACAGAATGCCGAGTGAACTGTGCAAGTAGCACATGATCCATCCAGTCCTGCTGAGTGGAAGTTCTGTTTTAATGATGCAGACCTAGAGTATTATGCAGACTGCCTTGTTGTGGTAGAGAGTTTCTGCCATCTTACACAAGTGTGGTGAAAAACAGCTGTTAGTTGTGTCTGCACATTTGTTTCTATGGGGATCTGAATATATTGGAGACTTCACATGCCCTAACAACACAGACAACCTTCAGTTAGGGTCACCTCCTGTGAGGTTACTGATATTCAAGCGCTTAGATGTGGCAGAAGACACATTTGTTTCACCAACATAGTACCTGTCTCACAGAAAACCTCTGAAAGGCATTGAAATGGAAGCTTTTGGTCAGGCTGTATGTGTTCTAGGCTTTGTTCCTGTCCTTCCAAGAGAAGACTCAAGAACCACGAGAAGACACAGTACTTTTGCCCTTACTAGCAAAAGTTCAGCATTTTCTTCTGGAAAAGAAACCAATTCCCAGAGGATGAGCATTCACAAATGTGATAGCATGGAAAGGCTAATGAGGAGTGGTCTTTGCAAAAGGAAGGCACCACATCCATTCTGCCTACCCTCCACAGTCAGTATGTCCCAAGCAGTTGCTTGAGAATGATCAGTGACTGGGCAGATGTAGGTGCTCCAGTAGACAGATCAGAGCTCCAAAGTCCAGCTGACCAGAGCCAAGGAGGCTATAGCATCAGCAGCCTAAAAGGCCTCTGTGTATGCCAGGCCTCTCTGGCTCATGAGATGCAAATTACTATCAGCACCAAGAAGGCTACCTCCTACATGGCTCTCTGAGTACCAAACCCAGCACAATTTACCAGACGAGTCAGAGAGAAGGCTTTATGACAGTGGAGTAGAGCTGGCCTTACATTAGGCTGCTCCTGTACCAAAACTGTCTGTATTGATTAAGTCCCAACCAGGCTTGAAAAAGCACTCTGCAGCAGTGTACAGCCTGAAGATAGCTGTTACAAAACCTTTTCAGAAGCTTTTAGAAGCCCTTTTCTGAGTCTTTTCTCACCCTTATCATGAAGAAGCATTATGCACACAGCCTTAGATCTACATTGGGAGCAAAACTGCAAGAGATGGAGTCCAAAATATTAGCTTCATGTTCCTTTTAAATAAATAAATAATTCTAAAGTTAGATATCCTTCTTCCTGAATAAGTTTGTTCTTTGCTTAATAACTCGTTCCTTTTCCCCACTGAAATTTTTCAGTTTCAGGCTGCTTTTTACTCTGATTCCAAGGGATGGAACTAGCATAGCATCTCCAGTTATAAAATGATTGAAATTTCAACTTATTTGCATTCTAAATTATACAATTCAGAGTCTGAAAATGAATATGATTTTTATTTTTCTATATTTCTGTAGAATAATAAATTAATATTACCATTCTACCCTGTGATGTTGCCTAACAAACAGAAGAGTGCACTAGAAACATAAACAATTTAATACTTTGTAGGGTACAGGGATTGCAGTTTTACTTGCTCATTTTATGATTGGTGCAAGAGCAAAAGGATTATTTGAGTCCTATAGACCTTGAACAACCTGAGTCAGAATAAATAGATGGGTATCAAACTTTACTAGTTGATTCATATCACCATGGATATTCCCAGTTCACATTTTTATTGTATATACAATTTGTCCTCTTGAATGACAGTGAGAAGTTCTACAAAACTACATAATACCAGTTCTGATTTATAAATGAACAGTCAGAGGTTTTGAAAATGTTTTTGGCTTTTACAATATCTTAATGTTGTTGAAGACACTTTTATTTGTGGGTTACATACAGAAGAAACACATTTGAAGAATAAGCCATAAATATGCATGTTAGTTTTGGGGCTTTGGTTTTTTGTTTTTTTTTGGTTTTTTTTTTTCTTTAATTACTATAGCTGTAAAAGCTGAAGCTTTTTTTTTTTTTTTTTTAAGTAGTCTTTTATGTGATCACATAGCTGAGGCTGTGCCCTGTCCTGCAGTGCAAATAGCAGCATGTCTAAAGCAAATGGCCTGCCAATTAATCTAAGCAATGTTGAACACAGGGAATTTGCTAACCCACAGGCAGCTGAGGTATAGTTTACTTGCTGTGGCGTCTGGTACCTGTTATTTAAACAAAAGGACATTTTGTGAATTTCTCGAGTGTTCAGAGAGGTCTGATGATGTTTCAGGTTTGGAAGCTGAAAAATGAATAAAAAATATTGGAGTGTCAGGTTTTTTTCACATAAAAAAATATCCTCTATGTGGTTTTATTTCAGGTTTTAAAAAGACAATAAATGGAAATTTTCCATCATGAGCAATAGCGTAATGTCACACCTACAGCTTTTTGCATCCCCATCAAATTTCTAAATGGAAGTTAGAATACACTATGCGTGACCTTGAAGAAGGTTGATGACCTCTTCTTCAAGCACCAAAGCAGTATTGGATAACTATGCATCTTAGTAGACATGAAGCATTTAAATACTCTTACAATAAGAACAATAAGGGTGAGTTGGAATATCAGGATGTAAGCCATTTTATTTTATATCTTGAACAAAATGTAGAAATTATATTTTGGTGGTATACATTAAACAGGAGGAATTTATGACAGCCTGTCATTACCATCCATCCTGTGTGCCAAATAGGAAGGAAGTGCAGAGGAAGAAAATGGAATGCAGTTAAAGACAAGCACCTAGTATACTTCTTGTTGAACAGAAACACTTACTACAAAGGGAAACCTTAATTATGTTGTTTCCTAGCTTTTCCATGCCTGAATTTGCAGTCTTATTGGTTAGCATTAGTTTTTATACACAATGTTATACATACTATAGATTTGAAACCATATATAACAGTTATGAAAGTTAAAGCACTTTGGGGTTTAGTATTATTATTATTATTTCCATTTTTTTAAAAACACTAACAGACAATAATTAGAGTAGCACTTACTGTGCTTTGCCTATATGGACAGTAGAGACCAATAAAGTAAAAAAGCATATATTCTCTTAAGAAACACACCTTTTTATCTGTCTGCTGTCCTTCATTGTCATTGTTTAAAAATGGGCTGCAAAGCTGACAGCACTGCTTTTAGGGGAACATACCAGGAAACTCCTAGCTGAGTTAACCTATAAAAAGATTGAGACTCCCTACAACTAGTTATCACTGTAGAAAGCAACACTTCTCTCCCAGAAACAGAAATTAACTTTTTAACCATGTTACATGAAAAGGTGGGAATTTGTCTGACCCTTTGTCTTAGTTTGAGGGGAAAACTAAGATATATTGTTGGCCAAGAAATGAAATAATCCCTCTCCTTAAATTTAGAAAAAAAACTTTAATTAAGGAGAAATATAAATATGAATATGAAAGGATAACAGTTCTTAATCACAATACACAGATATACACATAT
>JAWWEW010000001.1:65344970-65404466 GCA_035583185.1 Anabacerthia variegaticeps
AACCACTGTAGTGATGTTAATGCACTGCCTCCAAGCTTCTTTGGAAGGAATTCCAACTGAAGTTTGAAACTATAACACCCTTAGAGAGGGAAGATTTTCTAGACCCACAGAGATTTATTTGTCTGTTAGCACCCCAGGGAAAACACAACCCTTTATGTCCAACAGTCTGTCAGGTATTCTGTAAGGGAGCTCCTCACCAAACAGATACACGGGATTGAAGGGTGTTTAATTGCCTTTATTGGGAAAGACTGACCCCTCAGCGGGTCTTCCCACATGTTATTCCACTACTGGCAAACTACCATCACTTCATAAAGGATTTGCTCTAGCCATTTAGGGACAGTTTTGGGACAGATCTGTATTCTGATTTCTGCTTTCTTCAGTATGAATTCTGAGTGTAATTTACATATTTTCCTCAGTTTAGTGAAATTATCTGCAATTTATAGTGTTAAAATCAGAATAGTATCTAACCAGGTTTCATTCTAAAAGATTTTTTTTAAGTAATTTTAGATTAAAAAACCCAAAGTAACAAAGTCAGAGAACTACTGTTGATGACATATTATGCAGTCATTCAAAACCAGAAAGAAACAATGTCAGAATATAATAGAATCATAGAATGGGTTGAATTGGAAGTGACCTTTAAATGTCATCTAGTCCAATCCCTCCTGCAATGAGCAGGGGCATCTTCAGCTAGGTCAGGCTGCTCAGAGACCAGTCCCATCTGACCCTGAATGTTTCCAGGGATGGGGCATCTACCACCTCTCTGGGAAATCTGTTTCAGTGTTTCACCACTGCAATTGTGAAAAATGTCTGCCTTATGCCTTGCCTAAGTAGCCTAGTCTTGTAGCTTAAAGTCCTAACAGTCCCTTGTAAGAAGTCTGTTCCCATGTTTCTACTAGTCTCTTGAAGTATTGAAAGGCCTCAATAAGATCCCCACAGAGCCTTTTCTTCTCCAGAGTGAACCCAGTTCTTTCAGCCTATCCTCATATAAGAAATGTTCCATCCCTCTCATGTTTTTTGGTGCCCTTCTCTGGACTCACTTCAACAGGCCCATGTCTTTGCTGTTCTGAGAACCCCAGAACTGGATGCTCTCAGCTGGATATACTTAAAATGAGGTCTCAGCAGCAGACTGTCAGAATCACTTCCTTCAACCTGCCGGCCATGTTTCTTTTGATGCAGCCCAGGATACAGCTTTGTTTCTGGGCTGCAAGCACACATTGCTGGCTCATGTCCAGACTCTCACAAGTCCCTCTCAGCAGGGCTGTTCCAGTTCCATCATTCCCCAGCCTGTACTGATACTGAGGATTCTCTTCAACTCAAGTGCAGCACCTTGCACTTGATGTTGTTAAACTGTATAAGATTCTCATGAGCCCACTTCTCAAGTTGTCCTGATACCCCTGGATGGCATCTCGTCCTTCAGGCATCTCAACCACACCACTCAGCTTGGTGTTGTCTGAAAACCTGCTGAGTACAATCCCTTTGTATATGCCACCAGTGAAGATACTAAGTAGTACTGGTTCTGATCCAGACCACCGAGGAAACCACTCGTCATTGATGCCCATTAGGACATTGACTCATTAACCATTACCCTGTGGATGTGACCATTCAACTAATGCCTCATTCACTGAGCAGTCAAGCCATCAAATTCATATCTCTCTGGTTTAGATAGGAGGACGTGTGGGGGACTGTGTGAGGTGAGGCTGACAGATCAGTAGAGTCCTCTGTTCTACCCTTTCTAAGATAGGTGCATTTTTCCAATCATCAGGGACTTCACCTGAGTGACTTTCAGGTATTGTGGACAGTGGTTTGGCAACTACATCAGCCAATTCCCTCAGGATTCTGGAATACATCTCATCAGGTTCCATAGGATTTTATGTATTCAGGATCCTCAGCTGGTCAGAAACCTCCCACAGGTGGAAGGACTTTGCTTCTCCAGTCCCCATCCTGCTGTCTGTCCACTCAAGAGGCATGGGAAGAGAGGCTGCCATTGAAGACTGAGACAAAAAGAATTGCTGAGTACCTCAGCCTTCTCATTGTCCATTGTAGCAGTCTGCTGGTCATGCTTATCGGGGAGGAGAGGTTTTGGCGGGAGGAGGAGGGGGTACAGCATCTTTGATCTTCTTTTTATGGCTACAATGCCTGTAGAAGCTCTTGCTTTTATTTATTGCATCCCTTGGCAAATTCAGCTCCAACTGTGTCTTGGCTTTCCTGATCCCATCCCTGCAAAATCGAACTTCATCTCTACACTCTTCCCAGGATGCCTGTCCCTGCTTCCACCTCTTGTGCATTTGCTTCTTTCGTTATAGTTTGACAAGCAGGTCTTGTCTCAGCATGCTGATCTGTTGCCTTTGGCTACTATATAAAAATTTACATTTACTCTACACAATAGAACATATTATCAGCTGACTGTATCTCATGAGCATTCAAGACTTGCTTTATTGTGCTTCCCTGAAATTTTTAGGAAGAGAGGACAAATTATCTCATTTAGACTACAGACTTTACTAGAATGTATTTCTGATTTACTATATGCTTCTCTTTAATTTTGGCAGTTGTGGCAAATAATATTATTTACATATTATTGTCATTTTCAGTGTGCTGTAAGATAAGGTTTAAAATTACTTTGGCTTTTTTTTTTTTTCTTATTCTTAGACTCCTATTTTGTTGCATACTCTTCATTTATATTTTTATTACATATGTAAACTATCTTTTATAAGAAGAAAAGATATGAGATAAATCTGACTATTTTTGAAACAATTATAGCTAATTGTCTTGTTTTTACAAAGATACAGAACTATTCTTTCTGTAAAAACTCAATCTTTGTAGAATTTTTTACATTCAATTTTCTTAAAAAAATTAGAAGAATCCTTTTCTAAGATCTTTGTTACAGGACATGATGAATAAATAAGTCCTAAGGCTCTGTTTTTATGTGGAAGATTCCCAAGACAGGGTAATAAGAACATTCATTATACACTTTGCATTACTGCAGAAACTAAAATTTTCCTCAAGCTTTAATAAATAAAAAATAGAAAATGAACAAATCTTCTAAGTTCACCACCAGTGGTAGTCTCCCTATAAAATTTTCCCCCTTTAGACAGAAATCCATTTAAAATTATGTAAACTTCCATTAACTTTGAAAAATCTTTTAATATTATGAAACTTTGGCCTTTTTAATTAAATGTGTATTACTCTACCTTTAAAAGAATATTAAGCAGTAAACTCAAATCAAGGCACTGAATAAATGATCTTCTCTGGGAATTAGCTTTCATCTTTTAAACTGTGACTGAGGTACTTTTGAAAATATATATTTTTAAGTATTGGTCTCATGTGACAAAACACCTATTTGAATCAATCTGAGAAGAGTAATGCATCTACTTTTTATTAAAACTACATATAATTTAAAAGTGTTTGGGAGGTGCAGATTATTGGGTCTGTGCAATACGTATATTCCTTCCACTTCGGAGGCAGAGATGCAAAAGAAACAGAAATGTCAGTGTGTGAGGCCGGACGCAGGCTAAACTTTTTCAATCTTCTGGTACCATCTTGTGGATAGATAAAGAATTGTCTGTTGAATGAAGGAATAAAGCAACATTACATGAAAAACATGTGTTTTATGAAGTTGAGTTCCAACAGAAAGAAAGCTTCCATAACATTTTGGGGTTTTCCCCTCTGACTCAGTTCTCTAAACTATATCCTCAGAATACTGTGAACTCTTTTGGGGAGTAAAAATTTCATTGAAGATATATTTTTCCTGAGAACTGTCTTAATGAGAATTTCTTTCTGTTCTCTGAAGCAAATGTAGGTCTCCCAGCCACTGTAAATAGCAGGATTCTGGGAAAATTGGACTTCGAATTATATCCAGTACAACAATTTCTATGCTCTATGTATCTTCTTTACAAGACCTTGGTTTCAGAAATTCAGTAAATTTTTCTAATCAGCTATTCCCTATTTTTTCCCCTTATTTACCAACTGGAAAAATCTAAGAGCAAGTTGCTGCAAATTAAGTGTATCTGTGTTTTTTATAATCTCATACCTTGATTTGCAGTCTTCTTGTCAGTGACCATCCTGTGTCAATTTTTTGCCTGTTCACCTTTCTTCCACATTGTTTATCTGTGCCTGAATTAACAGCTAGAAGCCAAGGTGTGGCTGGAGGAGAGAAACTTGTAGACCTAGGTAAAATTCTCAGATTCTTTGCATAATATATGGACAAAACAAAGGCATCCAATCAACCCAAAACCAAACCAACACAACCAAGTAAACAAAAACTTCAAACGATTCAACCAGCCAAGCAACAAGAGGCCAACAGGAAAGCAAACAAAACCAACAGAAACAAAATCCAACGAAATAAAAAATCTAAACTAGTATGCTTTACAGAAACAGCAGTTCTCTTTCAAGAGCTTGCCTGGAATCTTCACTCCTGTCTTTCTTGTTGAAGCAGTGCCACTGTGTGGCCAGCTGTGGTAAGAACTGTAAGAATAAGAAAAGGAAAAAAAGGGTCCCTAATTCTGCGGTCTTGCTGACAAGACACAAGACTTCGTGTGTATCTGAAGGGTCTGAAGTTTTAATCCCTGTTTGTATGTTTTGCATGCATTCATTCACTTCATGTTAAAGACACATTTTGCAATACGTTTGTAGAGCTCTGAAAGTTGTCCAGAAGTCTGAGTGATACCTTTCATGGGGAATTTTCCTGATTGCTGCATTACAGAATGATATTCTGTTTATCTTGCACTCTCACTGACTTGATGAATCCTATATTTTTGCCACACTGCCCTAATGACACAACTTCAGTAAATGGGGGGTAAAAGTTGTTGGTTTGGAAAACCTTATGAAGAGCAATGGGCTAAATCCAGATTTTTCACTGTCTGGAGAAGTGTCCTGGAAACATTTTTCAACCCTTTGACATCTCATGAAAAATGACCAGCATTCCTGGCTGTGGCTTTTAATAAAAATGTCTGTGACTGCTGGCCTGTGTACTGATTACTGCTGTCTGAGCATGTGTCAGTC
Source organism: Anabacerthia variegaticeps (assembly GCA_035583185.1). Classification (NCBI taxonomy): domain Eukaryota; kingdom Metazoa; phylum Chordata; class Aves; order Passeriformes; family Furnariidae; genus Anabacerthia; species Anabacerthia variegaticeps. Next base: position 65,349,969 of record JAWWEW010000001.1, read on the forward strand.
CCATTTGGACTGTCAGATCCAGGATCAGCAGCCAGTGCATTCATGTATGGGCCACTGGTTAATCTATGTGTTCCAAACAGATATCATTTTGCTTAGGCAAACCTTCAGCACTTGTAACTGTGATATACAGAAGCACAGAGTAACTTTAGCTTGAACACCTAATAATTATAGTTAAGGAAATTGAAGTTAAGAAAAACTGACATAATTTTTAGAGTGGCTCAACACCCACCACGTAACTATCCTTAGGACTGTCCACCTACCCAGCATTTTAGCCTTTTCACCTCTCAGACCTTACTTTTACAGAATCATTCTCCTAGATGCTTTTGGTTTTAGTTTTAGAGTTTGCTTGTTTGCTTGATTGATTTTTTTTTTGTCTGTTTGTTGTCCTTTTTTGTTGTTGTTGTTGTTTGGTTTGGCGTTTTTTTGGGGTGTTTCTTTGCTTGTTTTGGGGAATTTTTTGTGTTCCAAGTGTTCTGAAATAATATGTGGACTGTGCTGAAGCTATAAAATGCCATTTTATGGTAAGACTCTGAATGTGTCTGTTGCAATAGGTCATATGAATTCACTTGAGGGTCCAAAGCCATGGCAAGTGTATCAGAAAAGTGTAAAACAAATTAAACCCAACACATTCAGTCACAGCATGCCATAGCTCAGTTTTGAGCAGAAATTTCTCACTCCAAAAGAGACTCTAGAGCCAAACTACCATTGAATCAACATGGACAATAGAAGAGTATCAGTGGGAGTGAATTTCAGAGCTTAAATATTTCATATGTGGGAACACATTGTTTTTAGTCTCAGTTCAATGCTTATTTCAATCAAATAGACATGTGCATTGACGCATGATTGTGTTTTAATGAAAAACTGATAAAACTGTACTTCTGCATTTCTTAGCAATAAAAAAAAAAAAAAAAATAAATATCTGGTGACCTTACGTAGGGTTGTCCTGGAATTGCATGTGCCATTATTCTTGAAGGAGCTGTAGTAAGTGGTCTTATACAGTTAGCAAGTAAGACAGCTGAGCAATGTGGATAATCTAAGGTCCAATTCTCCAGGTCATTCCTTGCCTTCATTTAGTTAGACTCAAACACATGTATTTACACTGTGTTTTATGAGCTGCCCAGGATGCGAAAAAATAGCTTTTTTTTCAGACATTACTGGTCTTTGAGTAAGACTTATTCAGTAGTTGTATATGTTTTTCAGAGTAAATAACAAACATTCAGTGTGAACTGCAGAGTCACTGCTTTGAGCAAATCAACTTTGGTACTAAGACCTGAATGTAATTATTTTAGGATGTGAATTTAGGCTTCACAAAAACCTTTGTTTAAAAAAGAAATAATACAGCAGATACATGCTTCTGATTGCATGCCTGTTTTGAGGTGGACTTAATCTGCATAAATTTATGTTAAATATTTAAAATTTAAGCATCTAATATTGCCAAAACATCCTGAAAGGTGACACACCCTTTGCACTGCTATGGAAGAAGCTGATCAGTGACAAAAAATGTATCTGTTTTTTTACAGTAAACAACATGTCTATAATATTGTACTAGGGGTTGTCTGTGGCCACATCCCCAGAAGTCATCTACCTACGCTCAGAGGCCAGTGATGTTGTGCTATTTATCTCTGATGATCAACGGTATTTCTAGAGCCCTTAGATGTAAAAGGTCAGAATTTAACTCCTACTTGGTTTGACATTTTTGTGTCATGAGCTTACTGTCATTGAAGATCAATTATTCAGTTCAGTTTAATGCAGCATTAACATATATATATATATAAAAATTCATTAGGCTTCATTTTAGCACATATGGGTAAATTAAACAGTACTGGAACATGTTCTCAGGATCTGGAACTCAGTAATTGAGATTGTTGAATTGTTGAAATAATGTTTGGCAGGTGTTCAACTAGTACAAGTAGTTTTTTCCCATATAGTTTATCTCTGCAAATAACACAACATTTTTATGCTGCTAAGAATTTAACTGCCCCTCGTAAATTAGGTGAGGGTTTTTTTGCTAATTCTCCTGACCTTGCTCCATTTTGCCTAGGCTACAACTGTGAAACTTTGGCAACTACATTACTTGCCTGATGGTGGGATCATGAAAAGGAAGGCACCAGTGTTACTAAATACAACCAAGCAAATAAAAGTGATTGTCTTGCACAGTGACAGGTAGTGGCTGATGAGCTGCAAATCAGACAGTAGTGCCTCTGGGACAATTGATTTAAGAACGGGTGTGGGGGGTGGGGCACAGGGAGAGGTGCAACACAATTTCAGCCAAAGAGAGGAGTCAACATATGTGAGAGAAATGACTGCAGACATTAAAATCAGTGTCAGGAGGGGCAGGAGGTGCTTCAGACACTGGAGCAGAGGTTTCCCTGCAGCCCATGAAGGTTTGCAGAGGAGCCGAGATCCACCTGCAGCACACGGAGGACCCTACGCTGTAGCAGGTGGATTCCTGGATAAAGGCTGTGGGAAGCCCACGCTGGAGCAATCTGTGTCAGGATCAGTGGCCCCATGGACAGAGGAACCTGCAATGGAGCAGGTTTGTTGGCAGGACTAGTGATCCTGTGGGGGACTCACACTGGAGCAGTCTGTTCCTAAAGGACTGCTGTGTGTGAAAGGGCCCAAGCTAGAGCAGGTCATGAAGAACTGCAACCTGTGTGAAGGACCCACAATAGAGAAGTTTGTGCAGGACCATCTCCTATGGAAGACACCTCACACTGGAGCAGGGGAAGAGAATGGGGAGAAAGGAGCAGCAGAGAAAAAATGTGATGAACTGACCACAAGCCCCATTCCCCATACCCCTGTCCTGTTTGGGCGAAGAAGAAGGTGGTGAAAATAGTGAGTGAAATTAAGCCCAGGAAGAAGGAAAAGGTGGGGAAAGAGAGTTGGATCAATATTTGCACTTATGCCTCATTAACTTATTCTGATCTGATTGGTAATATTTTACATGAATTTCTCCAGGTTGAGTCTGTTTTGCTTATGATGGTAATTGATGAGTGATCAATCCCTGCCCATAATTCATGAGTCTTTCATCATATTTTTCTTGTCTAGTTGAGGAGAGGAGGGACAGAGTGGCTCAGTGGGGCCTGGCATCCAGCCAAGGTCAACCCACTGCAACCAGTTTTGTTTTTCTGGAATGTAAATATATAACAGGCAAATCATGTTGACTAAAAAATAATCTTTTTTGCACCTCTGAGTACCACTGGATTTACTGGCACTTAATTGTTTGTATTCATGCATATTCAGGAAAAATGTGGTCACAAAAAGTCAGTGAGAATGCATAAATCAAGGCTATGAAGTGATTGATTTTATTTGATTTCTTGTGCTTTTTGTTTTTGTTGGTAGACTGGCTTTGTGCTTTTCAAACTGTTTATTCATTTCATGTTATTGGTTGTTGTAATGGAACACTTATAATCCAGCTTTGTTTTAAACAATATGAATTACTTCTATTTATATGTGGATTCTATTCATATGTGGATTTCAGTCTTAATAATTAAACTATGACAAAATAACACTAATATAAATAAATCTTTCACTCCAGTCTTACCTGTGTTTAAGGTAATGTTGACTTTCACAATGGTTTTATTTGAATTTCATATCAATATTTCAGTGCTGCAAATCACAACAAAAGAATTTAGAGGACTGCAGTTTGTTTATTCTGTTCTCACTTGGATGGGGCTTTGAGCAACCTGGTGGAGTGGAAGGTGTCCCTACCCATGGCAGGGGAATTGGAACTAGATGATTTTTAAGGCCCCTTCCAACCCGAACAATTATACAACTCAGTGATGAAGATGATTGAGATATTATTAATTGGCTTAATTAGAGGAGTTACTCCTCTGTAACACCTGTCCTCATTATGTTTCATGTGTTATGATAGTATACACAATGCAAATAGCAGAAGTTCCACAGTAATCTTCTTCCATATTTCCCAAATTTCTTATGATGTTGTCCTAGCCATAGTCTTACCTGCCAGTATGCTGGTTTCCATATCTCTACAGTTCTTACTGCTTGTAACTTTCTATAGACTGCCCAAGAAATTTTCTTATCCTCTCAATAGAAAGTTTTTACTTTCTGAGCTTGTATAAGATAAGAGTTCCTGCACAGTCAGAACCCACTCATAACTTTCTCTGCCTGCTTCCCTAATAAGTGTGATTTGCTTTCCTATGCCACAAGAGATTTTACTGATTTTTAGTGAATTTTCTTCTCACGTGAGCAGTGATTTGTACCACGCTAGAACTGCAAAGTTTAAAGCAGTGACAATAGTTTGCCCCAAAAAGTATTGTTGGAAAGTGTCAGTATTAAAAATTATCATGAAATACATCACAGATATTAATAAGAATGTGTTTCCTTTTGTCTACACAAATTTTCCTCTTTGTCACCTTTTTGAGGCTCTAGTGATTAGGTTTTTGCCTTTCTCTGCAGATGACTATTTCAGGTACAAGAACCTCTGTGCAATTTTCAGTAGATATAAGCCCAGAGAGAATTGCTACTGAAATGACTGCTTCTAATTATCAGTACCTTATGCCTTTTCAGTTGGTAAATCCAGAACCCTATTCCCATGGCTGTTAAAATATTAAGTCACCCATTATTATATTTCTGCATTATTATTGTATGGGAGTCCTTTCACTGCCTATGCTGTAAATGCTGAATTATTTTATCCTGTATAGATATCAGCTTTATGTGAACAATCAGCCTAATTTCATCTTTCATACATCCTCTTTCAAAAGACAGATAAAAGACAGGGGAGAGAAAATACAGCCAAGCTCTTCAGTGAAAGTTTATATACTCAACATTTTTGCAAATTGGGTAATTTAAGATGGTATATATTTTAGAAGACAGTGAAAATACATATATATTATATTTATAAATACTATACTAGAATTACATTCCTGAAGTATGAAAAAATTGAATACATATAAGCAGATGAGAGATAATTTTATCATTTAAAGAACATCACTTCTATGGCAGTGTAAGAAATCCCATTTTGGTAGCAGAGCCAACCTGCATGTCTAATCTATATGCCCAATTTTAAACATCGTCCATAGAATTAGAAAGTCAGCTGGGGCATGTTTCCCTTTCATTCATGCTTGCTGTTGTATTTCGTTCCTACCTAGGCATAACATTAATTTCTGAATCTTTTTCCTCTACTTTTTCCCTGCTGCCTTATATGCCAATAAACACCTATGCCTCTAATGGCTTTTGAGAACAGAAATTCCTAAAATTACATATTTTGTTTATACATCTCTTATTTTTAATGGGGCCTTTCAAAAAGTCAGATAAGGTAATAGAGGATTGTATTTTTTATTATTTTTTTCAAATATGATTGTTTATTTTTGAGATTTAGAGGAAAAAATCTTAACAAAAAAGAAGTGACATGTTCTACTAGGAATATTTAAACATGTTGTGTTAAGTTTAATTTACTAAGATCGATTTTAAAATGCATACACCCTACATTAGGATACACTGCTTTTCCATTTTGGTAAAACATCAAAATTAACAAGACTATTCTTTATTTCCTAGTCAAACTAATATATGTAATAACTGTCATTCTAAATAGTAGTTTCCTGCAATATTTCTTTTGCAAGACTATTTGTCTCTTATATGGTTGAAAATAATTTTCACAAGATCATATTGCCATAACATTCTGTTTCTCAGAATATTTCAGAGTGGTCATCTCATCACATAAAAATTAAAAATTACAGCAAAACTAAAATAGCAAGAGAAAGTAAAAAAATGGAGAGAAGTATCAATGTGGCAAATAAACAGCAATAATCTGGGAATGAATGTGCATATTTGTTATACTGTTTCATCTGATACTTGTTAAAGGTTATCATAAATGTAGGGTAGATGTTAATGAACAGTGAACAGATAGTATAACACAGAATACATAAATTTTCTTCTTCTAATATTGTTTTGATATTGAAAACTCTATTGCATTTCATAGAACTATGGTAAAATGAAGTGATTGCACAGATTATCACAAAATTTTCTTCAAACAAAACATACACAATCATATTTTGGAAAACTATATAGTTAACAAGAAAAAATCATTTTCTAAAAACCCTCATGATTCTCATAGACAATTTTAAATATTTATCAAAGACCTTTCTCCCACTACAGAACTTAAAAATGCAATACTTCAGATCAGGTAAATTTGTACAAGCTGAAGTATTTTAGTTACATTTGTTATCAATCTTTGGGGGTTTTGCTGTTCTTTATTTTAAATAGCCATTCAATAAAGGGAATAATAATGAGAAAGAGAAGAAATAGCAAACACCTGGCACCTGCATATGTTACCACAGTGATTCCTGACTTCTTATTCTCAGCTGCCTCACCCAGCTAAATCTCCTATAACCTGATGTGATAAACCTCTAATACTGCTGTTTCAAATGTTGTGAGAAGAAACTTACATTTCAACTTTATGAGACTGATTTTGAACATGATCTTGAGGAGTGAAATTCCTAGTAGGATAAACACACACCCTTACTTAGAAACTGGACTTAAAATTGCCTTCTTTTTCCCTATGAGTTTTCTTTCTTTTTTTTTCATAGTTGTGTGCTTTTAGGACCATTCAGGATCAAGCAAATGACCATAAATTAGGGGCTAGAGGTAAATGAATATGTATCACATTGCCATTCTTGAATATCTTTCTCCTGATAAGTCATGACAGGTCTATGTCTTCTTATATTAATTTTGTGCAATATTGAACCATATAGTAATAAATTCAATACATACATACAAGGTAAAATCTTGACCTTCTCCAGAGGTTCATAAGATTAGAATTTTGCTTAAATTTCAGAATATGAAAAAAGATGTTTGTGACATCAGAAAAAAATCTTATGTTTAACTTATTCCCTACATGCCCTAAGTCAGATTTTTTTTTTGTTTTTTGTTTAGAACATTTCTCAGAACCGTTTAGTTTTCACAACTAACACTGATAAGAAACGGGATAATCTATATGTCCTTTCCCATCATAACAATTCCGTATTATGAAGTTATAAGCCATCTTTTTCCAGGGCATCTAAGTATCAATGTGTGGAAGGATCGACACAGTTTTTGCTTATAAAGACAGTTATCTGTCTTTATCTAGTGAAGGTCAGAGGAAATGTAGCATCCTTACTTTCATTTCATCATTAAATTCAGCATATGTTCTGGATCTGTGGAACAAATGCATTTTTGATCTTTCCATTTACCATTGTTCTAGAAGCTTTTATTAGAGGGGTTTTTTTTAATGGAAAAAAATATGAGCTTTCGATATGAAACTGCAACAGTAAAGCCAAGATTTAATTATATCAAAACAATTTGTTAAGCATTATTTTAAATCATTGCAATGAGATTGAAAAAATGCATGCTAAAATTTTATTTGAGAATAATGTAAAGTTAAAACTGGAATCATAAGTGCATACTTGTCAGAATAAAGAAAAAATATATTTAAAGTTTCTTTGGGGAAAACAATTCATGTATGTTTTAGGTCTATGGTCCTGTCACTTCTATAGTTGTCATTAAAAAATATTTGAACAGGAAAATACTAACTCTGTCTATCTTTTTTTTCTTTGTAGCTGGAGTTTGGGCTTGAAAATTATAAACTTTTAATGTTTTCGAGAGTGTGTATAACCTACAACTACAGACCTGGAAAAATAATGTTGCAGCAGACCAAGAAAAATCAACTCCATAGGGATTTTTAAAATAATCTATACTAAAGGAAGGTAACTTCTTTACTCTTTTTTATCAATGATATGAGTAAAGACAAACCAGTTTAAATGAAGCTGTCACTCCCCATCTTTTCAGATAATCTTACCTAACTGTGGTAATAGGATCTCATCCATGCTATAGACCAGGAAGTTTATCCATACTCTTTGAACAAGACTACAAGGTAGACATAGCTTTTGATTCATAGTTTGCACATTTTTCCTTTGTCCCTATAGTCTGTGACAAAACCAATTCCTAGGTCAGTGATTTAATTTCATGATTACCAAGTGTAAATATAATACCTTCATCAAACACCTAAAATTATTCAGTGCACTATTAGTTATTCATTGTGCCAGTTGAGTTTCATACCTACTGTTGTTAACATGTTACTGGATTTCATTTTACAAGCTGGTTCTCCTATAGCAACTTCTGGCTTTGAGCAAGGAGTTGCATGTGAACTTGAAAGAAAGGGTTTTGACTGAGAATATGAAGAGAGATGCATATAACAGCAGTCAGAAAAATACACAGATTACAAAGTAGAGTAGTCTTCAACACTTCCCCTCTCTTAATTTTTAGTTTTATTTTTGAGAGCATTCACAGTATTCTATGTTTTGTCTTCAAAGGTGAACGCTCACCACCATGTTGTAAGATTAAGGTGCCTTAAAAGACATCCTGCGTTTTGCTAAAAGAGAGTAACTTCCAGTGAGTTGCTTTCATTGCAAACATTCTAGATCTTGAGTAATCTTGGAATTTGTATTTAGGTGTTAAATTCCTTAAGTGTTGACTGGTCAATAATCTAGATGTTCCCAGTTTGGGGGCAGAAACTGAGACATTTATTGATCACTCGCGTTACAATATATAGAATGGAGGAGAAGGGTATGTTAATGAGGAGGTAGGACATGTTAATGAGGGGGACAAGCTATGTTAACTAGGGGTTAGGAAATCCAGTCACTACATTTCATCATACAGGTAAGCATTTCTCTACATCAGGACCACCTGGGGGGAACAAAGGTTTTCTGCATGTCTTGCAACATCTTGTAAGGTCCTTCCATATCTTGCAAAGGAAGACAGGCCTAATATACAGGGATAGCTGAAAACAGTCCTGGTCTCCAAAGTATCCTCTCGTGGCAGGCTCCTGTCTTATCGAAGGGAGGAACCCCTTTCTGTATCTGCTGCCCAGGGCTTGCTGGAAAATCCCTTCAGGTCTCCTTCTGTTAATAATTGTTTTTCTTCCCCAACACTTAAGAGCTTAATATGAGGCACCAGAAAGAGCTCACAACCCCTTCTCTCAGTGCTGTTTAATCAAATTAATATTTACTCCTTGGTTTTCATATTTGTACTTTTAAAATATCTTTCGTACTTGTCTCCATGTATTTGTCTACCAGGACTGGCAATTCTCAGAACATGCTCATGCTGTAAAGAAGACATCTAGAGTGTGTTCTGTACACTCTTTTCTGTTCAGGTCTCTGTTATTTTGTAAAATGATCAAATACAAACCAAAACACATACTTACGTTGAACCATTCTTCTGTCTCTCTGATCCAATTACTATGATTTATAGAGGGGAACGACTTTGAGTAAGATTATGAGAGCAGTACCTTAAAATAGAGTGCAATAATGGAGCAGCTTAGGAGATATGTCTTTAAATCTCTTTTCCAAAAGTAATACGATTTTAATTTGGAACTTGCAGGTGCATTTTGTGAGAAATGACTGACACAGTTAAGTACCTTTTCCAGAGAGAGCTCATGGCTGAAAATAAGTAATAACTCTTACCCTGCTCTTATGTAATACCCTGGTCAGCCTACTGATTTGTGTGAATCTTACTCCTAATGGTTAACTCTCACCATGCAATGTGAACAAAGATAGAAATCTGAACTCAGTCTCCCGGTTGTGTCCTTACACATTCATCAGAAAGACATGGGAACTACCAGAGGGCAACATTAATCCCTAAGTAGACAAAATTACTGGTGATGCTTCCCTTTTTTGGTTGTGCCTTTAAAATGTATAGGAAGAACCTAAGATTTTGTGGACTTCTGTAAAGCCCTTGACAGAGTCCCTCACAACATCCTCTCTCTAAATTGGCGAGTTTGCTGATGACACCAATCTGAGTGGTGGAGGTGACACACCTGAAGGATGGGATGCCATCTAGAGGGACCTGGACAAACTTGAGAAGTGGGCACGTAAGAAATTTTGTGCAATTTAAAAACACCAAGTGCAAGGTGCTGCACCTGGGTCGGGGCAAGCCCTGGTATCAATCTGGGCTGGCGGATGAACAGACCAAGAGCAGCCCTGCTGAGAATGACTTGGGGGTGCTGGTGGATGAGAGGCTGTACATGACCCGGCAACGTGCACTTGCAGCCCAGAAAGCCAATTGTATCTTGGGATTCTGCCCCTCCACTCCACTTTAAAGGGCTCTTCCAATCCAAGCTATTCTATGATTCTATGCCAATTTGAAAGGTTGTTGGTACATTGTTGTAATGTCATTGTTGCTCTGACATTATGCCTCTAATATATATAGTCCTCCAGAACAATTAAGGTGACCCTAGGAAAATGACAGAGGTAGTGCTTGGGATACTAAAGGGCCACAGATTTATGTGGCCTCACAGAATTTTTGACAAGAGATCTAATGGCCACAAATTCTATGTAAATCATTTTCATTAACATTGATAATTGAGATTCTGTCTTACACCTATATATTAATGCAGTCTTGCTTTGCCTTGCTACATCTTGCATCTTCTTGCCACATCTCTGAAAGGATACAAGGAATAAGAGATGAAAAACATTTTCAGAATATAAGTAACTACGAGGTTCAGGAACCACCATTAGTCTAATATTTTTAACATAGAGTAGTTATTACCTTATATATTTGCTGGAAAATAAATTACAAATTTATAAAAGCAGTACAAAGCTAGTCTGTGTACACGAAAGAGAGAATTTATAATTTTGTTTTCTGTTGTTAACAACAACTCAGCTGAAAGCAGTTATGAAAGTAATACATCTGAAAGAGTTCAGGAAAACAATGTAACAGTTACATATGTAAAATTGGATTATTACCAATGGGACTGTTAAATTTGTAAGTTTGAATACATACAGACAGGAAATACTGAATAAGTGAATTTAGTGAATTTAGTTTCATTAGCTACTGCTATTTTAGTGCCTTTTCTAAAAAAAAAAAAAAAAAAAAAAAAAAAAAAAAAGCTTTCTCAGTATCAGCAGACACAACCTAAACTAAATGTCAATGAGGAATATCTTTACCATGTTCTTTTTTTATTATCACTAAGCTTGAAATAAAACTTACTGCCACTAGGGATCATCATTGTTCTTTACAGCAGAGGCTAGTATTAAGTGTTTATTTTAGTACGTAACAGTAGGTGCAGTCCTATTCTTCACAGTGAGCACATCATGATATTAAAACAGAAACACAAGCAAAAATAACATCCAGCTCCAGAACTTCTTTTGTAAAATTTCATGACACAATAACAGCAAACAGAGTCCTAGATGTTTCTTTCCCAACACCAACATATTACTGATGACTTGAAATAACTGTAGATTTGATTGTGTAAATCTTAGGCTTAGCTCTTGCAGTAAATATTAACTATATATCCTCAATCACATAATTTTTAATGCAATTTGGTTCTTTCAAAAAGCTCTTTCATCATGGCTTGTAACTGTAATGAAACAAAATTTAAGAACGTTTCTCAAGTCCTGTGTAGAGCATTTTTTTATAAAAGTATATTTATTTTGCTACAGTCTCTTTATTATAAAATCTACACCACTAATTTTGTTTAATGCACTAGCAGTTGTGCTGTAGATTTTTGTTCTTCTGAATATCTATGAATCTTTGGTCTCGAAACTTTTTACAGACAATGAAGTTAATGCAAAACCTCCAAGCAAATTTTATTATTCTCAAAGTATTTTGAATACAATGCTCTACACTGCAGTAACATCAAGAGCATAGTTAAAACAGATCAGGTGTGAATAAAATGAAAAATGCTTCCCTCTTTTTTTTTCCTCAACTTCTCTTCAAGTGAAAAAAAAAAAAAAAAGTCATAAAAACAGTGTCTGCAAAGAAGGCACTGAGATCAAATCCTCAGTCCGCTAACCAACATTTCTTTTTTAGACACGTAAAACTGGGACTGAGTGACATTGATATTTTTATATATTGGTATTCAAAGATCTTAGAGTGCAATGCTGGATCCAATTTGTTTTCTTGTAGCCATCAGCAAGCATATTCACGTAAATGTCCTCACCATTAAACAATGGTCAATATGGAATGTCCATATGAAATGGACAATATGAAATATGGCACAATGTCTTATTCTTCCTAATATATATATATATATATATACACACATATAAATTACAAAGTAATCCTCTCTCTTTATAAGAGGTAATACTATTTTGTGTAATAAATAATAATCCCTCCATTAAAACAGAGGACTGACTAAATCTCAGGAAACATTATCTGCAAAATAAAAAGAAAAAAAAAAAACAGAAATAAGGGAAATTACAAATGATAACTGATCAAAGGGGTAACTATGCATATCAACCAAACATCTAGATCCTATAGTATATTCAAATAATCCCAAGTGTACTATTGGCAACACTAACTATACTGACTTCTGAAGTATGAAGGATTTTTAATTTAGGACTCCCTATGGTGATATGTTGTTCATTTTAATGATTGTTGATCGCTTCAGTGATGTATTTTGAAATATGTCCCTAATCTTTTGTGATTTTTTTTGTCCTCTTGGGATGCATTTCCAATTGTTTTAATATGATATATGTACCATTTAATTGTATCATGTCTTATTTTTGAGATTTTGATGTACACAAGTTTTCCTAAGTGTTTTTAAAATTATTTACATCAGTTTTCAAAGTCAAAATTGGAATATGAAATAAGTAGAAAATAAGCTCATCACTTCATAGGGTCATGTAAAAGCTCACTGTACCATGCTTTGGTTTGTTCTAAACTGAGTGACCTAGTTTAGTTTGTGTAGTACTCGAGGAGGACAAAAGGCTCTTAACAGTGTTTTATATTTCATGTCGGTGATTGTATACATAAAAGACTGAGGTTCAGGCCACAAACCCACACCTCTTGTTTTTCCCTCACTGGCTGGTAATATTTCAGTTAACTTCAGGATCTTTGTCAAGCAAAGTTTTTGATTCTTCTTTGGGAGGTGTAAAAGACTTACCAGCTATCTAACTGACAGGTAAAATGACAGCATTTTTTCACAGGTCCTTTCAATAAGTAATTTATTTGGCCGCCTAGGGAAAAAAAAAATAAAAAAAAATCATTATTTCTTGCTTCCTAGTCTCTTCTTCCCTCTGCAACCCAAAGACGAGATATGGCTTTTGTACTCATTTAGTGGACGAGTAAATGGTTTTAAACATTTTACTTTAACTTGAACTAAAAGTGTATCCAAGTCCTTACTAGCGTTAATACAATGAAAGTTTAAACCCCAAATATCACTGGAGGTTTCTCACACAGATATGCATTAAGTCAAATTGCTGTTAGTCAAGTCAAAGGACCTAGCAAATCCTGAAGATTTTCTGTAAGACTAAATTTCCCCTCACCACTCTCCCTCCATTCGAGACAGAGGATTTCCAGGTGTGCAGGGAGAATCCAGTTTGAAAGTTAGCTTGTTTCAGATTATATTGGTCCTCTATAAAGGAACAGAAACTTAAAACACTTTCACAACCCTTAGAGAAAATGAGAACAAATACAAGAGAAATGGAAAATAGTGTAGAAAAAAAAAGCAGGTTTTGCTTTCCTACAGTGTCATTTATTAGCATGTTACAGGGTTAAAAATAAATATGCACAGAATGATCCAGTGAACAAAGACATAAAAGACAATGAAAAGGAGACTCAGAGCTTCAAAAGAGAATAGTCTGCTAATATAAAGCTAATATTTTTATTTTCATGTCTTTAGTGTGGTTTAAAAAAAACCAAAAATGTACTGGATACCAAAATGACAATTGCCATACAGTAATATAGGTCTTTGACATTCTTTGATCCTTTCTTTCATCTCTTTTTGGCTTCCTGAGTCTTTTACCTACAGTGAAGATTCAACAGCAAGGTCTAGTAGAATTCAAGATTTCTCTTCATACTAACAAGCAGTGGTTTAACTTCGTACAAACCACACTGAAAATTGGCTAAAGTCTGCATAATATATTTCATGGTATTAACATCATTTATAATAGATTAATAAAGCACACATGCGTCTTTATTACTTTGGTTTTGCCCTGCCCATAAAAACAGTTAAAACCTAATTCTTTTCCTAAATTAATATAGGTGCACATCTGATGCTAACTAAAAACAAAAATATAGTGGAACACTTTTTTTTTTCCCCCGCCATAAAAACCAGCTATATATCTCCCAAATTGTTGAGACACTTATCAGGGGGAGGGGGAGAAATAAATACAAAGGAAGTAATTTTCAGTATATCTTTTGATATGAATTTTGGTGCAAGTGATTATAATTTTAACAGATGCTACATTGTTTGATGAAACATTTTAGATTCTGAATGAAGAGTCCTTGAAGACCAGGAATGAAAATAATGTCTTACATGTGCAAAATAAATCTGACTTCTCAAGTGCAATAGTCATTTACTGCTATCCAGAGTGCTGTGCAATGCAGTCATCACAGAGTTCATCAACAGACAATAGATGACGATAATTCTTCTTCCTTGTGAAAGAATTATCTGCTCATATTTTACAGGTGTTGGGCCAAATCCTTCAGACCTTATTCCAGAATTGATTTCCCAGATCTTACTCATGGTAGCAATGAATACAATGAATACAATGAATAAAGATACCAGTTCTAAGGCAAAGGAGACAACCTAGGGGTGAGTAACAAATGAGCATTTTGGCTGATAATGAACAAACCCTTTAATATATAAACCATTCATGTCATATGGAATAAAAAAATAAAATTTAAGTATATTATATTTGTTCTGAACTTCTCAACATTTCTTGAAAAGTCTTTAAGAATTTATACAAATAATCTGAAAAGAGAATGAGAGTCTGGACATCAATTTTTTGCAAAATAATTATTGCCTGTGAAAATAATGTTGGCTTTGTTGTTTCCATCAAAATTAAAAGTTCAGACGTTTCTTATACACATTATTCCTTCTCATTTAGCACTTAATTTTACTTCAAAATATGTAGTATATAATTCTGAAAGTATACAGCAATTAGCCCTTTTAATTTCTATCAGCATATAATAAATATTAGAGAGAATAAATAACAATGGGTATCATATTGGGGGAATAAAAAAAAAGAAGAAACCTGAAAGATAAATTTATGAAACGTAGCAATGTTTATTTCACAGTTGACATTTTAATATCTAGAAAGAATCTAGAAAATACTGTCTTGCCATATTAACTCTTTGGTGTAGTTTGTTTCTACTTTGAGTCAGCATACTATGCCATGTTTTTGAATATAAGAAAACAAGAGTTCAAGACCTAAGCATGTAAGCTATGTCAAATCTGTTACTGCTGATTTTGAACTATTTTTTCTTATATTTAACTACTAAGAATAAGAATAATAATAATAAAAAAAAAAAACCCACACACACAAAAAAAAGACCAAAATAACCAGACTTATTTCTATGTAGGAAAGAACATTATTTAAAACAAAAATCACCAAATGGAAATATTGAAGTAGTGATAGACAGCATGCACATCTATGAGTAAATTTAACCAAGAAACATTCTGACTGTGTTTACAAATGAGCTCCTCTTCAGCAAAATGCATATTAAAATCTGTAGTATATGAAATACCTCGTGTTAAATTACAATGACTGCTATGAGGCAAGAGGAAGGTCACTGTAGCTGATAAACGTAGTTATGCAAATGTGTTATTGTAAGAAGGAGCTGAACAGGGTTAAAAGTTGTGCTAAGCAGAAGGTCAATCAGAAATTTCATGGGTCTTTCTGGCCTTGAAATCTATAAAAGTGAGGAGGAGAGCAAGGAAGAAAATGAAAATGAGAGAAGTTCTGGTTGTTTGTTCTTTTTAATTTAGGTCTACTTGAAAAAAAAATGTTGGTCTAGTAGGTAAAGATGTCAGTAACAATTTTATTTTCATCAGAAAAAAAGAGTTTATTTTATTAAAATATTTGTAAATTCACAATGGTTTTCAGTTCCTCTGTACCCATCAAGCACAGACATTTAATAGCCTCTCTAAGATTCCTCAGATCTAGATTCCTTAGAAGCTCCCGGATTCAGCATCACAGTGACTAGAACGACTTAATTTGTAGTGCTCAAATTAAGCATCATGCTTATACTTAAGGAATTTATTTCTTCATTTGTGAATAAATTTTCTTTCAAAAAAACAGACAGAAGAACAAGCCATAGCTGGGATCTCCTGACTTTGTAGGGCCCTTACCAGGCAGTTTGTGTACTTGTAACTGTTTTGCTTCCTGGCAGAAGGTGTTCTATCATGCTGATGGGGACTAAAAGAGTAAATGACAACCATAGTAGATAGCTATACTGGGATTTATTTAAGAACCATAAGAATTAGAACTTCCTCTGCACTCATTTATGACACATCCTTGCTCAGTTTCCCCAGTGCTGAACTCTCTAGGTTTCAACTTCCCCTTTCCACAAGGAGGTTCCTGAAGGTCTGGGAAAATCCGTCATAAAGTCATGTCTCCACACCTCGCTGCTGTTGCCAGTTAGCCATCTTGGGGGTCATCAGACAAGGTCCCTGAGTATTCCCATATCACCTTCTCCACCTATATCTCTGATATCTGGGGTCTTCTCCTGTTTCTCAGACCTTTCCTTCAGCAGAGATTTTCACCTTATCTTTTCCAGGCTGCCTTCCGTTCCCTGAAGCCATATGTCTTATTTTTTATAACCTTTGTTTGTTTGTTTTTTTTTTTTCTTTTTTCCTTTATTTTTCAGGAACTTCAATCTCCAGTTTTACCAGTCTAAGTAGTTTATATGCAGAATATCTGCTTACTGTCCCAGCTGGTGGTTCTGCCTCATGCCTCTTTATTAGATGTAGGATTCAGGAAGTGTCACTTTTGCTTAGTCCAGTTCATATTAAAACAAATAAATAAAATAAGTAAATAAATAAATAATAAAGTTAGCTTTTGCCAGTTTTAACTAGCTTGCAGAAGGCTTTCTCTCCAGAATTCAAAAGTTCAGATTTTTGTGCTCATCCTCCCTTTGCCCACAATACACACACACACACACCAAATTACCTGTGGCCTTTCAGTGTTCACAATTTAAGCTATTCTTTTTTTTCTGCAGAGGAAAGAGTTGACCCCAAGCTGTACTGTTATTATGTTGCTACAAAATACCATAGTCTGTATCAGGAGCTTGCTTCTGCTGCTGGGACGAGTAAGACCCTAGAGATGGACCTGGTGAAGAAGAATCATTTCGATCTCAAGCCTCTGTAGATGATGGACCACCATGTTTGAGTAAATGGCAGTATACCGACGTTTCTCATTTTTGCACCTTTTTTAACACTTCATTGTGCTGTCCAATTTCTCAGCAGAGGTTTCTTTCACAGTGCCCACAGAGGTTCAGCAGAGTGAGGCAAATGTTGATATTCCTTCTGACACACATCTGTGCAGTGCCTATTGTGAGATTTACAGCTCCAGGAGGCCTGGAGCCTGGCTGAATTTCATCTGTACCATGTGTTTAAAATGAGAGAAGGAAACCACCACTCTGAATTTTCGTTCCAATCTGATACAGCAAAAGAACAAGGAGTATGAAGGGCATACAAAAAAGTATTTCACCAGCTTAGAGTGAGGTGCAAGAAAACCCTATTACTAAGTGCCTCATTGAACACAAGAGGCACCACACACCACAGATGGAACACAGAACAGAAGTGATATAAGCAGTTAAAAAAAGGAACCCTTTTCACTTTGGGAGAGAGAATAAATGGACTTCAGTATGTTCATCCTATACCTAAAATTTTTTAAGTATAAGTAAAAAATGACAACGGTTTTGTCCAATCCTTCAATTTCTCTTATAGTATCTCTATATGGCTTTCTCTGAGATATTTTACAAGCTAAATTGTGCTGATACTTAAAACTGAAGAAATGGCTCTGAAACTGTACAACGAAGGCACACCACCATCATTTGCATTATGGAAGACACACCATCCAGCAATACCTTGTCTTGTCTGTAGGTGGCAGCAGAAGACCAAGTCTCATGAGCAAATACTCTAACTGGGACAATGTTTAAAGAAAGTTATTTGTACACTAAAGACGAATATTCTCTTAATAATACATGAACATTATTTAACAGGGACTATAGATTCAATGGAATGTGAGCAATGACTCCCTCCCCCCTCCAAAAAAAAAAAAGCCATTGCAGCCAGAACTAGTCCTTTTCTTCAATGAAGTGAAAAGCTCGTTCAATTTGCTCAGCGTGGGAGTCATTGTCATTTTAACTGGACTGCACAATAGATATTGATAAAAATAAAAGTCTTTTAACATAATAGCAATGCAAGACAATACCAGCAAAGTGTCTTGTATGTCAGCAATGGCCATTAAAAATGTATTAAAATGTGCATTCAGCTCTTTTATTTCCTAAAAATAAAAAGGTTGGTAAGTGCTTACATGCAAAAAACCTTCTCATACGTAAGGACAGACAGGTAGCTCAAGAAGGAGGCCACCAGATCTAGGCATGAAAAACAAGAGCAGAGTAAAGGAAAAGGATCCATGAGACCAAAAAGGGGAAAAAAAGACACCCTAACAACTAGATGACTAGATTAAGCCAGAGAGAAACATAATAACTCTAAACAACCCTACTATAGGCTTCATATACATGTACGCAAACTATCATTTAAAGTTTCTCTCTATAACAACCCTTAGTTTTTTTTACTCTACCTTAAATGTTTGTTACTATCTAGAATTAGTAGATGTTGATGGCTAGAAGGACTTACAAGTAATTCAAGTAAATGATGCATTTGGGCATAACTATGAGCCTTTCAACTGCATAGCAGTAAACAAGGAAAAAATAATCCTTCATGAAAGCATTGTCTTTCTTTCACTTACTGACCCTGCTAAGCTCTTGTGTACATAAGTAAAGTATACATGGCAGATTGTCTAGTAAACAAAAATGGGTAGTGTTCACTGTGGGAGAAAGGTGAGGAGAGAAGATGAAAGGAGCCTGTACAATCCAAGGCAAGATTATCCAATGAAACTGGTAGTGAGGAAGGAACTGGTGTTTCACAGTGCCTCACAAGTTTTAAAGTGCATGTATTTGTGCTGGTCTTGGTTGGGGTACAGTTATTTTTCAGTAGCTAGTATGGGGCTATGTTTTGAATTTGTGCTGAAAACAGTATCAATAATTCAGGGGTGTTTTAGCTATTTATAACTTACACAGAGTCAAGGCCTTTTCTGTTCCTCACCGTACCCCTGCAGCGAGGACTCTCAGAGCACACAAGAAGCTGGGAGCAGACACAGCTGGAACAGCTGACCCCAGGTGACCAAAGGGCTATTCCGTACCATATGGTGTCATGCTCAGCATACAAAGATGGGGGAAGAAGGAGGAAGGAGAGGACGGACATTTGCAGTGATAATGTTTATCTTCCCAAGTCACAGTTACATATGATGGAGCCCTGATTTACTGGAGATGGCTGAACACGTGCCTGCCCATGGGAAGTACTGAATGAATTCTTCGTCTTGCTTTGCTTTTATGCACACAGCTTTTGCTTTACCTATTAAACTGTCTTTATCTCAACACATGAGTTTTCTCACTTTTTTATTGTTCTGATTCTCTCCCTCATCCTAGAGTTGGGAGAGTCAGCAAGTGGCTCTGCAGGACTGAGTTGCCAGCTGGGGTTAAACCACAACAATATTAAAACAACTTGGAGATGTAGGCTGTGCAAAATATAGGGATAGTACTTACTAAACTCAGTTTGCTCAGCTATTTCTTCTCTTTCAAAAATTCAAATGTCCTGTAAATCCTCAGAGCCCACTGTCTAATTATACTGGGCATCTTGTATACCTTCTCATTAAAAACTAACCTCCTATTTTAATGACTTGGTTGAAATCCTTTGAAGATCAGACTGTTAGTGACTGAATGCTGTATTCTGAATGATGCCCTCCTTCCTTTATTCCTTTCTGAGCTTTGGTAATTTCGTCTTTTTTTCTTTTTTTCTTTTTTTCTTTTTTTTTTTTTTTTAAACCAATTTTAGATTCCAAGTGAAAAATACAGAGGTGTTTCATTTGAAGGCCACTTCTGCACCCTGACAGACTGGGATGGTCTTAGTTAAGTGTTTAGGTTGTTTCTAGCTAATGGGAAAGAGTCTCTCATCTATTTAGCTGAGGCAGTTGTTGAACAGATGTATACCTGACACAGTGCAGTATTTACAGTACCATATCTTTAACAAATTGGGCTATATTCATTCCTGGGATAATTCCAGCTGACTTCATTCAAATTACACAAATGATTAATTTGTGCTCTGGATTTCAGATGGTAAACCCTCTCCCAGTTTCATAGATAGCAGGTTCATTTTATTTGTCATCAGTTTCTGGCTAGGATCACTATGGTTTAGACAATCATTTTAGCTCACCATTTAAGTTTTTGGCTTATGTCACATATCCAAAGATCTTGCACAGTCTCAGCCTTAATAAGAGGTTTAATTTGATTTGTTCAAACTTTACTTTTTCAGATCCTTTATGGGCACTTTTAATGTGCTTTTAATGCCCTTCTGCATATTTTCCAGAAGGATTTCAGTCAGAACTGATACTCACTTCAATTACAAGCGATCTCTTTCTGTACTTTTTGGAGGGTTTTTTTTAAATTACAGAATCATCAAGGTTGGGAAAGACCTTCAAGATCATCTAGTTCAATGCCAATGTTAACGTAAGGAGAATGAAGAGTACATTCTTCATTCCACATGGAGACCTCTGTGGTCTCTCACAAAGAAGGAATTAGAATTCTAGCACTGAAATAAAGAATAAGATGCTGCTTCTGTTGGAGGTGGAGGCACACTTATGATTCTTTTTCTGGTTTTGTCATCATAAATC
Organism: Anabacerthia variegaticeps; assembly: GCA_035583185.1. Lineage (NCBI taxonomy): Eukaryota > Metazoa > Chordata > Aves > Passeriformes > Furnariidae > Anabacerthia > Anabacerthia variegaticeps. The sequence continues at coordinate 65,370,647 of JAWWEW010000001.1, forward strand.
AATATATAGGCTTTACAGGGATTTTCTCTTACAAACCCAAATATCTTGACAATGGCATTTAAATAAGTGAAGAAGTAGAATCTATATGCAAGTTATTTCATTTGCAAAATTTGTACGTGTAATTATTTCTGTGTTACTTAGTAGATCTTACATACCTTACTGTAAGCTTCCTCATTTATTGCAGTAGAAGTGACATGCTATATATCCAAAGAAAAATATACATGAATCTTCTTTATTTCCACATTGTAAAGATGAAAATATAACTTGCCAAAAAAGCCCCAAAGTTCAAAATTCATTACAAATTATCCTGGAAATTATATTTTGTTTATTTTGACAGGTCCAGAGAAAATTTATAAAATATTTCATCTCCATATTGAGCATAATGGAAAATAGGGACATTATTTTGATACATGGTTTTACTAATAAGTTTCAAGATGAAATATTGCCTATCATAAAAAATATACCTATTCACAAGCAAAAAAAAAAATAATAATACAAAACTTTCTAGCTTTAATAAAAGCTGGAACTTACTGATTAAATAACATTTTATATTCAAGGGATTCTCTAACATAAAGGCCTTTATTGAAAAGGTCTGATGGGCTGAGAGAAAAGTTTTATTTATTTTATAGGTGCTTGCCTTAAGTACAATTCCCTCATGCCTAGAATAAACCTGGAGTTAGAAAAGCATGAGTGGAGCTCTTATTGAAATAACTCTGCATCAAAACACAAATAACTTTCTATTAGCCATGTCACTAGGTTAAAGAATAGGTAGGCAGAATCCAAGCAATTATCAGGGAAGCATTGGAACATTATTCAAAACAACCCTGACCTTAATAACTTGTTTAAAGATCTTCTTCTGATGGCTTATGGAAGAAGCCCAACTTAAAAGACAAAAGTGTACTCTTAAAGTGCATTGTTCGGCACTGTAGACCCTCAGTGGCACAGCTACTTGATGGCAATTACTTTTGTGAGGACTGTGACCGTGTAATTCAACCCTCAAATGTATTTTATCACTCTATTAGAGGAAATAAAAATATCCTCTCCTACTTAATGAAAAGTAACATGCACTACAAAGAATGTTTTAGTAGTGTATCCAACCAGATGTCCTTGCACTTCGGTTAGTGTGTGGATCAGACCACAAAAATTATGACAGAATAAATGTGTAAAGAATCTGTTTTTCATTAGTGGAAATGATGAAGCCTCTCGGCAAGCTGAATACACTAACAGTGAGAGAGATTCTAATCTGAGCATACAAAGCTTTTTAATTCAACAGTAAATGTGTTTGTGAGTTTCTGAAGCCACCTATTGAACACCTCTCAGGTGCAAGGACTTATCCTTCTCAAATGAAGAAGTTTGTAATGCAACAAAGCGGATCTTCAGTCACAGTTTCTTGTGACTTTTCACAGAAAGGTAGAATACAGTTAATTTATGTAATTTAGATATTACTAATAAAGATCATATTCTTTCCTATTTCTTCAGATTTCTGTAGTGCAACACAATGAAAGAGTGCTATTATTGTTACACATGATATTCAGCTGTGAAAATGCACAGACAGGGCAAAAAAATATTTAAATACTGTTCAGTCTGGAGGAGAGAAGGCTCTGTGGACACCTTAGAGCACCTTCCAGTACTTAAACAGGACCTGCAAGGAAGCCAGAGAAGTACTTTTTGCAAGAGCAGGTAGTGAAAGGTTTAGATTAGGTATTGGGAAGAAAGTTTTTACTGTGAGGGTAGTGAGACACAGAAACAGATTGCTCAGAGAAGTTGTGGATGCCTCATTCCTGGAAGTGTTCCAGGCCAGGCTAGATGGGCACCGTGATCCAGTGGAAGCTGTCCCTGCACATGACAGGGTGTTTGGAATTAGATGATCTTTAAGGTCCCTTCCAACCCAAACCATTCTAAGATTTTTATAATCCTTCTTCTAGCACAACATCTTGTACTCTATACTTGAACAGAAGATTTAGAGGCACTACTTGTGTTTTCTGATAGAGTACAATTACTCTTCCAATCTTTTCTACCTTTTTCTCTACTCTGGAGAGAAATGGTCGGATTTCCAGGCTCCAAAAGGAAAGGGTACATTCAGTATTTGCTTCGATGTGTCATTTTCCTTGAGAATGAGAAATTTTTCTTTTCTCTGGACTGCTGTAAGTTCCTAGCATTTCTGTCACCCACTTGATGGTTGTATTGACAATTCTGCACCTAAATTTGAAAGCAGAGTACTGTTATAGATGGCAACATTCATGTGAGAGGTATTAAACTGTCTTCATCTCAGCAACAAACACAGGCTGTTTAGTTCTGAATGTTTCTCTCTGAATCTATAGTCACATAATTTCAATTATAGGTTAGATTTACATATTAAATAACACCACTTTAAGAAAATAGTGACCCTTATTATTCCCTCACAATGTAAAGATGGAAGAATATCACATCTGCTGTGAAAGTATAACCTATTAGCCCATTGTTCTCTCTGCGTCCTCCAATCTATTCAATTCTTTGTTGAAGCCTATAAGGTTGATTGAACATGAGTACTCCTTTCTAAATCCATTCTGACTACTCCTCTCTTTTCCTTCATGTATTTAGGTGCTTTCCAGGAGGACTTTCCCAATCACTTTCCCAGGAACAGTGGTGAGACTGTAGTCCTGAGCTTACTTTTTGCCACTGAAGACAAGAGTAATGTTTTTCCTCTTCCAGTCTTCAGGAATCTGTTCTGTTTTCCATGAATTATCAAAGGTAATTGAGAGGGACTTTTTGATGACAATAGCCTATTCCCTTGGGACTCATGAGTGCAACCCATTAGGGCCCATGGAACTGTGTGTGTTCAGTTTGTTCAAGTGCTCCCTACTTAGTTAGGGAGGTTAAGTCCATCCACAGAGGCTACATGGCTTCTTGCAAACTTCTGTCTATCTCAAGGGGCCTCAGGTATATGCAGATGTTGTTTTGTTTTGATTTTCTGGGTTTTTTTTTAATTTATTTTACCAGGCCTGTGTGTGTTGGTGATCCTTTCTGCACATTCCCAGAGCTTTGCAGTGCCTCTCTGTGGAGCCCACAATCTTTGACATGCAGTTCTGTATGGCCAAACTATCTCAGTGTTCCGCACTCATTCTTGTTGCTTACTTTTTTTTCTGAAATATCCCAATCTCTAAAGATCCTTTATAAAAACTTTAAAAGTAGAAATCTTTAGAGTTTTGTGTTAGTGTTGTCTTGAATATCCCATACAAATGTGAAAACCTCTGGTATCCTATTTCTGTTAAAGGTTATGCCTGTTCCCTTGGCTACAGCTTTGCATGGGGACCTCATACAGCTACCTAATGTGGCACTCTGCTGTGATTTTGAAATTCTCCTCAGTCTCAGTGAATTTCAGAATTGGATGTTGAATGTGGTTGCATTCTTTACTCCTGTGTTTATGACCTGGTAAATCAGGCTTAAAGATCTATGATTCATATGATCCTCTTTGTCAAAAAAAATCCATGTTTTCCCTACACAGCTGCCCCATTGTTTTTATTGTTTAGAATTTATAAATATTTTACCACGTGGAAATGTTTACCAGTAATTATTGTATTTATTTTTTTGAACTTTAAGGATCAGGAAGAGAGGTTCCACATATACTGCACTAAGAACAGATCTTCCTCCAAAAGGAACAACACTTTATAATGATTTTACATTTACTTTTTACTTTATTTGATTACATGTAATGAGAAAATTAATTTGCATCGTTCTTATTCTTTAACAGCTTGATACATGTAATTCAGTTATGACTTACTCTTCCTGTAGCAAGAGTTACCTTTATTAACTAAAACTCTACTTTCATAATAAAATTATCAAGTTTGAAAACAAACTCATTGTACGACAATGGATCACTTTGCAGCAAATTGCATGAAAATATTAAAAAGTGGGTTTGTTCCGAATGCTGCATTTATAATAATTGTAGTTTTTTACTTATTATTGATGATTCCCATACTATATTTACTCTGTTTGGAAAGAAGTATGTTTCCTCATCTTAGAATGGAAAGGATCAATTATTTCTGGTATAATCACTATAATCAGGAATAAAGGATTTGTAGCAGAAATTTAGCAACTCTCTCTTACCTACATTAGGTCTGCAATATTTAGAAAGGCAAAGTGGAACAGTTATTTTATTCTGTGATACATGAAATTATATATCTAAACACAAGAAAGGAGTTCTTACTGATGAAAATACAGGCAGATATGCCATAAAATTGTAGAGAGCCTGAATTAACTCATGAAATTTGAATCTGCCACTCAGCTTTATAGCAAATTCTTTACTGGGCTTTACTAAGAATTCACATCCTAACAGATGTAAAGTCAATAAATGTTCTGACTTAGATTAGTCACCAGAGTTCCTGTAAGACATCTAATCAACAACAAAGAAAAGCCCTTCCATCTTCTCAGTTAGGTTACATAAAATACAAGAGGATTCTGGAGAGAACTTGCTTGCTTGTGCGTTTACTTAAAAAAAAAAGAAAAAATAGAAAAAAAAAATCAAAGATAAGGTTTAGAAATTTTTCATATTGATTTTACCTATGAATGCAGGGGCTCTATAATACACATCAAATCCTGACAAACACAGATTATATATACAAGGAGAGAAATTTTTAAATTTTCTCTTTACTTGAGACCAAAGTAGAAGCACTCGAATCACAAGGAATAACTTTCTCCCTTTGCCTCAAAGTGAGCCAGCATATCTCTATATCACCCGTTCTTCACTGACACAAGCCAGTCAGGTTCCTGATCTCCTTGCTGCCAGAACTCACAAGCCTGTATAGATTGGTGAAGAGACCTCATGGATGTTACAGTCACAGAGGCAGTGTTTGTATGGAAGGTGGACTACCTCCTAATGAATTTCCCTTTTAATATTATTCTCAGGTCATACTAAAGTTTGTAATGACATTAAAATGAAGAATGCTAATAATTGTTTCTCAGATGTGGAGTTTAAAAAAAAAAATCCTACATAAACAGTGAGATTCTAGTGATAAAGAGATATTTACATCTCTGTCAATAAATAAATAAGATCACAATCTCCTCCTATGGCCAAGGAAACTTGAAACTCTATCAACATTTCTTCTAAAGAAACCAGATGGCTTGTTGCTAACTTATATGAGTCAGTCCTTCCCTCAAGGTATGGACATGCTGACTCCATGGGATTTCTAATTAGATTTGGAAAAAAAAAGGTAATCGTAATTTCTTTCCCTCATTTCAAGTCACTTTCTGATTAAGTACATAGGAAAAGTACTAATTTAGACCAAAATGTTCACATCTAACCAATAACTGACTCTGGAAGACAACAGTGAGAACACGATTGCTTAATTCTGGTACGAACAAAGGTAACCTTCATACCATCAGTATATAAAAATAATTGAACTGCAGGTATCTGCTTTTAAGGGAGCAGATACCTGCTTACACAAAACTTTCTAGAATTGTCTTTAATGTTTAGTTTGTATGATTTAGCTGAGTTTAAACAAATACACAGGACATGGATTTTACCTACACATCTGAAGTGGTGGGACTAAGTTTCCAAAGGATACATAGATAGAACTATCTGAAATTGCACAAAATATCTGAAGTGTTCTGCATGCAGCTGCCATATATGAGACAGGATCTATGGGAAACTTGTGTATCTGGTGAAGAACTGCAAGTCAGGTTGGGTATTTTCAGTTATATCATACATCACTGGACACCTCTGTTTAAGCAATTGATTGAAGTGTTGAACTTCAAGATATATAAATCTCATCCCAGTTTACTTTTATGGAGTCAGGATGTTATTCCCAGCTCGTGAGAGCTTCTTATTGTTTACAATTACATTAGAGGAATAAAATCGAAATATTAATGGTTAGGCAGCAATTAAGAATAAACTATAAAATAAAAAATCAAGAAGTGGTACTAGAAACTGAGTTCAGACTTCAGTCATTATTGCCAAATAAGCTGACCAAAGGTAGATGCTGATTTGGAGCAATTGGACTGCACTGTTTATAAAACAGTCTAAAAAATATGACACTAGTGTCATTGAAAAAAATTTCTGAGACTTTTGCACCAGACTGTGAATACAACATGAGAGCTGTATGAACAGCATGGAAGTACACAGGGTCCTTTCTGAAGATTTCAAATGGTAATTCATGCTGAAGTGTGAGCAATTGCATCAAGTTTTGTCTGTGAAGTAAAAAAAAAAAAAGACCTCTTGATGAGGATATTTATCTCCTCTACCTCAAACATATTTTATGAGAAGTTGAACTGTTCTTAGGAGGACCCACAGCCAGACCTTTGTAAGAGTACCTGGTTTTAAGTAATTGTTGATGAACTGTAACTGGAGTACTGTGAACTAAGAAAATTACCTTGAGACGTGTGATCCAGTTACCTCATAAAGAGAATAATTTAAATTTTAAATGTTTTTTGAGAAGAAATAGAGTAAGTCAACTCAAGAATGATATAGGTAAAAGTTCTTCCAAAGAAATTGTCAGGTGCTGCTTTGCAAAAATGAAAATCAAAAGCACTCTTGTTGGATTTAAGCTGAAGCAAGATTTATTCTCTTCTGAATTCCCATTAATGGAATTAATAAAATAAATAATAACCATATAACCAAATTATAAGCTTACAACTTGTAACTGTGTGAAAAAAATTAATCTATTTCTGCATTAAAAATTTGTTTTAGCTCTAATCCCAGAACAAAAATAGTGCAGACGTGGTGAACAAAACATCAGAACACAAAAGAGAGTTGAAAGTACTTCGTTTGTCCCATAGCTCCCAATTCTTTCAGATTGATTTTTGATTGTCTAAAGTGTACCAGATAAGCTGATAGCCACCAATACATTGAGAAGATTTACTGTATGGTACAGACTAAAAGGATGCTTTCCTTATGAAAGCTTCTGAGTCACTATGAGATAAAAATAATGTATGAACCAGATTCAGTTATGTAAACAACATCTAGCACCCCGTTGAATTTGAAGTGCAGCTGATCCTATGTCAATCTGTGTTTTATTTAATCCCATTTACTTAAAGTAAAATTCAATAGCTGGCAAATCTGATTAATTGCTATGTGTACATTTCACTCACAGTTTAGATTTCAAGAAAGATGGAGTTCCCTTAAATTTGCAAGATTTTGGCAAAATATTAGAAAAACATACCTCAGTTCCAATAACTCATTCATGGGTCCTGATCCTGCAAAAACCACACACACATGTATCTACACGCTTATAGATATGCATCCTTCTAAATGCAATTGCTGAACATTTTTATATGTATCTGTACTGCTTTTGAGATGAAAAGATATGAGAAAGATGTTCACTGTGGGTTTTAACTGCTTTCTAACTCTATTATGAACTACATCCTATAACAAATTAGCAGATCTACTCATGTTTAATGAGCTGCACATGAAGACAAGCTTGAGATAAGAAGGGGGTGGTATGCAGGTCTTATTCTTGTGTTACTAAAGAGGCTGACTGCTTAAGAGACAAGGCTGGTTTAGAGCGACTCAGGGGATAATTCTCCAGTTTTGGACTCAATAGGCATTAATAGAAAACCTGGTTCAACAGGAGAAATATAGAATAGAAAAGCCATGAACTAATTGTCTACCTTGAAACATATCATATAAGGAAGAGGAAGAATGCTTTGTGCTGAATGCACATATGATTTGACTTGATGAAATTAAGTGTCTTGTATCATGTAAAAGGGATGAGGTTAATTTATAACAAACCATTGGCATTAAAATATCTGAATCCGCCTACACGTTCAAAGAAATATCCCTGTTTTGATGTTGCAATGAATGATGGATATCAATTTGCGTCTCCTTTAACTGTAAACAAAGCCACTGAAATAAGTAAGAATATTCCCTTTGACTTTTGCAGTATTTGGAGCCTAAAAATTTCTATTGGGTTTCTGCATGCTTAAAGGATTTACAAGAACTGCCCTTAGAAGAAAGACCCAGAAAGAGAATTAATCCAACAGTCAATAATAAGGGAATGTGATCCCATAGAAAATCTTTCAATCCATATGGATCTAGGGGTTCCACAACGAATACAAAAAGTAGCCCATGCTATTTAATAATAAATAGCTACATATAATAAATGTAAAAGATCTAGACAGTTCTTTAAATTAGTCCAAGTGTCACACAAGGCAATTGCTTATCCAGTCTGCTTTCCAATCTGGCAAAGGATTATTTATATACTTTGTAAAAGTAACTTTTCCAGACATTGTGGTCTCCATTGAATGCTTTTGAATTTGAGGGAGTATTTCTGTTTTGCAGAAAAAAAAAAAATTGTTTATAAAATGTATAAACAATACAGAAGAAAATAAAGAAATTCCTATGCACAGCTCCAAGGTGTGTGTCTTAACCACTAAAATAAGAATCATGCCCTAACTTCGAGACTCATTTTTCCCTACAGAGCAATACAGCTTCAGCAGAAGTGAAGCCGTCACCATACTTCACATCTCCTCCATAACTCCTACACTGTCTATTGTTAAGTAGGACACATTCTTGTGTTTTTGGAAATATTAGCTTAAAATCCCACAGGCCAAGCAGCAAATGAAGCCTCTATTTCTCACTTTATGAGAACTATATAACTTTCCAGTACCCTAGATAAACCCTTTTTACTTCTCCCTCTCTTTACCTCCACCCATGAGCTCTTCCACCTCTTTCTTACTGTCCTGTTCAGGATGGGGAGCAAGAGAGCAGCTGGATGAGTTTTTGACAGCCAGCCAAGAACAAACCACTACAGTGTACAAATTTTTCTTCATCAAAAATGATGTTCAAAATATTCTTTTTTCAGTACCTGCAGCTGATCAACATCAGAAATAGTTTTTCAAAGCAAATATCAACCAATCAACAACAAAACCCAAACCGAAACAAACCCTCACAAACTTCTGGAGATTTATCTTACAATCATAGAATGGCTTTGGTTTGAAGAGACCTTAAAAATCATCTAGTTCCTGCCCTCCTGTCAGTTCCAGTAGACCAGAGTTGCCCAGAGCCCCATCCAGCCCAGCCAGGAACATTTCCAAGAATGAAACATCCACAACTTCTCTGAGTTACCTGTTACAGTCCCTCACCACCCTCACAGTAAAGAATTTGTTCCTTATAACTAATCCAAACCTATTCTCTTTCTGTTTGAAGCCACTCCCCCTCGTCCTATTACTACATGCCCTTGTAAAAAAGTCCTCCTCCAGCCTTTTTTAGGGCCTCTTTAGGTACTCAGGGGCTGTTGCAAAGTATGTCCAGAGTGCTCTCTTCTCCAGAGTTAACAGCCCCAACTCTCTTAGCCTATCGAAGATTACAAACAGTTAATTAAGAAAAATTTTTTTTTTGAGAAAGCTTGCTAACTGTTAATCATCACTAAAAACACTGATCAGTGAACTCATCCAGGAAGTAATGAAGTTATTATACTGTTACCCCACTGCTGTAACTTTCAAAGAACAACAAGGTTAAAACTCTATGAAACAATTGGCATAGTAGAAAGACAGGATGGGACTAACGTCACTGAACCCTAGCCATTCAAATATTAGTTGCCACTGTAAGATACCTGGCTACTTTAATTCCAAAGAAAAGAAGAAAGATAGACCTTTCCAGAACGTGGCTCAGTTCATCCTGAAATAAGTCTGTAATAGGAGGAAAGACCTGACAGAAGGGTCTGCCTAATTTAAGCTACATTTTTATATGGGAGAAATAGAAAACCATCCATTTTTCTGTACTAGCTCAAATTCGTATTTTTTTGAATCTATATGTATCTTCATATCCAAATTTGCTATAGTATGTTACCTTATTGACTTGTGTCATTCTTGTTTATATCAATATTTTCCCTCTTTTTTTATACATTCTGTCATTATGTTTAGGTTTTGGATTACTCTTTTTGTTTCTTTCAATGCTATTTAAGGTTTTGGGGTAGGGGTTTTGTTTGTTTCAGTATTTCTGTTAAATTAATCTGATATTTATTTCGAGTTTAAATGTAGATTCAAATAAACCTAAATTTAGTATTTACGGGGTCAGTCTACATGTGATCTACATGCCCAAGCTTCATTATACTCAAGAGAGATAGGATATTTAGTACTTGGTATATTTTGGTATGTTCAAATATGTTAAGACTTCTGGGATAGACAGGTATGACAAAGGATGTACTGGAAGTAAATACTTTCTGAAATTAAAAGTTGAGTGTGACACCCTGACTCTTCTGTTTTGGATGTTATTATACATGTGTGTTTAGGCAAACAGATAGTGTTTCCTGCTGACAAGTAAACACCCACTCTGTAAACCATTAAATTTAGGTGCTGAAATATGATGTTTTAAAAAGTTGAAGGATTTTACTCCCAGATGTCACACTGCCCATTCTCCTTTGAAATATTTCAGAAGAAAGTGTAATAGCTACCAAATTTAATAATACTGCAGCGAATACTGTTGCATTTATATAATTTCTATATTTATATTTATGTGCATTCTTTAGAATTCCTTGCAATAATAAGATTTTAAGCTTGTATCTGTTTATAGCCATGAAGTAAATAAAACATCTGGGCCAAAATCCAGCCACATAAAAAAATCACAGTATTAAGGTGGCAAGAAACTATCCACATACTTGCCTTTAAACAACATACTATTTCTCCTTTTCCAAGACAGCAGGCTTTGTGAGAATTAAAAGGCAGTGAATGCTGAAAATTTTGAGCTGTTGACACAATCTCATGTTTTGTTTTCCTATGGCAAAAATGGTCCATGCATTTATCTTGTTGGAAAACTTCTGGCAAAGTGTTAATTGAAGGGTCAAAATCATGTTGGAAAAATGAAAGAAAGAGGAAAATGAGAAGAGAGTGACCTAAATCTATCTGATTTTTTCCATTCCTGATTTTGACAATTTAAGAGTACATATTCTTATTGTGTCTTACCCTATAAATGACGCCAAGCTACAGAAAAGGCAGATGTGAGGAGCTTTTGGCATTAGAAATCAAAAATATTTAAGCAAATTAAATAAGCTACCATATGGAAAAAGCATGCAGTTCAATATTTACAAATGCAAAGTACTCTTAGAGAAAAAATTACTTAACAGATACAAGAAAATGAAAGTATTGCTAAGTATTACTTCAGTAGAAAAAAAATCTAGAAGTCCCATGAACGAAAAGCTAAGTGAGGTGACACAGGATACCATGAACACATGATACCCAGGTCTGCTGGTGAATAAAAAAGATACACATCCACTCTGAATTTCTGACTATGTTCCTCACAGAGTTTTGTGGGTAAATCTGCAGGCCCTTAGGGGCTTACAGTCTGTCCAGCATTACTTGTAGCATGAACTGTGAGAGTGAGAAGCCCATGCTTCTAGATATTTCCTCTGCATTTGTGCAACGCAATAGCATCTGGGAAAAAAGAGAAGTTGGTGCCCCTGCACAGACACTCCAGAGTTTTTTACAGAAAGCTCAGATATGACCTTCCACAAGTCAGACAAGATGTGCAAACATCTTCATGGTGTATTTGGGCAGCGCCGTGTATTAGAAGTAACTAGAAATCCAGACTGCTCTCAGGTACAGGCTCTTAGCTACACTGAAGATTCAACCACTCAGATCAATTTTATGTTCCAGACAGGGAATTTTCTTTGTAGTTAATTTTATGACTATAACAGCATTTTTACTTATGTGGCTATTGTTTCAAGAATAACTTATTTCAGAAATTCTCAATAATGAGTCTGGTTACATTTCTGGAAACATAAAAATAAAATACTGAAGTATATAAATAAATATGAAATGCTAATACTGCAGAAGTAGATATAACTCTAAACCTATTGACTTCCTGATTTATAGTTTCCTGGGACTTCATAATTTCTGAAAATTCAGTCTGTTCAAACTTTTCTTACATTTAATTTTAGTATAGCTGAACATCTGTCATCTTGCATGGTTATTTTACAAGCAGCACTTGCTGTTTACACCTATGTATGTTTAGCTGGTAAATACCTGTTATGTTTCAACTCCAGTTTTCTGCCTATTTTTGTATAAGAGGACATTTTCATTATCAAAGAAATACAAAACAACACAGAGTCTTGTTATGTACATCAGACGTGTGTAATTTTCCATAACCATAAATAAGAGCTTGAATAACCTTGATCTTCTATTCTGTCATATTGTTTTTAAGCTGATGTAACACCATTGACATCAATGGACTTACCCCAGTATGAAATTGGTGTAATGGAGTGGAAAATCATTGCCGAAATCTCCAAGGGGATATTCAAAGTTCTCTTTACTGTAAGCTGTGTATTAGACTGGAAGATCCATGTTTCCATGTTTTGATGTGTATATCAAATGATAAAGAACTGTAAAACACTCCAAATTTGAAGCTTTTCATAACCTTTCTTAATTAAGCATGAAATATGTAACTTTTAAATTGTCATTTTTATTGTATGTTTAAGTATCTACTCAATGTCACAATTAATTTTAACTTTGGAGAAAAATATGATGTGTAGTAATTTAATTTCATACTATACACTACCAAAGTCAACATAATTTGTTGACTTTGTTGAAATGTAAATGAAATGAGTTAGTTTTTCTTTCTCAACTAAATGATAAATGGAAAAGGAACTCCATTTGTGACTACCTTTTAAAAAGCTACTTAGCAGACAAGATCAGGATTTAATAAGCCTGAGTGTTCATCTAAATATTAGTCATAGTTAACTTCTAAATTAGTAATTGTGTACAGGTCTTTGTATTTTTCAAGTAATTTTCCTGAGAGAATGCAGATTAAACTGTCCTGATTTTCTTTCCCTAATTACAAGATCAACATGTGACTATCAAGTGGAAAATAAGGACATTATCTATCTGTTCTGTTTCATATTTGATTTCCTATGAATTTCTGTTACAAGATGATGAAAATATGAACCACAAACCACTTTGTTTTTTTTTTTTTTTAAGCAGAGTGACATGCATGACTTCATTTTCCTTTCACCTCTGCAAAAAAGTGAATCTAGCTTTCAAAGCAAAAAAGATAATTGAGCAGAAGCGTATAAGTGGCAAGTGTAGATAACAATGTGGGTTTTGACCACCTTGTGAAATTTTATTACAGTTAGGAAGAACTTTGTCAAATCAGTTGTATATAATTTATTTTTTCTTCTATTACTTCACATTGTAAAGACACAAGATCCTGTTTTTTTTTAGCTATCAGTGAATAAAACATTTCCTGAATACTTTAACTTCCTTAAGAAGGAAAACTTTTTTTCCTATCACTTTTTTATTGTGAGCATTCTTTCTCGCACAGAATGTACTGTAAACAGTAATCTTCATCAGCTTACTATATAAATTTTCCACTTTGTTTCTTATACACTGTATTTTTTAACTATTGGTGAGAAAAATCTCTCTTAAGCCAAAGGATATAGTCAAAAGAAAGTAAACTATGCCAAACAAAAAATCCAGTGCAATTTCCTTTTGTAAAATGTCATATACAAAGATGAATCTGAAAGAGTTCCAGAGACAGAATTAGTGATTTCATTGATATTGTTTACTTCACCTTGGGTGCTTTGCATGTCCTAAACATGGTAGGTCTAATTCCCAGTCTCCTGTGTTTTGTCATGTCATTTTTTCCCTGAGAAAATGTGCTATCACATCAGAATTATCTATTCACTTGTAGTCGCACTTTTATGTTTTCTTCATGGAGGGAAGTGAGTATGTAATGGGCAAGGCAGAAGGGACTGGTGTTAACAAGGTCCTCCTTTGCTTTCTCAGCATCAGAAATGACCCTAAGTTTCTGTTGGAGCTCTGCAGAGAATTGTGGCAAATTATTTACTCTTTGTCAACCATTCACACTGATGTTATCTCTCTTGATTTGGGTTTAAGATAGAATTTATGGATGATATTCAAAATGGATGTTTTCTACACTTCCAGCTGTCTTCCAGAGCAACCCCAAGTCAGATTTCAATAGACATTGTGGTCCTCAGTATGAATTGCACTGATCTGGGATCATCCTATTCCTAATCGCTTGTGCATCTGAAAACCTCAGTAATTTCAGCTGGCATTTTGGTTGCCTAGGGATTTAGGCCTGGGTCCTAATTAACTATTTCAATTTAGGGTTTGTGTCTGATTTTGATTAAGAATATCTGGAAGAGAAAGGTTTGTTTTCTCCAGATACATTTTTATTTTATCTTCACATTCTCTGAATTTAATTCATTTCCCCATTAATCTTTACTTAATGACCATTTTCTTTTGTCAATAGCTGCAGAATAGCTTTATTAAATTATAAAGACATTTGTAGCAGTTTCTCACTTTTCACCACTCTTATGAGTGTAAATATCAGGCACATAAATTTATTCATAATTTCTGAAATAGAGCCACCTTTGAAACACAGTTTTCAGCTCTGTGTTTATAAAATTATAGACACTATTGTCAACCACTTCTCAAAAAAATAAGTGGGATGAAAATTTTGAAGTGATCCTTGAATATGTGTCTGCTTCTCGGAACATTAGTGTTTATTTAGTCTATTAATAAAATTCTTTATCTGTTGGTTTCAATTTGTTTTGATTAATATAACAAAACTATCCTGAACATTGCTCTACTGCTTGGTTAAGACAAACTAGTGCTGTTCTGAAGTGTTCCAGCAGCAAAGAGCAATGAAAGAATTTCTCATTTCTCCATGAATTTTAGTCTTCATGTGCCAGCCCAATCCCACATATCCCTTCTCACTCGGGCTTTGCTGAAGTGAAAATTTTTGTCATTCAGTTTCTTCTCACTACCCACTAGCGGGCAGTCATCCTGCAGCTTTTCAGTCACTAACTTTGTTCATGTGAGTATTCCCTAGAATAGTGTGGGCAAAATCAGTTTTATCAGTGCAAATTTATAATTAAAATGTTCAATCCAGCCTGCAACAGAACAGGAAGTGCTCTCACACAGTGCTGTTAGCAAAAGTGTGTGTGGAACAACCTCTGTCAAGGGACTGCCAGTGTGCAATTGGGGATGCAATGATTTTTCCACAATTCTACTCAGTCTCACACTGGTCAAAGTTTGTTTCAATATCAGTTATCTTTCTGAGTTAGTATAATCTTAATTAGGACAATTCTAGAATTCCCCATCAGCTGTATTGCACTGCATGAGGACTAATTGATTTCAGCTGGACTATTTATAAACACAGACATCTACGTATGCAGCTGAGCAAGAGCTGGCATAACTGAGCTTTAACAGATGTCCAAGCTTCAAGACGCTGGGCTTAGGTTTTGCCTTGTACTGGAGTGGCACCAAATAAAAACTTCAATTGAAAATAAATGTGACCTCAGAGGGTATTTACAAAATGTTTTTATTTTTACTTCCCTATGATTCTGATCACAGAGTTTCTTTTCATAGAATGTTTGAGACTCTCTTTTACAGATCTGTTTTACAGATCATGAATATCGAAGAATAAGTAAAGAGTTTATTTAAAAAAAACTATTGCAAACTTTTGAAGCTGTCATTAGCTGATTATGAACAAATACTTTTCTAAAGGAGTTGATTCAATCATGTATTTTTAGAGAATTCTGTGATATTAAAAAATGTATCATAAGGCGAAAAAACTAATAACTGACTGAGGTCACAGCTCCATAAAGAAGATTTGAAAAATGGAAGAATATAAGAAAGAAAGAGCCACATGCAATCATGGAAGAGACAGATACATCAGTGCAAAGTTGTCACAGTTCAGCTCAGGATCAAGCTGGCTGCAGGAATCATCATAAATATCTGACATGTTGAGGTTAAAGAAAGTATCTGAGCATTACAATAGCTTGATAATAGAACAAGGTTTTAGAGTACAGATTTGCTGAACACTTAAAACTCTTGGGTTTTTTCAATTATTTGTCAATCATTAACAGTGTACTTTTGTTGTTGTGGTTGTTTTATAATTGATCCTAGAGAGGATAAGGGTTTAAAATTATTTCATTCCTAATTTAATTTTATTAGTGGAATTAGGAAAGGGTGGCTAATTCTAAAGAGGATTTTGATTCAATATTGTGACTTAATATCTTAATATGTTATCCAACATTTAAAGATCAAAACTATCTTGGAAGATTTCAAGTTAGTAAGTTTTGCTTATAGAAATTCTTAATCTATAAATCTATGAATGCTTTTGTAGTATGATGGTAATATGAAAATACAGTAAAAAACAAATAAAGCAATTGCAAATATTTCCTCTGCAAATGTAAGATAGTGTCATGTTAGCACAAGATACCAGCTAATGTACATTACAGCTCTGAAATTTGAAATTCTCATAATGGGAAGAAATGCATCAACTTATATATTGAAAAGGATTTTCTTATTGTTTCTGCTGATCTGTAAACTCAAAAAAAATGTTTAAGGTTATAAATGTCTTTATTAAAATTACGATTTCAGCCTAATTTATTTTAACAAGAATTGTAATGTATTCTGCCCTTTGATCTCTTAGCTTGAAACGCTGCCTGTTGTTCCATTATTCCACCATCCATTTGCAGATAACAATACATCAGAACCTTTTTCTTGCCGCAGAAACAATGCCCTTTATTTGAGAAAGGACATTGTTTTGACAGATAAAGTAGGCATTTGATAAATTGGAACAGGTTCTGAATTATTTTGAGGGGAATGTGTGCTACATCTGTCTGCTGATTTTCCACTGAAGCAGTGCTTAACTTTCTTGTCTATTTGTGATTTATTGAGCTGCAGAAAAGGTTAGGAAAATTTCATGGCTCTCCTCTTATAATTTGTAAGTGAATCAAAAAGCATTTGTTACAGTTTATGATGCTCAAAAGACAGAATTACCCCAAACCATTTATACACAACAAAGACTAGTGACAACAACAACAAAGGTAAACAAAATAATGATCTTCTAAATTATTAATAATACAAATACAACACTGAAAACAAATTCAGCTGTTGAAATGAATGGAATGTTAATAAAGATTCCTGTGTCTATTCGGACACATTTTTAAAGGAAATAATTATTGTGAGTCTTATTACATATGTTTCCAAAATAGTTCTATAGTTTATTAATATTTATCAAGAATTTTTCATAAGCTGGCCACAAGGAAGTCAAAAGATCTATATTACTCAGCATTCAGATCTTAATTTAATTGCTGGAACAGAGACTATTTTTTGTTGTTTGAGACATCCTATGGGATCCTATCTGACCTGTAAATGGAAAGGCCATTACATATAGTTTCCTTCAGTAATCTACAGCATTTCAAATAGTATGTCTGTATTTAGGTAACAAAATAAAGCTGTAAGGATGAAATCCGTCTTCAGTGTGTTGATCCTAAAATTAAATTGTTTCAATGTAGGTGTTCGCTGATGAGCCAAGTTTTTAAGCTCTCATTATAGGTAGTGGAGAGTTTATTAATATGTCCAGTGTAATTTGGTGTAAGCCACTGTAACTCAAAGAGATCCAAGGGCTCTGTACAGTCATCTGAACATTGCTGTCTAGTGTTATTTGAACAGGTTTTGGATTTCTGGTATATCTGTATTAGAAAATGGAAGGGAAGAAAAAAACCTGAACCAACAGTCAACAGTCTCAGGCCAAGTGGATTCATGTAGGGTATTTCAGATGACACTGCAGTACACTTGCCCTGACAGCCCTGTGCATACGCTTTCAACAACTCCATGGTTTGTAAATGGCATGAGATGTCTCTGCAGAGAGTGCAGCTGGATGAAGGACCATTAGTTACTCTGAAAACAACATCAAAGTGAGTGCCAGTTGACCAAACATATGTGTCCAGTAACACTTGAGATAACCATTATCCTGTCTGCATCCAGATTCTGCTTCAGAAGACCATGCGTCTCCCATAGGTCCTTTTTCATCTCTACCCTTCTTACATAGATTTTGTACTTCCTTAGGGTACTAGATACCTAACTGGGCAACCAAATTCAGTTCTTGTAGAGAAAAAGTGCCCATCCTCAGAAAAAAACTCATCCCACATAGCTAAGTAATTTTTTTTAGTATGGGATTGGTACACCTTTGTAATACGGAGGAAGCCTACCTGTTAATTGTCTACATTATCGATGACTGAAGCTGGAAGAAATTACTAATTTTATCATTTTATTTGTGTGAAAATAATTTTTTGTGCTCTCTATTTCTCTATTCTTTTTATTTCACTCATCTTAGATGATATACAACCATTACATTGTAATAAATATTAGGTATATACAAAAATATAAAACAGTAGATGAGATGTCTCTGAAGAATATCGCCTTCATTCAGTGAAACACAACTACTGCATATGGCCTTTCTTTTCACATTTAACCCTCAAAAGTTAAACTTTCCTGGTTGGTTTCTTCTTCCATCAGCTTTCTGCTGTTGCTGTAACTCCCACACTGTATATATTTGAAAAATCTTCATTCATCTTATACAGGGTAAGCACATGTGGAGTTGTGTTCACTGGTGGTTATAAATTTGGTAGTTATTATCCACCTGGGATTCTGTTTTGCTCCCAGTTTATTTTCCCATTTGAGAATGATTGCAAACAACTGGCAAAGTGATGTGATGCACCTCACCAGTTTAAGATATACAGTTATATTATAAATGCTTTTTTCCATTTTAATTATAAATCATTTATTTCTTGTTTGACATCAAAAACCAAGTGTATTCAGTTGCTCCCAATCACGACATCTGCTACAGAACAGATAAGATACATTGGCAAACCATACTCCATAGAAACCGGAAAATATTTCTAAAGTTTCACAACATCTGGCTGTCCCCAAGCAACCAAAACTGCACACTCAATAAATAGAAGGTTCAATGCCATTGAACTCCTGAAACTTAAGAAATACTTTTTGTTCGATTCTATAACTAAAAATTGTCCATCTTCTTTTTCCATTTTTTTTTTTTAGGTGTGTGTGAGGGTACTCAATGACACTTGCTTTATAATAGATTGGATGATTCTTACGGTATGAGAATGAGTCATTTTTGACATTGACAAGAAAGTAAACAAGGAATTGGTGAGTCAGGGAAACAATATTGTTACCAATGACAGACATATAGAAAGAAGACTTTAAATTACAACAGAGGAATACAATTTGATATTAAACAAGGTAAAAGAAATAATAGGAATGAACAGCAGCAAAGGACTTTGTTTACATGACTAGGTTTAGTAGCAGGAGGGTTTCCAAGCATGTCTTCTGTGAGATCAGAAACTGTACCCAGCACAGAGCCAGTTTCAGCAGATTCCAAAATGATCCCTCCACTGTCCAAAACTGCACTATTCATTAATAGTACTGGGTCCTCTATGATATTATATTTATGAAAGGGTAAAAAATTGTATGCAGCAGCTGTGAGTGAGAGGAGTGAGAAAATGTGAAAGAAACAGCCCTATAGGTGTGAGAAGAAGGAGAGAAAAACCCATTTCCCCTGCAGCCCATGGAAGACCATTTCAGAGCAAGTGTCCCCACTGCAGCCTACAGAGGACCTCACACTGAAGCAGGCGGATATGCCCTGAAGGAAGCTGCAGCCTGGGGAGTAATAGAGTGGCTTGATGGGCACTCTAGTAAGCTGGGAAATCTGGCAGCCAGCCAGTTTAACCCATCACAGACTTTCAAATCATAAGGAAAATTCTCTGTCTTGACAAATCATCCAAACAGGTTGTCAATGTTTTTCTGCAGATGTGGGTATAGTTATCAAGAGCAGCATTTACCATGTGTTCTGAAATACAGAATGATAAAGAAGGAAAAAAAAAAAGAAAAAAACCCAAACAAACAAAAAAAAACAAAAACAAAAACCAAAAAAAAAAAAGACCAAACCAGCAAACTGTACTGCACTCCAGGAATAAATTCTAATCAAATACTTACAATAGTATGTTGTGTATATACTTATTTAAAGTCTATTCTGAGTGGTAGGTTCACAATTCATATTAGGTACAATGATAACATTTCCAGCTTATCCAAACTACTTTTAATATTTGTGTCCTTAGCTCTCTGGGAGCAGGTATTGAGCAAGAGTGGCAGAAAACAATGCCAAAACAATTGAAAAGCTACCCCAAGACAATAAGAACAACGAAAAAACACCACCAAAAAAAAAAAATAAATCCATTCCTCAGCTATCCTTATTTATAGTTTCATATACCAATATAGTGAACAAAGCATAATAATGAAATTCATTTTGAAAATATACATGCTGCTCCACCAGAGCTATGAACGGCTATGGCACCTTTTTTTATGTTTACAAGTTGTTCTAATGCCTGCACAGACTGCCTGCTCACATCGCTCTGCACTGCCCTGCTCAATGTGTACTGAAATAGTGAAGGTCAAATCTTTACACTTTCAGTGACCTCTGTGCTTAATCTACAACCAAGTGGTATTGAAGTGACTTATTTATTGTTTAAAATCCTTATGCTTCCTTGTGTTTTAGCACACATCCTGGGAAGGCTGCTGAATGAATAATAAAAGACATTCAAAGGCAGAGGGATATTCACAAGGAAGCAAGTGACTGTAGAGCTGGTAATGTGATGTTATGGTTAGGGCTGGAATGGCATTTTCATTCAAAGCAGCATTTTTCAAATGCTTTTCATTTCACTACCTGTCAGGAGGATATTTCTCATGCTTGCTCTTCCCCCTCAACACAGTATTTTGGAAAGACTGGTAAAATTCCATTGAGCTATATTTGAGAATTTAATATTGAAAATGTATTTTCACTAGCTAGGGGATTATTCAGAGTTCTCTCTTATTCTCAGATAGATCCATATGTTTTATTTAGAATACTGTAAGGACTGCTTCTACTAAACCAGTCAGCTCCTAATGAGGTTGATATTAAGATAAGTACACACAATATTTCAGACAGAGTTTGTCAAGGGTTCAGAATAATTTCCATGCTTTATTTGTGACTTTTACTTTTGAAAATATGTATTTTTATTTAAAAATAAAAAAGATATTTTACATGCTTAAGAATCTCCTATCAGCTTGCATATCACTGTGCAGTTTATAAAGGAGAATGAACACCTAATATCTGGTGTCAAATAGGGATGACAATTTGAAAATGGACCACATTTTAAAGACTCACCAAATACTAAACCCTTTTATAGCTCGAGTCATGGTAGTGGGATGTGTCCTTCTGTTTTCAGCTTTTCTATTAACAGTGTTAATACCTTTTCAATTTTGGCATTTTTTTTGGCTTGTTTTGGGGTTTTAATTTTTTTAGATTTTTATTTCTCAGTTTGCTTTCTAATGCAGAGAAGGATTAGACATGTGAAAAGTGCAGACCTATGAGTAACAGTAACCTTCTGTCCCTATCAACTGCAAGTAGGTTTTTTCCTAAACTAAACTTCATGTCAGAAAATAAAAAAAAAAATACAGCATGTTGAGATTGGACATTTAAATCTGTCTCCAGCCACTAGCAGCCTTTCCTGCTTGTGGAAGATGCCACCACTGGAACTAGAAGAGCCAAATTGCTTTCCAGCATTTTGTTGAAATTACAGCCAGTCACATTAAGGTAAGGTATTGCTGAATTCAAGTTTCTTTAACACACTAGCCATGATTAAGAAAGAGGTTTTCATGCCTTTGCCATAGGGACAGCAGCCTCTGCTAACAGGCTGAGGCAGATGTATGAGATGAAAAATGCATTGGTTTAATCCATAGCCAAATATGTGTCAACATTGTTAATGTAAATTGGCATAACTCCATTCAGGTCACCAGCAGAGGGTCTAAGCATGAAGATTTAAAAAAAACCAAAAAAACAACAAAACACCCCCCCCACACACACACACAAAAAAAAAAAAAAAAAAAAAAAGAAAAAACCACAAAACAAAACACCAAACAAAAATGCTCAGTCCACTCCCCCGAAGGAAAAACAACAACAAACAACAACAAACCCCACATCAAAACAACAAACAAACAAAAAATAAAAACAAAAAGCAGAAAAAGGAAAAAAAAAACCCAAAGCAAAAAGTAGGAACACTTTGTGTCATCCATAAGCTTAAAGCTCTTTAAAAACAGATCACTCCACTATAGTCAATGAAGCCAAAAAAAAAAAAAAATATGAAAAAAGTTCGAGACCTATTTGATTTATAGAATCTTTTTTTTTTGTTATTATTTTCACCACTGTGTAAGCTGTCATCTGATAAAAATCTATTGTCTATTTGTCTATTACAAGAAAAAATATTTCTCTTGCAAACTCTTGCCATCAGACACTGTGGAAAACTCATGAGACATTAACAGCTCAAAAGATAATAATTTTAAATCATCTCACTCTGAACTGATAGTGAAGCTATGATTGTGATTATAAATTACTGATAATGATTAGGTTTTCAGCACTTATCTCATAGTTATTTTAAACCAGATAATCACTGAGAAAAGAAAGATTTGGGTTCAGTCATATATCTTTGCAACATTATCTTTTTCTAGACTTTGTCTTGGTTCAAAAACAACTTTCATATGTGCACAAAAATGAAAGGGCACATTGCTTGGCAATAGAAAGCTCAAAGCTAAATTTCACCAGAGGGATACTGAGAATACCCTAACCAAAACTTTATTCCTGAATGGTAAGTGCATTTTTGGGGAAAATGTGATGAGAGTAAAGCGAAGAAAACACAACAAAAATATAAGGATAGAAAGTAAATAATCCCAGTCTTTCAAAGAAAAATATTCAGCCTTTACAATATTGTTGAATTTGTTCCTTGTGACAGGAGTCACCCAGTAAATAAATGTATACATATAGATATGCATACAGAAATTAGGAATTTATAATGATGTCATAAGGTTGACAAATTAGAACAGTTTGAAACTTTAAAGTTTATTAATTATTCAATAGGACCTTTGTTAATGGTTACTTCTTATACCTTATTAATCATCAATATTCTGCATCCAAAACCTTTAGTCTTATTTCTTAAATTAGATCCCAGTATATAGTACTGTAAAGCTTATATTATTTAAATTTATTTGGCACTGATGGCTGTGATCCTTCGTGTTTCATTGAGCTGGTGGCGATCAGCCTTCAAGCTCCTTAAGGCAGGTTGCAGCTGAAGTTATCTGACATTCTTTCTTCTCCAGTTTTCTTTGTTTGTATACCATGTTTTATTCAATTGCTCCTGCTCCCCTCAAAAATGGCAGGGTGTCCTTTGCTCCCCTTGTGGTTTATATTGGTTTTGGTTTGTTTTCTCAGAGTGTTCTACCAAGGTGTTCAGTCCTTTGGTCTTGCCCTTTGTCTGCCACGATTTTTTGCTTAGAAGCTTGCTGCATCAAGATCACATGGATTATATACTGCTGTAAAAGGCTTACACATTGTATAAGGTATAACAATTTTACAATATTATATGGTTATACATCACTGTTAGCTGCACTTTTATTTGTATTCAAGGCAAAATAATAAAAATAATAATTATATCCTGATAAATATACTTTTAATGTATAGATGTCTCAGGATTCCATTTTGGCTACAGAGCGCCAACATCCCCTTCATTATGCAAGGATCCATAAAGGATAATAAACGTCTACAAAGTCATAACCAGAACCTTTGATTTTATTCTTCTTCAATGGAACATGAAAATATGGTGTCCTAATGTGATTGCTCACTTGCCTATTCTTGCAAGTGGAGTTGCTCTACATGTGTGACAGCAAAAAATTCAACATGCATTCTGAAAAAGAATCAATAAAAATGGATTCTAAATATTTGTCTTTCTTCCTGTTCAGAAACAATCCAAATATTTTGAACTACAGATACACGCTTTTCCACTCCTTACTCAAGAATTTGCAATCAATGTACTTCAGAAATGTTTCCTGAGTATATTGGCCTGAAGATTTGCCAATAATTCAGGTTTTGTTTTGTTTTTTTTCGTTGTTTTTCTTTTTTTGTTGTTTTTTTTTGTTTTTTTTTGTTTTGTTTTGTTTTTGTTTTGTTTTGTTTTTTAGTTATTATTTATTATTTTCTCTTTTAAGTATTTGCAAATATGTCTTAAAAATCTTGGGTTTTGTTACATAAGTTTTGATAAAGGTGTCATTTGTACTGGCATTTGGTTGGGATTTCAAGAGTATTCTTTTGTAGCCAGGTGTAGAAGACAACCTCGAAACACTGCAAACTTCTGTGTCTACATATTCAGTTTAAGAGTTTAACCTGTAAGGTTCACCAAATAAAGTAAAAGCCAATATATTTCCTTTGTGAAGGAGAAGAAAGGAGGAAGGTTCCTTCCCAATGTTATGGGAAGCTGTTGATTGCCTGAGGATTACAATAGGAGGGGAGGGGAGGCAAATTCATAACTGGTCATACAATGACCATTGTAATGCTTTAAATTGTCTTAATATTATTGCTTTACAGTTATATCTGGTTTATTTATGGTCCGTTTTTTCAATAGACTAACCTTCATTCTCAAGACTATATGTCACTTTTTTTTAAAGTTTTGCTTATGTTTCTAACCTTTCTAGGTCACTTTGTATCTTTTCTCAACGGTGTTTGGAACACATTACAATTTGGTATCATCTGCAAATTTAATTAATGTGTTGTTTACCTCATCTTCCAGATAAATTATATGAGATACATATTCTCAGTTCAACAGTCAAACACCATCTGCAGCCTCTCTGTATCTCTCAGGCACACCCTGCACTTGCCCTCCTACACGTGTACATATTCCAGCCCATCTGGATATCTCTATACAAAACTCGTACCCATGAATTGGGATAACCCTCTAAGTTCCATTCTATTCATGCAAGGATGATACCATTGCAGGTATGCATTATTAAAGTTTTTCAAGAATCTGCTCATTAGAGATTCTTTTCCGTTATACCTAGACAACAGCTGTGATGACAGTGTGTGCACATTTACAGGAATATTTTCCATAACAGGAATATTTTCCATAGCAGCTTTTAAACCTCCAATGCATGAACTGGAATGTAAAGCATACCAGAATGTGATTAGTCAGGTCTTAGTTTCTCTTGGCGAAACTACCAAATATTATTTGGGTTCCCTTACTGTGGGCACTGGAAAACTAAACAGTTGAAGTATGGAACCCTGAATAGGCAACCTTATAGATCAGGGTGAGGCAATTTTGAATATATACCCTATGTACAGCATTCAGTTTAGTAGTATCACTGGGATACATTTTCTGACACATCCAGACCGCCTTTATAATCTTTGGACAGAACTGGCAAAGCCAAAGCATTGTTCATTTCTCTACTTGCGTATGACAGCTTAATAATGCCATTAATTGCTCTGGAAAAGGGCTATGGACATTTATTTAGATGCAGACATTACAGTATAGTCCAGTCAACACTCCAGGCTTTTGAGAAGACCATATAAAAATATTGGATATAACAGAATTATTTGCATATATGTTATAATGGGAAGAATTTCCTTACTTCCTTTGCTAACTTAATAGTCTTAATAAAAGGCAATAGAAGGGAGGATGCAACAAGACCGTGAAAACTGTGACTTTTTGTCACACTCCATATGTTACTAGAAGTGTAATATAGGCCACAGTAGTAGTTGAAAGACATAAGAAAAAAGAGATACTGAAAGTAGGGAATGTGCTTTAACATAAATCAAAACATTAGATTAGCAGACTGCTATGTGTTTTAGCTGCTAGGGGCCTGAGTTTTAGACCCTAACATCTTTGTTCCATAGAGAAATAAACTAATTATACAGAAATCAAAAAATTATTGGGCAATAAGCATTTATTCTAGAATAAATGTTAAAATCTATGTGTAGGATGGCCTATTGCATACGCGTGACTTGATTTGACAAGGTCTCGCTTGTTTCTCTCATATTGGTTAAGTATTTTGTTATCTTGCTGTTAATTTCTTAGTCATTTTCAATAGCAGAGTAATAAAAATTTCACCTATCCCATATTTATATTCCCACAGGAAAACAAGGTAGGTGCATTTGACAAATAATGTGAATAATTTGCGTAGAATGTATTTTGATTTTCAGAGGTTCATGTATTCCAGAGGAAGAACACACTTTTCTCTGGCAATATATCTTTTCTTGTCATAGAGATAACATTGTAGTATGTAGCTCTTTGCTACTGAAGAAAAAATGCTACATTTAAATTGTCTATATTGACAAAGAGTAAAAATACATTAGAAATCAAACGGGGGGCATCTGTGGGAAGGATGGTGATATAACACAGGTCCCTTAATGCCCCATGTCTATGAAGAGTTACAAGCTATCATTTTGAGAGATTGTATATTGTGTGCATTTAAAATGAAGTCTTGAAATACAGTTTTAATGATCGCAACCACAAAAACACTTAACATATTCACTCAAACACAAATATTTAATCCTCTGAATTCTTTAAACCACTGTTCTCCTTTGGGAATGAAATAACTGCAGGGCTCAATTTGTACTGGTAGCTTAATGATTAAAGATGAGAAATTCTTTGCCTATGCATCTGATTTTTATATGCGTTGTTTTACTGCAAATCCTATTAAAATAAACTCTGGTTTTAGTTGCTGGGAGTAATTGGATCCAATGCTTCACAACTGAAAAAAAATGTTAGCTCCTGTTTTGAAGACTCGTTGCTGTAAGGGAATTGACAGAAGAGAAGAAAAAAAAAAAGTAGGACTCCATTATGTGAAGGCATGCAAGCAAAAAGAAACTTGCCATCTGGGTGCAGCTCTATTATTTGAGACTATTCAATCTCTAAATGAATGAACTTGATTATAATAAAAATAAACCTGTGACTTTATCACTTAGTCTGGGCATTTATTTTAGTATTGCCCACCTAGCATGATATAAAAGTCCTCTAACACATTTAATACTGCACTGAGTGGACACTTAAGAATTATGAAAATGGGTTACAGACTGAAATTCTCAGATATGGTTTGTCTAGCCTGTAGTGAGAATAACACAATTACAACAGTCATCTTCTGCAACAAAATGTTGATAAACATGGTTATTATGTATGACTTTCTCTAAAACAAATGTTATATTTTATTTATTCCATTAAAATTATAAAATAACTTTAAAATAAGAACACCAAAGTTCTGTGTGGAATATTGAACTGAAATATTGAAAGACCTATATGTTTCCCCGACACAAAACAACCATATAAATCTTCCATACACAGCTGCAATTTAGTGAAATATGCAGTTTTCTGTTTTCTATTACTATATACAGTATAAATTCTTTCTCCTGGAAGACAGATTGTGACAAATTTGCAAACAGCATCTGTGTTCATACTTTTGAAGCACTAATTTATCTGGCAATAAAAATTTTGATTTCCCAAAAGGAGTACCAGGCCTCAGAACTAATGCCTGTTTTTGAGACTTAACTGAGTTTTCAGCGTTAGTCATTTTCTTGTGAGTTACAGTGCTCCCATAGAAAAATATACAACTTAACAGCAAGTACACAGAGTTAAAAGGGTCAAACAAAACATAAATCTGTATGCTTAGTTTATATGTGTGTATAATTTATATAAACAGACAGAGTTCTGACTAGGTACACTTTCCATTGGAGAAAAAGCTTTTGTTAACAGCACTACCCAAAAGAATAACAATGGATATCTTCCATACTGGAGAATAAGTTTTCTATAATGATGAGAAAATTTAATCAGAAGGCATACCTCTGTAATTCCTAAAATACATTTAAAGTCTACTTTTATTGAGTCTCTCTATCTTCTCACACTAAACACCTTATAATTCCACAAAAGCACCTTTCAGTCCTATTGGCAGAGAAGTATTTTAAATACAGCCTTGCCAACTACTTTTGTCTATCAATTAGTGGAGGCACATGATATGTGAGAAGATTGTGTGCATTGCTGCATGCTAGAAATAATTCTGTTAAAGCCATTCTTTAAACCAGAACAATTTTGCTGAGCAAAAGTAGTACTAAACTTCCACTTTGAAACAGAAATTATGGCTAAATATTAAACAAACAACAAAACCAACAAAAACCCACCACAACCCTACCCTCTCTACCCCCAAACCAGAGAAACTTAAAAGTCCATTTTTTTTGTAATACAATCAGTTATATGTAAGCCTATATATGTGATTTATCAGTAAAATGTTTTTTTTTTTTTTTTCCTACTGTGATAGTGATTAAATAGGTGAAAATAAGGTTTATAACACCTCCAAAATCCAACAAACCTAGATTCTGGAGGTAGGTGTTAATTTTATCCACATTAGTCAAATGGTTCCCCCAAATTGACAATATATTTTTCCCCATTTTGGATTTTTTAGGTTTGTGTGAAATTTAAAATACTTCACCAACCTAGTAATTTTTTTTTTATTATTAAAATATATTCTGTACAGGATCTGTGACTCACAGGACAGTCATACAGAAAGGGTTGAGGTGCGCTTAGTAACTTCCACTATTTTTAATAAAACAAACATTTGTATAGAAAGTTTTTAACTTAGGACAATAATTTCAGAGGGCAAGGAACTGTTACAGAGAAGGTTTAAACATAGGTACTGAGAAGAACTTTAGAAAATAAAAATGCAAGGGGAAAGGTACCAGACAAAATCGGAGTAGGAAATAGTCCAAGAAATGCGTGAGGGATCTGTAGGAACAGTTTTCCTCAACTTTGAATGTCAAATGAAAGAAATTAAATATTTTCTTATTGCCAGTTACCTTCAGAAAAGAGATTGATGAATCCAGAACACAACAAAACAAGTACATAGGATACCCTTGACTGGACATTTAGTCTTGTTGTCTACAAGATGAAATTTTGAGTTTTGTGTTTTCTTTCAAACTTGATCCCATAAATTATAGGCATAAGGAAATATGACAGCTTTTAGAATATGTATTTATGACTTGATCTGCCACAAGTGCTGCTGGAACTTTCTGTTCCATATCTGCCAGGATGTCCTCAAGTCCTTGTTACTGAAGTAACCAAAACACTTCTTACTGGTATCAAATACGTAACAAGATTTCATTAGAAGAATGAAATATGAATTGTTACTTTAATTCTGTAATTACAATCAATACACAGGTAGAAGTTTGAAAAATATATATTAGCCAAATTCTTTGGCTATATATGCATCAATATGAATATTGATGTTCATATATATACATATGTATATACTTAAGTATATTATCTTCATGGCATATAATCTGCCATAACATCTTCCCACAGAACCCTAGGTCAGTACCATGCTCTCATTCAGCAAAAGGTATAAGTATGAAACGGGAGCCAAGTGGCAGCCAGGAAACAAAGGGGATTTCAAACAGTATTTAATGACCTGTCTAGGTGTCTGAGTCTGAACAAGTCAGAACAGATTTACAGCTGATACCATATGAGGAGCGTATGAGGAAACTGAGGTTGTTTATGCTGGAGAAAAAGGAGGCTGAAAGACCTTATTGGTCTTTACAAGTACCCGAAAGGAGGTTGCAGCATGATGGGGGTCAGTTTCTTCTCTCAAGTAACAAGCAATAAACAAGAGGAAATGGTCTTTGGTTGTGCCAGGGGAGGTTTAGATTGGATATTCGGAAAAATTTCTTCACTGATGCAGTTGTCTAGCATTGGCTGTCCAGGGAAGTAGTTGTGTCTCCATTCCTGGAGGTATTTAAAAGGTATGTAGCTGTGGCACTTAGGGACATGGCTTAATGGAGGACTTGGTGATGCTGCGTTAATGGTTGGACTTGATCATCTTAAGGATCTTTTCCTACTAAATTGTACTATGATTTTATGACTTTACAATCAACATAGAGAGGTAGGTACCTCCAGAAGTTTATTGTAAGCTCTGTTTAAGCCACATGGGTGATGTGCAGCTAATGCCAATAATGTGGATGTGTGACTTGATATCCTGATCCACTAAATGTCCAGGTGAGAGTCCTGGTCCCTTCAGAAGCTACCTCCCAACTCACATTCATGCATTTGACAACTGTTTCTATAAAAATATAAGAACTGAAAGAGGAATAGTGTATGATCAGACTTAATTCCAACATGGAGTCAAGACATATGGGACACAAACTCAAATAAGCATAAGGTGTCAAAGGTGCTCCTATTAGCTGAAATATAACCATAGGTTTAGACACTGAAATAACTTTCCTATTTACATTCTTGTGCCTCTACTAGAAATATTTTATACGTGACTGATTCAGATAGAGAAGTCTAACATTTAAATGTCAAAAATAAGGACAATGAATCCATATTAAGAGTATAATTCATGCAAAAAAAAATACTTTGGAAGTTTTGAGTTGTAAATTTTGTCAAGTTAAACTCTTCTTTATAGATACCTCATGGATATTTTTCATTTTGCTTTTATCATATATTAAAAGTAGGAAAGTATTTCCTTTTTTCTTGTATTAGCTCTTGTTATGTTGACATTATAAAACGCTTGATCTTTACTACTGGGACTGTTCCAGTTTTGTATTTACATTTCTGTGGTTTTTAAGCAGGCATCACATCTTCATATATCCAAAGGTAAGCAGAAGCTGATGTTATGTTTGGAAAGGAAAAAAAAAAAAAAAAAACAAAACAAAAAGAAAAAAAGAAATCCTTTTAGCTTCTATACCTTCAGGCTTTAGAAATAAGAATTAACAAAGCTTTTACCTATTCCAGAAATGCCTAGTGCCTCACAAACAGAAAGGATGTCAATTAAGTGCTCATATGCCTCTAGTAACCATATTAAACTAAGAAAGGGAAAATAATCTTTACAGAAAATGTGTATTTTTTTCTTTTTTTTTAACATTCACCTTTGGCTACACCATATTTTGATGGAAGTCTATTTATACAAAGGTATTATTTGAATACAAACATGATCATCCTAGAATGTAGAACAGAAGTGTGGTAAAAGGTCATGAAGAATTGCTTACGTAAAAATACAGCTTAAGTTAGACACATGGCCACTCCATGATCTCTGTTCCCACTGTATGATCCAGCTGTATGGATATGAGTATCCAGCTACATGCCTCCCCAGTTAGACAGAAATGTGTCTGGCCAGCCTTAGGTGGGTGCCAGAATGTTGCAGACTCTGGACATCCTTGGTCCTTGTGAATTATAGCAGATGTGTGTGATAGGAGCTACCTTTCCTCATCTCTCAAATATGAGAACAGTATTTAGCTTTAATATTGTGTGCAGTCTTGGTCACTACAAGAAAGATATTAAGGTATTATAGAGTGTCCAAAGGAGGGCAATGAAGATGGTGAAGGGCCTTGAGGGGAAGCCATATGAGGAGCAGCTGAGGGCACTTCTTCTGGAGAAGAGAAGACTGAGGGGAGACCTCACTGCAGTTACAACTTCCTTGTGAGGGGAAGAGGAGGGGCAGTCACTGATATCTTCTCTGTGGTGACCAGTGACAGGATTCAAGGGAATGGCCTGAAGCTGTGTCAGGGAAGGTTCAGTTTGGGTATTAAAAAGAGGTTCTTCATCCAGAGGATGGTTGTGATTGCAACAGGCTCCCCAGGGAAGCACTCAGCACCAAGCCTGACAGAGTTCAAGAAACATTTGGACAATACTCTTTGGCACACAGTGTGACTCCTGGGGAAGGTCCCATGAAGGGCCAGGAGTTGGGTTTGATGATCCTTGGGGATCCCTTCCAACTCAGAATATCCTTTGATTCTGCCTGTTTTTAAGGGTTGAACTAGGAGGACTCATGGCAACATTTTAATATTCTTAAGTTTTGTTAGGATGTACTTCAGGTTTAACTTGACTCATAAATTCTGGTCCATCGTATTATAAACGGTTTTAAGACTGAAATAACAGAAGCTTTTTTATAATGAAATACTTTATAAGATTTTAAAATTCAAACAGCTATCTCAGCTATTTGAATAGTGAAGATCTAAAACCTGCATCCATGCTGCTTTTTTAATTAAAATTTTACCCAAAGGAAAACAGTATTCAACAGTATGCCAGTTTCTTCTCTCCAGAAATTGTATAGTGAATTGTTTGCACATACCATAAGGTGCCCCAGCGTCTTGGGTTTTCATATGGTAACTGACTGATCTCTTTTTCCTGCTGTTATGCTTTTGACCTGATTTAATTGATATTAGCAATAGCATTCAAACTGTACTGATTACCTAAACAGGTAGCAAAAACAAAAATGTGAAGGACAAAGCCATC
Organism: Anabacerthia variegaticeps; assembly: GCA_035583185.1. NCBI lineage: Eukaryota > Metazoa > Chordata > Aves > Passeriformes > Furnariidae > Anabacerthia > Anabacerthia variegaticeps. Next base: position 65,402,518 of record JAWWEW010000001.1, read on the forward strand.
ATGTTCATTCACTTTCACACAGGGTGTCACTGGTATAATGTTAGTCTGGGAGAAAACTCACTGGATTCTAAAATAAAAAAAGTAATTTCTGGAAACTCTAAAAGTCTGATTTTTGTCTATGTGTGTCTATATTAAACCAAATTTAGTTCATGATTTGCAGTTGCTTTACAAACACAAAGCAGTTTCAAATTTGAGAAGATTGAGTCATTCTTTATGTCTCTCTAAGGCAGAAAACATATTTTATAAAGTCCAGAAAAATCTTCATTTTAAAAAGATTAAAGATACTAAATTACCAGAAAATGAGAGAGATTTTGCTTAAAAATTGGCTCATTACACATATGCTCATAAACACCATCCAATTTATGAGAAATATTTGAAGTTGTCCTTAGGGGTATTACAAAAGGCCTGATCTCGGCCAAATCTCAGTCTGCCATTTTTATTATAATCTCAAACATTGCTTTCTTCACATGATTTAAATACTTTCTCTTTTTCTCTAAACAGTTTTTTTCAACATGAATAATAGAAAATTTCTAGTAAAGACACTGAATTGGTAGAAAGAGCATGAATATGGGACTGAAATGAAAGGGTAATAAACATTGAGGAAAAAAATGCAGAGTAGATACGAATAACTCAGGCAAAAAGGAAAGAAAATGAATGAGATTCTCCAAAAAAAGTGAAATGGTAAAAGGATTAGAAAAAACATTGAAGACCATATCAAAAAATGAAATAAATATTAAGAATGATATTTTGTCATGTAATAAAGAGAAGAGATAGCTGTTAAAATAGTCACCTGCTTCTTATTCCTTTCTTTTGCCTCATCTTTACCATATGTTTTGGTTTTTTTTCCTTAGGCTTCCACAGAGGAGTTCCACCCTTTTGTGTCTATATTCATTTTTACATGGACTTTTTATATCTGCTGTCCTTTGCTTTTCATTCTTTATCTATATTCCTCTCATTTTCTACTCTCTAAATTTTCTCATGTAACATGCAATATAATTTATATTTTCATATAATTTTACATCATAGGCACTTAACATTATTAAGTTAGAATTACAGGACATATAGGCATTACTATAAAAATCTTTTTAAAAAATATCATAATAATATTATGTGGTTTTCCCTCCAAATGTCTCATTTCTTAATCTGCCTCAAATGACTAGTTAGTTAGTTGTTCTCTAAATCCTACCTTCTTTACACTGTAATGAATTATTTCTATAATCAGAATCTCTAAACATTTGCAGAACGAACTATAAGCTGCTGGAAAAAAAAATGGGGTTTAAGACTCAGAGAAAGCCTTGGCTGCTTATCAAAAAAGCTGAAACAGGAGTTATTGTATTTTTATTAAAGGTGGCTTTATATTTCTAGAAAAAAATCAAAAATCAGTTCAAAAAGAGGAGGCTTAAAGAAAAAAAAAAACAAAAAACAGAAACCTTTAGAATATATCTTATTGTAACTAACCTTTTAGATTAAAAAAAAATAGGTTCATAACTTTTAAGAATACTCCTAATAAAAGTCAAATAGTCAATAAGATGAGTACTAGCAAATCCAACAGTGTATGGATTCATCACTGTGAGTTGTATTTAGTTTCTCACATATAGGCACACTGTGCAATTTAAGATGCATCAGGGTAAGAATGTCCTGGGATGGGCAGATGAGACATTGTGGACATGAAGGAAACCTCTGCTCTTGCGGTTGAAGAGAGGCCTGACTGGATGCCCTTGCTTACTGCAAATAGCACTAGATGACTGGAAAGCTGAACTGAGGCCCAAGCCAGCTAGATTTCGAGAAGAAAGATCCATTATACTTATTTTCCTTCCCTTTATACTTTGACTGGTTTGATGAAAACAATCAAGAAATCCAGGATTTGCTGTCAGAGAACTGCTCATCAAGCACACCTTGCTCAGCCATCTTGCCATGTAAGAAAAGCAGCCTTTCGCCTTGCATGCAGT
>JAWWEW010000001.1:65405190-65427546 GCA_035583185.1 Anabacerthia variegaticeps
AATAGAGGGGGTAGAATACATAGCTTTGATCACCCCACACACAGTGATAACTGGTCCCACCTGCTGAACTAGGACAGCATGCCACTGTGTTGCTACGTTGCTGTTGAGGTAGGCTTTTCATATATATAGTATTTAGGCAGGAGAAAAGTGATAGTAGTATGTTTATGTCACTACATAAGCACCTGTCTAAGTGTACTAACATTAAGAACAGTTACCCAACATTACCTATAGAGCTGAAATTGTATAGCTTCTATGTATGAAAAGATATTTTATATATACCATAAACCTTAACAGCGCCCCACCCAGAACTGCCTTTTGAACTGATGTTCTGCTATTAATTTTAGCTGAAAGTAGGCACTCAGAGGATAAAATATATGCATAATTTATTATGTTGAGAGTGTATACATCCAAAATAGATATTCAAAATATTTTTTCTCTGTTCAACAATATTTGTTTAAATGACTGTGCTTTTTTTCAGGCAGAAGTACTGAATCAATACATTTGTACTTTTAAGGACACTTTCTTTCTCTGAAATTACAAGAACTGTAAAGGGCAAAACTTTTAGGGCCCCCAATACAATCCAAAGAGTATAGTGATTCTATATAAACAGACATTCTCATTCCAGGACATCTTAAGATGTAGATAGCATTTACAAAGTCTTGTTTCTTAATTAATAGGGTGAGTTTCGAACATAGTATATGTGACTTTGGTCAGGGAACTCTTGTCAACATCAATGGAAGTAAAACATCTTAGCACTGCTTTGAAATTTTACCTTTAACTAATATCAAAAGAGCTTTATTCCCCAATGATCAGATACTGCATAGTATGTATAAGATCAGATTAAATGAAATGTTCTTTCTTAATCAAACTTTTAATCATGTATTGCTTGCACTACATGCAATTCTAGTGCAATTTTATAATTGCACTAGAACATTTATAAAAATTTCCTTATAAACAACTTTGACTCACTTAGTACTTTTCCATATATCTTCTTTTCCTTCTCCAGGCTGAGGAACATAATAAGCATTACATAATGTTTTACTAAATATTATCGGGAAAAGTAGGAGCTGTAAGAGGGAAGCTTGTTGGACAATAAGAAATGTGGGTGTGCTGAAGGTTTATGTGAAAACCTTTGTAAGTATAATATATTTGAAAAAGGTTTACAGTAAAATTAAATTATTCATTAAAGTATCTTCTAAGAAGACATGTGATAGGTTTAGAGTAAGTTATTTTTAATATTTAGTTAAAATTACCTCACTACTATGAGAGGTTGTCTTCAGACAGCATTGAAAAGTTGGTTTTGAAGAAAATTCTGAATGTCCATTCAGAAAATTCAGCTCTTCTAAGGAATTTTGGTTTAGGTAAATTGATCCAGTCACTCACAATGGTCAGTGGCATATACAGGTTAACTAATATGCTATCTGCTAATGAGCAGTGCATTTCAGTTCAATGATTAAGAACTAATAATTGAGAGCATACTTTTTATGTGCATGTGGCAAAATATTCTTCCACTGATATTTCATTACCAAGGTTAAATATAAATAAAGGAATTCCTTGTAAGGGAGTTATTATATTATGATATTTCTTGGCATTTCTAAAAGTCATGTCTTTGAAGATAGAGTTATCCATTTCTTCAGGCAAGGCTAAAAAAATTTAGGTAAATTTCCTGTGTGAAGTTCTACTACTTTGAAGAAACTTGGAAGAATTTTTTCCCACTGGATGATAGAATGTGAGTCTCAGATATCTGCTGTTTAACAGCAGGCATGATTCATAGTTAATGGTTGGTGACAAGAGGCAACCTGCTGAAAACACATATAAGTATTCTCACAAATTTAATTGAAGATAATTAGATTTTTTCCTTTGATTTTGACAGGCTTTGAATCAAGACTATACAGATAAAATGTAGTAAGAATAAGCAAATTTTACTTATTTTTTTTCAATATTTTGTTTTGTACAGATAGACTATACATATGGTATGTAGATTTAGAAACTTGTTACTTGAGAGAAAAGTAGCCTCAAAGGATTAAACATTAGCACAGTCCCACTTAATCACAGGGCTATGTATCATCTTCCTTTTCATGGTTTTGGATTTAGATGACACCCTGAATATACTTTTTTCTGTAAATTTTTTAAAGGACAACTCTCTTCTATTCATGTTTAATTCCTTTTTTTTTTTATATCAAGCCCCATACTTTGTCCGACTTCTAAGGATAATTTACCTTGCTCTTCAAATAGTGAAATTGAGGAAAATCACCTAAATATAATATCTGTAAATTTAGGACAGCACCTAACCTTGGAGTTAGGTTTCTTGTGTTTTGTTTTTTTTCCAATTAACATAACTTTTACTCTTAGATATAGAGCTTGATGGTTGCATAGCAGCAACATCCATCCATCCATCCATCCTTCCATCCATCCATCCATCTTTCCAGTCTTTCTCGTGTGTGCACGCACAAACAAATACATACTTTTCCCCACTACATTTCTTACACAGAATAATCTACTTTATACATATATTTGTATTGGATGCATGTTGCAAGGCTCTGGCTGTGGGATCTGCAGGTTCCTGTGTGTGGAGCAGCCAGGGCTGCCCTATGTAAGAAGGCGGACGGTCCTGCCGGCTCTAACAGACTCACCACAGGGCATGACTGAGCCCCACAGCCAAGGATGCCATGTCTTGGGGAAAACAGGTTTAGGAAAAGGCAAAAGACCACACAGCAGAGAGGCGTATGAGGAAAAACAACAAAAAAAAAACAAAACAAGACAACAACAACAAAAAAAAAAAAAAACAAAGAAAACCCCAAACCATAAAAAAACCCCAAAACCTAAAAAGTATGAGAAGTGAGAAAATTATTGCCAATTAAAATTTATTCAGATTTATTTGAATTGTGATATACAAAGCCAAGAAACCACAAGTGTTTGCATGAACAAAAAATCATTTTGGGATGTTACAGAAGTTAAATAATGTTAAACATACATTTTCCAGGAAAATTATTACAGAAATTTATATATTTAGAAGAGGAAATTAATCCTTCACCTTAGGTTAGTTATCTATGTATTACAGTAACTGTATTTATTTTATGGAGGAGAATTTATTTTAGCTTGTCCTGCCTATCATATAAGTATTTTATTCTGGGTGAGGGTTGGTTATTTTTTTTTTTTTGTTTAATTGACTATTTTCACAGAGTACAACATGCTGGCAACAAATCATGGCCTTGCTACCAGTTACATTGCTTAGCGGTGCATAGGTTTGCACTACTTTCAAGCCATTGTAAACTTGCATGTTTCTGCCATGCTCTTCTTGCTGGAAGACTAAGCTCTGAAGTAAGCAACACCTTCCCATAACACTGGCCATGCTATGCATAAACAAATACTCAATTTGAATTTGAGCAGAAAAAAAAAAAAAGATAAGAGGTTTTGAAACAACAGATAATCAATGCAGGAGTCTTCAATTCTCTCTGGGTTGTGTAACATTGCAATATATTATCAGCTTCACTTAGCTATTTATTCTTCCCCAGAGTACCTAAACTGATTAATTTAGAAGTGCTGTTAAAGTTACAGATACCAAAATAACATGTGCTTAACATCTGACTTAACTGCTTTAGGGTTGTTCCAAGAGATGTGAATGTAAAAGAAAACAAATCACATATATAGATTTAAAATAAATTGGGTTTTATTCTTTTTAGCTTTCTTTTAAAATCAAGATGAAACAAAGATAAAGGATCTGTATCTCTTCAGTCCAATATCTATACTCATTGGGGGTAGGCAATACTAGAATTATGTCTATTGTGGAAGAATTTAGAGACTGATAGAAATTATGGACTGGACTAGGAGCAATAAATAATATAGAACAAAAATCTCTGTTATAAAGATTTTATTTTTCCAAGGACATAAAGGTAGATTCATGTTACCAATGTTACTACAAACATAGTCATCATATACTCCTCCATCTAGCCAGTGGAAAAAAATTAACATTAAGATGCTCAGCATGTTAAGGTAAGCTAAAGGCATCTTTAAAAGGCTCATTTTCTCAATCTATAACAGAGGAGTCATTAGCATGACTCTGTTCCTAATTCTATGCAACTCTTTAGAGTTAGATAGAATTTTGTTTATTAGCAGGTACCAAATTCAGGCAACTGTGCCTAAATTTTTGTCATAAAACTTTTTTAAAAAACTCTCTCCAACCAATCCAACTTAAACACACAAAAAAACCCCCACAAAACCCAAAAACGAACAACACCCCCTCCACCAAAACAAAACAACACACAAAAAAAACCCCAAACCAGCAGACAAAGCAAGGAAAAAAAATCTTTCTTTGTAGAACATTACTGAAAAAGACCTTTCGTGGAATAGAAGGAATAGCATAAGGAAACGAGAAATTAATTTGAATTTAAATGCTATCCTTTTATGTTTGAAGAATTTGGAAGGTTAAATAATTAGAAGGTAGACCTTTATGATACAAGAGATTTAGATTTAACAGGTAGAAGGCAAAAGATTTGAATGCAGCAGTAATATCTGTCTCTACAAAACCTGATGGACATCAGCCACAGCCTTTCCTCACATTAAGCCGGTTGTCTGAATTCACATTAGAGAGGTGTAGCCTGAATACAGCCCACTTCAGGCATTCCTAAAATATTATGCTCACATTCCTACTGTGGAAGATAAGGACCAATGCAAGGGTAATTCACATCCTCCTGGACTACAAGAGCAAAATGGTAGTCTAGTTTTTCCAGCAGCTTTTGCTGACTTAATTAAGATGTAGTAAATGCCCTCTAACTTATGTCAACTTACGTGACTGTGAAACTTCCCAATGAACCAAGCAGCAAAGTTACTCCTCTGTGATTCCAAATACTGCAATTTTTTTCTAAATCACAAACAAAAAGGTAGTTTATGTGAAAATTTATATGCATCAGGATGCTAGATAAAGTTCAGTGCAAAATTGCTAGATTTATGCAAGCTATTGACAATTAATTCTTGCTGTTTGATTTTTGATATAGAAGGCTGTATTTTTTCTGTATATTTCCTATATGTTTGTGGCATCTTTCCTCTGATGAACAGAAAAAAAAGCCAAATCTAATATAATAATAAATATGAATGGCATTATTGAACAGAAAATCTTCAAAATTCTTCAGTGATTTTGAATATTGATGACAATTCTGAAATTTAGCAGAAAAAAAATGTCATTGATTTCTTGAAGTCAAGCCATGTCCTAGTTTAGGCAATGAAATATAAAAATAAAGTATCTATTCAAAGCATACTTCTTCCTTCTAAATCTTTGGCTACTAAATCAGATCAGAACTGAAAAGACCCAGCAGCCAAATCTTAACATATTTATTCATATCGTATTAATATAAATCCCATGATTAGTGTCTTTAGCCCCTGCTCTGCTGCAGCCAAAGCAAATGAAAGACAGCAGAAAGTGGCTAACATTTGTAAAATACATAGTGCAGAACCTCTTCATTCAAAGGTCAATATTATATTTCACAAATCATTGTAAATAACCAGAGCAAAAGAAATAGTTGATAGTGTGGAGAGGAAAAACAAAATAAAAGGAGAAAAATAAAAATAAGAGACAAAAAGAGAAAAGGTATGACTGACTTGTCATACTTTGTGTATCCCTTATCTAGATGTCTATGCCTAAGATAATAATTCAAGTTCCCTCTATAGTGAATGCAGAGAAAAAATAGTATTTAGTATATGATTCAGTTATGCATTGCTTGGATGTCTACAAGCAGATATCTGTATTTGTTTAGATAAATGTCATTCAAGATATCTGCAGACTGATATATTAGAAATATGAAGCAATAATGACCACAATCAAAAACATTCATCAGAAAATCTAGATAACACTTTGTCAAAGCACAGAAGATGATTATTCAAAAATGTATCAAACAGAAAACAAATTCTGACAACATGGGCTTGGGGAGATTTAAGATGTCTTGTTGTATTTTATTATTTGCATTGGTATGAATGTCAAAGCTTGCTATACATAAAATGCATATGAATTCCATTGAGCACTAAAACCTTATAGATAATAATTTTGGATTGCTCATTGAAAAACCTGGCTCCTTCAGGCTTTTCATGAACAGACATACTCATCTGAAAGCCTGATGTGAATGGGAAGTGAACAAAAGAAAAAAAAAGATTAAAAAATTTGGAGAAAGTTTTATTTTTAATAGATGTTCATTTGTGTTTCTGTGGGCCTTGTTAGTACACTGAAAACTCAGGTGGGACCTTTGGAGCCAGGCAGCAACAGCTATTATAGCACTTAGGAATCCCTTTAAGTCGCATTTAAATGGACCTGCAGGAGAAGGATTCTTTACCTTCAAGATAAGTTCCCCCCGATTTTATAAAATGTGACAGTCCTCTTAAAGGCCTAGATTAACATTAATGAAGAAAACAGTAACGAGAGAAATGACAGACCTGACACAGAGTCACAGTGGGGCATTTTGCTTTGTTTGCTTCAACTTTATAGTCAGCTGCCTCTGAGTGAGATCCTCAGGTTAACCAGAAGGTGTAGTCCCAGTTGTGGTCCTTGGAGAAGTGATATTGGTTGGCTGTAAAGTAAATGCTTGTGGATCTTCAGAGCAGGCCAGTCCTCTCCTTATTTCCACTTTCCATATTTCTCTGAAGGAAAGCACAAACTCATGACCTACTCCTTTCTCTGTTTCCTTTGACAGGGCACAGTTGCCTTTGTGGGGAGACCAACCACAGAAGAAGGGTTCTTTTATGTGTATACAGAAACGAGGGATAATCTGTAAGACAACTCTTTTATATGGGATATATATTTTAAAAAAAATAAAAATCTTCAGTTCTTAATCCCCTCAAACAGACTCCTTTTTATCACACAAGTTACCTTGCACCTTTTAGAACTGTTATAATTTTCATAATTATTTGATATATCCCAGACTTTAACTGGTTGTCCTTGTAGTTCTAGGACTACTCTTCCTGCTTGGGAAAAAAACCCTAAAGAAATCATTTTTTTATGGACCTTTTAAAAAAAGAGAACATCTGAGAGACTTCCAGGGAGGCATAACAGCTTTTTTGCAAAAGCGTAGAAATTGCTGTGGCATGGGATCAAAGCTCTGAACTAACTTCATCCAAATGGTAAACAGTATCTTCTCCTGAGCCAAAACATACCTATACCACTTGAACTCGTATTTCAACTGGTGTTTCAAACATAAAACAAGTTCATATAAATAAATCATAGCTTTGTGGCAGGACATCTAGGAGAGAAGCATTGCATAAGCTCTCATGCACAGAATGTGTCAAGGAAGAGTTTTTTTGACAAAAAAAGTATAGTTGTTTAGTTCACAGGAGGTATAGCTGGACAAATCCAGACTTGTAATATACTGAAAAATCTGCAGAGTAAAACTAATTAAATATTGTAACAGTTTACCAGGTGACACTGCTACTTAGGGCCTCTGATATACACTTTTCTTAAATAAGAATTCGTAAAGAAAGCCAAACAGACAGTTTCACGTTTGGTCTACTAATGGCCATACTGGACTATCATGATAAACTGTTCTAGTCATGTATGTTCCCGTCCCCAAATCTGTGAAATACAAATAACTTTCGACTGCTTTAATCTCTAATTTTTTTCCAGGCTTATATGATGATGGACATTATAATTGTATCTCATCCATAATGGATTTTCTTTTATATACTTTTTATCCCTTGCAGGGTCTCCTATTGAAATATTCTCAGATTTAGGGATTATGCTGTCTGGCTTTGAACAACCAGATTTGCACCACAGCAGGACACGGGTCAAATCAATGATGTTTATTACAAATATTAAGGGTTTTTTTATGTGACTTGTATGCAGGTGTAGGAGTATGTGAACATTACATTTAGTGTTAGAATCGCAGAATATTCTGAGCTGAAAGGGACCAACAAGGATCATCAAGTCCAACTCTTAAGTGAATCGCCCATACAGGGATCGAACTCACAACTTTGATGCCATTAGAATCATGTTCTACCAAAATCTGTGAACTCTTCCCTGTCTCACCATTGGAAAGACAGGTAGATATAATTAAATATAAATGTGTCCGGTACATAAACAAACAAACAAGGAAACAAACAAACAAATAAAAAATAGCTATATAAATGTGCCAGCCTCCAGTACACACACACTGGTCCAAACCCACACTGCTGAACTCTCAATTCAACAGTGTAGAGTGACCAAAGGCAAATTGCCCCTTGGCAATGACCACTACATGTAGAAGCTCCCAGGTTACGTCTGGGAATTGTGTAAGAGATTGCTAAATATCCTGGAGCAAAACCTGAGCGAAAACTCTTCACTGGAAGAGTTTGACAAAGGTAGGCAACAACACTTTGGTGCTGATGCTCAGGAACAGTTTAATTTGTTAGCACATGTACTGTTGCACTGTCTCCTGCTTCTTCCTGTGGTATATAACAATTTGTTTTCTGAACAATGAAATATGTTATCCTAAAACAAATCACAGAGTCCAACATGAACACAGCTGAGGCAAATGCAGTGTTTTCTCATAGATAAGAGGTCAGTGTAGACTCAATGATCCCTTTATGGCATTAACCACTATGAAATAGTTGTTTCAAGAATTAATCATAATACTTTACTGCTTCCTGTCATGCAGTCAAAGAACATGGAGAAATACATTAAAATGCTGTGTCTCAGTTTACCCTTTCTTAAGACAATACTTCCTGACCTCACAAAAGCATTGTGATGTTCTGGCTTTTCAGAATTGCAGGAACAAGAGCTTCAAATTAATGGTATAGCTGGTCATTTGAATGTAAATTCACCACAGCTACATACTCCAAACCTGTCTACAACACTGTTTATCTGCCTGTATTGAGATGAATTTGACACCACTGGTCTTTATATTTGATGAGGCGTGCTCCTGCTTCGGAATTCTAAAATGATGAGAAAAATACATCAGTGATAAAAATCCAGGACAAAAGCTCACAGTCTTTACATGGGTCAGTGCTACATACCACATCAATGAAATATTTGCTGGAAACCCATAGTAAATGACAAATCAATTCACCAATCACTTCAGCAATGTTTTCATTCCAAAACCTATGCAGCCAAGTGATTAGCTACATAATTCGTTATTTTATGCTTATCATTTCAAGGAGTCAATGAGTGATCTCTTTTAATAATTTGAGAATACATAAATAAAACCCTAGCCCAAGTCACTCATAATGAAATAGATGACGTAGCTTCTCATACAATATTACGACTAAGATTCAGATAACAGTTACTTACATTTCCTTGCAGCATGCTCTGGGATAAAAACAATTTAAGAAACTTCTTAAAAACCTCAATGCTACTGTTAGACATGAGATCAGCTATTACTGAGTCAGAATCACCTTGTGGGGGTGCATCTGTGTGTGTGTTTGTGTGTCTGGGGAGGGGAGGGGAGGGGACCTGGCCTTCAGCACAGCGTCCACATGGCCAGCCAGGACGGCTGCTGAGGTTTGGCCACATGTCTGTCAATGAGGTCCATCTGGCAACCCGCCCACACCAAACCCCTGGAGGCCCTGGTTGGCTGTGGCACCCTCACTTTGGCTGAGGGGACAGGGAGTGGTCACTGAACTGAAGGTTCCACCTGGAGGGAGTGGCCACAATAGCCAGAGTCTATAAAGAGGCATGAATGTGGTCTCCATTGAGCCTTGGCCTGCTCTTTTCGAAGCTCTTAACGTGTGACCTTCTAAGTGGTGACTATATTGTTTTCCCTTTATTCTTTCTTCTCTTAAGCTCTATTTCTTTATTCTTTTCTTCCTCTTGTGGGTAACTTAAACACTTATTTTCTTTAAGGTGTAGGTACCTCATTTAAGCTGCATGGAGTTTGTGTTCGCTGGGTGTAGCAAAAGCTCCTTACGATAGCAATGCTTGCTAGTCTCAGTAATATGTTGTGATACTTTTGTGATGGTGCATGTTAATTCTGTAAAACTCTTTTTGCCAAAATGTCTATTTTCTGACCAAAGTAAAAGAAATCTCTTAGTGAAAAAATGTGTAGTTTTTCTCCAGACATGAATTCAAGGTATCAAAGAACCAATGAGGGTTCCTTTGGGCAGTCTCTTGAAGCCTGAAGTTAAAGTGTAACACCCAGTAAAGTCTGGGCCTTGGGGACCAGGGTGTAACCTAAGCACACAAAATGTTTTTAAGACTTGGGTGATAAACAGGATAGATTAAGTCTTAAACTGTATGAATAGGTGGACTGTTATTGCAATGCATATTAATAGTGCTTAATAACAATTACTTGGAAATTAATCATGTCAGAAATAGGTCTCTAGGAATGAAAAGGACCTCTTGAGTAATGCAATTTATCATCACGTGGCAATCCATCCTTTTTTTCTTAAAAGATACTTCTACTAAACATGTCAAATTCTTAAAAATTACTAGCTTCTCTTGCCTCACTGTTTTTCATTATTAAGCAGTTTTAAAATCCTGTTTTACTGAAGAATAAAGTTTTTTTTTCTTCTTTAACTATATTTTTAATCCATTTAAATGCATTTGTTCCAACAGAATTTTTCATTGTCTAGTATTTGCCAGAGAAACTTGCCATATACTGTTCAGAGTGGATTTTTAGGCTAAGCCGTACCCCATGTTTACATCACAGACACTACAAAACCTAAAATGCAAGGGAAGCAGTTGTTCATGTATTCTTCCAGCTCCTTGAAGACTGCTTCTTGCATTAAGCTCTCTGCTACAATGTCTGCATTAATTTGCAATCTAAACCTAGCTGAAAGAAGCTTAATATACATGCCTTTTGTATCCTTTAAGAACAGCTGTAAATCCAATGGTCTTTTCAGCTAATGTAGTGTTTTGCCTTCAACAGTGTTCATTAAGAGTTGCTGATAAACCAGTCTCCACTCTGCTGGCCCTCCCTCTCTGTAGCTACTCTAGTTTGGCTTCCTTTTCATCTAGCACAGAAACTCTGTGGAGTTCTCCAGAGGGAGTTTCACCAGTGTCTTTTCCAATAGCAATAATGTATCACAAAATTCCAAACTATTCTTAGACTGAAAAGATGAGGCCCATTTATTTTGAGGCCCATCTATTTTGTAGTCAGCTCAATGATCTGGTGTGAAAAAGATGACATTTTTATCAGAAAAGATTGTAACAATGCCCACAGCTGTCAAGCTGTATAACTTCTTCCCATAACTAATCTGAGGCTGAGGGGTACTAAAAGAATCAGAAAGTAAAATAAATAATAACTGTTCCAAATATAGCTTAGTATATTAGGAACACAAAACAAAAAAAAACAATCATAAGAACCAGGAGTCCATCCAACAGTATTCAAGTGTTACACAGTCCTCAGGACAGATCCACTAAAGGCACACAGCTTTTACAGGAAAGTTCACATCCACATTTTTCTAGAACTGAATATTGGTGTGCCTGATTCTTTGAGCAGGGAGGTTGACCAAGATGGCATCTAGTGCTTCCTCCCAATCTTACTCGGTCTGTGATTCTATGATTATCTTGTTGGACTTTTATGCAAAATCAAGGACACTGAACGTATGTAATTATGTTTGCATTTTTCCAATGCCTTGTGTATTGATCAATAAAAAATAAGTTTCTTATTTTCCTAGAGAACAAAGCTTTTGTTTCTGTATTTTGTCTCTATCTTGCATCTCGCTGTATAAGATTTATTCAGACTGTTGGAATCTGGTGGGTTGACCCTGGCAGGCAGCTAAGCACCCACCAGCCACTTGCTTACTCCCTGCCCTGTCATAGTATGGATGAGAGAATAAGAACAGAAAGCAGAGAAAGTCATTGGTCAAGGTAAAGACCATTTAATATGCCAAGGAAAAGAGAAAAGAGAGCAACAAAGAAACAATGCAAAGGCAACGTTCACCACTTACTACTAGCAAAACAGTGCCCGAACAGTCCTCAAGCAGTGACTACTTTGGAAAAACTACTCCCCTGTATTTGTTGTAGAACATCATGTTGTAAGACATAGAAGAGCCCTTTGATAAATTTGTCCCAGTTGTCTTACCCCCCATTTCCTACCTAGACTACTAATTGCAGGGACAGAGTAAGAAACAAAGTAGGTCTTGATGCTGTGCCAGCACTTTTCAGCAGGAGTTAAAACATCAGTGTGTTATCAACACCATTTTAGTCACAAACCTAAAACACAGCACCATACAGACTGCTATAAAGAAAATTAACTGCCTCAGCCAGGGATAGTTGTGTTTTGTCATCCATATTTTTTTTCTCAAAATTTCACTAGTATTAGCATCATTTTGCTTATATAGTTAATAGCAAATTCTTAATACTATCCCTAGACTATTTAATTCTAATTTATTTTTTTTTTGTGCTACTCACTGCAATGAAGTTATTTTCCCTATTGGATAGTAGGAAATGTATTCTTCTGACCTGTATCTGGCTACAGCTGCCAATTCTTCTTGTTCTTTAGTTTAGGATTTTTCTTATTAGAGTATTCATTTCAAGTCTTAGTAGCCATGCCCATTTTGCTTTCTGTTAGTTCCATCTTCCCACTAGGCTCCATCTATTAAAATAAAAATAAAAAAATCTCCATTTGGCAATAAGCCTAAACATATCATTACTGCAACATATTCTCTAAAGAGAGCGCGCATGCAAGCAGTACACAAGTCCACAAAATCTCCTTTCTCTTCTCTAGAAAGGGATGCTGAAGTAGTGCACTAGAAATTATGTTAAATGTTAACCAGAGAGAGTCAGATGAGACTGATATAAGGGTTGTGAAGTTGTTCCTCAAAAAGTCTGAATTTTTTGAGTATTTGAAAGAGCATTTTCGCCCCCCCCAAAAAAAAGTTTCATTTAATGACCAAAGTTAGCTAGAAAATATCCTTATATGATCAAAGTCACTACCTGAATTTTTCAGCCATAGTAAATTGTTCTCCCTTCAGATTCTGCATCTACATTATCTCATTCTTTTTTAACAGTCATGGACAACATCTGCTATTTCATCTCACTGTGTAATGATTTGGCTCACACAGGTTTCTTTTTGGCTTACATTTTTATGTAGTATGTCTTTTCCACACGTAAAGATAGGATCATTCTTGTCTCAATTACAGGGAACTCTTCTGTCTGCCATTCAGTTTTTTCATTTCAGATGTAGGAGGCTGTCTTGTTCTCCATGGTTTCAATCCTTGTGAATAATATAGCGGTAACTTTGGGTCTGCTCGCTTTGCGCTTGAAATTTAATCTCTCCTTCAGCTTTGAAGCTCTGTGCATCCTGATCTTGCTCACACCTCTGCACTCATTCACCCCTGGATCTTTTTGCTTCATGCAGACTGCTTTTTAAAATACTTCTAGTCAGTTCTCCATATAGTGTCTACATGCCTTTTGTGTCTCCTCCCTTAGATGTGGGAGAGAAACTATCTTTTAATGAGCCAATTTACTAGTTCTTCTCACACACCTTTCTTTCCCGTCATGAAAAAAGATAAAACATTTTGATAGGAAAAAAAACATTTTTAATGTTTTAAAATATAATTTAATATAATTTAAAGAGAAAAGCAGTTTTGAATCCAGTACTGTAATGTGATACAGCAATTAGCATTAAACAAAACATACTAAGATAAATGAGAAGGGACTGGCTATAAAGAAGGTTGAAAGGAAGATTTAAATGTAGAAATCTACTTAAAGCCCTACTTGGTTGCCACACAGCTCTCAAGGAGGCCAAGTTTTTAACAAAATACAACAAGAAAATACATTGCATATAATTCTAGGATGCAGAAATTATTCAAAACCCTTAAATCTGGGTGCCACCACTAATTATTTTCCAATTCCCTGAAAGAATAAATTTAAGAAAATCCAAACTCCTACATTTTTTTTCTGAAATATTCAAAACTGTGGCACACTATGACCAGTCTGTGTGATTGCAAATTTGAACCTATGGCACAAAAAAACCCAAAAAACAAACCTCAGTATGAAGAAGACTTACGCATACATTTTTCTGGAAATATTCAATGTTTTCCTTATGTTTAGGCTCTTCCAGAATTAAGACATTAAGGATGTCTTAAATTCAATAAAGGATTAAAAAAAATCCAGCAAAATGCCTTTAATGGTCCTGTCTTGCCCTGTTAACACTATAAGTGTGCAGTAAACCTGAGTTTGGAAAGCAGCTTCTAGTGGAATGTTTTTGCTCTGTAACTGAATAGGTTCTGTTCCTTATCAAATGAATGCCATGAAATAACAACTGGGACATCCAAGAACCAAGGTCCTAGTATTCTCAACACTTTGTAAAGAATGGCTGATGTCCTTAAGCTTTTTTTTAAAATTTTGAAGCCCCTTTAAGATTTTAAACATGGTCTACAGAATTATAGGTGAATAGTTTCAAGAGTAGGAAGCATTGTTCTGAAAGAATGAAATTACTAAATTTTTGAGAGTTTCTGTGCAGTAGAAGGAATATGAGCTTCTCAATTTAATAAGGAATAAAACAGCTTCATATGGTCTGATATGTAGTTCTACATTAAGATGTGCCATTTGAAAGTTTTTTTTTGTTGGTTTTTATTTTTACTTGGTTTGGTTTTTTTTAGTTGCTCTCATATTTTCATAATTCAAAATGTTCTCTAGATGCAATAAGTCATACTTGCAGATGCTGTTTGATGTATAATAAGTTTAATATTAAAAACCTTAGGGTGCAAATGTTTGATACCTCAAAGTATATGATCTTATGATACTATAATTGAAAGGAAAAATGGAATTGTTATTTCAGAAATGTAAACGTTTAGGCCAAAAACACTCATAGGAAGTTGCCATGATTTTCATGTGCATGTAGGAAAAAACAAGTACAGAATATTAATGTGACTCAGGAAGCAATATTTAGGGAAAGTTGTTTAGAGAAAAAGAATATATTGGTTATTCCTCATTACATTTCAGTTGCAATTCTGTTTAAGCTTAAATAAAGCTGTTTTTCCTTTGTCCTCTATATTGTTTTTGATATGGCTGAAAATTTAATGAAGTTGGCATACAGTCAGAAACATAATTTGCTATTTTTATTACTCTGTCAATATTGTACATTAAGGTCCTCAACAGCCTTCGATGAAAGTAAAAGAATTCTTTAAACAAACAATGTAGCAATGCAAACAGGAAATGTCTAATGCATGTTTCCTAATACCATAGCCTAGATTAAAGCTTTTGAAGTCGTCTCACTAATTAATTTGAAACTGTGATGAAAACACAAAGTGCCCATAGATGTAAGGTTTCCAAGGTTTTCTGATGAAAACTTTTCATGACAGAAGACCTTTTCAGGTTTTGGCAAATGCTGTCTATATTACCATTCATAGCAGCCCAGATAGAAGGCTTGGCTTCTACTCCGCCCCATAAGGGATGGATTAAGTCTAAACTTTTGGATTTTGGACTCATAAACTACAAAATAAGGCTTCTATGGTGATGGCAGAAAAAGGTTTAAATCTTACTTTTGTTTTTTTCTCACAATCCTATTTTACATTTTATATATACAAGATTGGAAATTAACTTTTTGGCCATCAAGACCACATTCCTATATAAAAAAATTGATTGATATCCAGTTATGGAATAAGTAGTTATTATTTATACCTTTTTTTTAATTATTTCACTGAGTGTGAAATATGCTTCATAAAATCTCAACAGATTCTACAACAGCAATAATGTAACCTTTTGTAACTATGTATTTTTATACAGAAGTTACATCAACAAATAAACATGTCAAACTAAATAGATGATGCAAAGTGTTACCTACTTTAAATATTGAAATATATTATCTCAATAAATCTGGCAAAGAAAAGAGAGTAACTCTGCTGCAAATTGATCCAAATACTGAGTTTCACTTGAGAACACATTAGTCTCCATTTTCTGTCAGAGAAAAGTGAATGTGTAAACAGATGAATATTCCCTCCTCCCCACTACCCCAAAACAGTCTGGATCACAAATTGTCAAGTTTCTGTATGTAATACTCCATGAAAAGAACTGGAACCAAGCCAATAGATTTGTTCATATTTGTGTGTGTGTGTGTGTGTATGTGTGTGTGGGCATGCATGCAGTGGTGTGGAGAGGGGTCTGTGGGTGGTTGAGTGAATGACTGTCTAAATTATGTTCGTAACTTGAAAGTCCTTTCTTGCTGCTGTTTTGAAGCTGATTGCACAGAAAAACCCCATTCTGAAACCTTAAAAATGGTTCTTCATGAACAGAGAAAAAGAGGAATGATGTGTCAAAATACTGCATCAAATAATGGAGAAAACTGAATTGTGGAGTATGTAACATGAAGAGAGTCTAATCGAAATGAGTTGTCTAGGTTGGAGAGGGGAAGGCAAAGGTAGATCTTAATTCCAGTTTTACTTCCTAAAGTGGTACTATAGCATACAGATTCAGTGTCCTCTCAGAGAGGCTCACAGGAAGGACAAAAAGCTCACAGCATATGGGGGAAAAGAAGCTTTACAGTGGTAGTGGTTAAGTACTGGAGAAGGTAGCACACATAGGCAATCTCTGTCCTTAGAGACAGTCACGATTCAGCTGGAACAAACCAGTTAGAAGCTCATTTTAACTTCAAAGTTTGCCAACCTCTGAACACGAGGTTGGGTGAGATGACTCCCGAGTTCGCCTTCAACATTATTTACGTATGATTCCATTAAAAATGCTTTCTATAGCAACAATAAACAAAATCCTGGTACATGCCAATATGGACTTCTTTAGTATCTTCATATGTATAGTATGTATGTATGTTTTCAAGGATGAGGTAAAGAGGATCTACCTACAAGTATTCAGTTGCCAATGCCTACAGCTAGAACAAATTCTGAAGGCAATTTATGAATGTATATTTGGTACAAACAGTCTAAAAACTTGTTGGATGGAACCAATTGATTTTCTTATGTCCTTTAGTTAGGAAAATGTACCCTGGTCATATCACTTTTGTTAATCAAAAATACTGTATGTTCTAAACATATGTTACTAGTCCTAAATCAGATAAGCTAGAAGATTGTTTGAAAGTCTGCATGTACTAGCTTGACTTCCAATTAAGAAGGTTTTTCTAAGATAATTTTCTTTATAACAGCTTTGCTCAACCTATTTCCTAAACAGACTGAGGTTTTACAGGGTTTATGGGAGCATTTGAACTCTTTAACTGCTGACAGACTCTGCATAAAGTAACAGTAATGGCTCTTCTGTGTATATAACATCCAAATTTACCTTTTAAATTGTGAAAACTTCTCTGCACCACAATCCTTGTACTTTATTTTGGTATATACTTTACATAAGGAGTGAAATAGTTTTAACAATTCAAATGTAGTTAAACCCCAAAATACTTCCTGTTAGGATCAAAAGCATATCCTGAAACCTCATTTTACAGGTCTTTCCACATTTCTATTTCTACTTATATTTTTGAAGATAACATTCTTAAAATCTTGCACAGAAAGAGACAGTGAAGTCTGAAGTCTCTGAAATTAAAACAATTACTAAGTGCTTTGCTGAATTAAAGCAAAATACTGGCCCTTATACCTTAACTAGGATTCTGAATCTGTGAATATCAGTCTTAACAGTTTGAAATATAATTTCCACTGTTCATGTGCATAAACCAAGACAGGAGGCAAAATGATTCTGCACATCAGGCAAAAATGAGGTTGTTAAGTTTAACTGATAAAATTCCAATACCTAACTCCCCATTATGTGGTAAAAACATGATAATTACACCACAAAATGGTGACATAAAGTGAGGCCAAACTGTAAACTTATTCTTTAGATCTTTACTACATTTTTTACAGATTTATTTCTACCTGTAGGTTCCAAATGTATTTTGTAAGTAAGCACTGGATTATCTGAAATACTCAGGGGATCAACAAAGTATGAGTGCAATTTTTAAATATGGTACATGTGTGACACTTTGTTCTTGCTCCAAAAGGTATGGGTACATTTTTATCAGCCTGAATTTAGGCATAACTTAACTTCAATAAATAACATCAACTAATTGATCTGGGTTGTCTCCCTACAGGAACAGAAGTGGTCTTAAATAGTGAGTTACCATAATTTGATCAAACTGCAGCAGTACCAGGCATATTTTATCTTTTTTTTTTTTTTTAAAAAAAAAAGAATAACCAAAAACTTGTCCAAAAATTAAGTTGTTTATTTATTTTATTTTCACAGAGAGCTGTCTTCTATTTAAATACTTTGCGAGAATATGTTATTAATTTTGCATTTGGTTTCCACTGCCCTGTTATTTTGTGTTACTTTCAATCTTTTTGCACTGATATAGCTATTAAAAACACATCAGAGCTAGAAAAATATCGTAAAATGACCATGTTACTGGACAGAATCATGAATAACTCCAATTTTATGTCATTGTGCTAGAGTGAATAAAAGAAATTTAAGTTAGAATTCTTCTAGTTGAAACAGTCTATTGAAAAAGAAAATCCTTCTTAAGATACAAGAGAGAGAAGGAAAATTACTAGATAGATACTGTATGATGGGATATTCTCTTTTAAACCCACTCTGTTATTACTCCTAAATGATAGGTGCAAGCAGCATTGAAAGGAGTTCCGTTTAGGTTGTTATAAAGATTGCAGTGATGTGTAAAATAATCCCTTTTTAGGTAAGATTAGTAGTGCAAAGTGAAAATACCTTAAGCCAATGGAATGGAGATATTTCCTTCTGCAATACAGTAATTCAGGAAACCATAAGTCAAATTAAATATTAGATATTTTTGTCTACTAAGGAACCATTAAATCTCATTTAAAACACCTAAAGGCATCTTGAGTGACAGTCATCATGAATAATAACAGTGACTGCTTTTTGTTCTTTTACATTTATGCTCCATGTCAAATGAGATGATGGAATGTTAACAAACTGTATCCTAAGCAATCTTGGTGAATAAGACATGTGAGTTTCAAAATGTATCACAAATAGAAAGAAAAAAAAAAAAAAGCTGACTAAGATTTCAAATAATCTTTCTGTAGTTAGTCTATTGAAACATTTTAGAATTCAATCTTCACAAATTAAGATATTGCAATATGTATTTTGTTGGTTGCCTAAAGCAAATTAACATCATTGCTGCAGGAGGATTTAGAGCATTTTCCCTAAACTAGCAGGGAAAAGGAGAAGTTTCCATTTCCAGAGAGAGAGATATTATTAAGGGACTTTCCACAGAGGGAGAGTAGTAGAGAGAGGAGAAAATGGGAGAGAAGTGATGTGGAATTCAGTCAGCCAAAGATAATGGTGCAAGAAGGAGAGGCAAAAATAGTGGGACAGAAGCCACCACTCATTCAAATTCTAGTCAGAAAAAAAAAAAGAAAAAAGAAAAAGAAAACCACACAACTAAGAGGAAAGAACAACAAAAAACCATGACCAACAAGAAAACAGACTTCCCTTCCAAAAAGAATAAAAAAATAAAACCAAACCAAAACAAAAAAACCCAACCAAACAAACAAAAAAATAAATTCCCTACAACAAACAAAAACCCAAACAGCTGGAATGGATACATCCTGGTATAAGTTAAAGACTTATTCACGCTATGCAAAGATAAAACTATGTGAAAATTCTCTCTCTTAAGCAAAGTGTGTAACTATCTTCTTTGACTGATCTCTTATCTGTGGTGACCAGGGACAGGACCCAAGGGAACATCCTGAAGTTGTGTCAGGGGAAGTTTAGGTTAGTCATTAGGAAAAGGTTTTTCACCCAGAGGATGGTTGGGCCCTGAACAGGCTCTCAAGGGCAGTGGTCACAGCACCAAGTCTGCCAGAGTTCAGGAAGCATTTGGGTGATACTCTCAGGCTCATGGTGTGACTCTTGTGGATGGTCCTGTGCAGGGGTAAGAGTTGGACTCAGTGACCCTTGTGGGTCCCTTCCAACTCTGCTTATTCTGTGTGATTCTCTGATACTATTCTAACCTCATTTTCAGCCTCCTTGCTTTCAGGGTATGATTTTAGTTTTCCTACCCTTCCACCCCAAGTCCAGTTGGAAAGGAAAAAAAACCTGTGTTTCACCTAAGATAGCAGAAAAGGGAGAAGTTTGTTTTTTCCCAAAATGTCAAGAAATGTTAAGAAAATAATTTTCAAATTCCAGCATTCGCTGCTCACTCAAGGTTGTGAGGATGAGAAAGAACTTTTCTCTGTGGGACAACTGTGAATATTACTACTGTAGTTCACACATGTTTTTCAAAAAATGTGATTTCTTTACTTCCTAATTCCATAAATTATAGGGATAGAATTGGTGTTGTCATGTGACTTCAGTCTCAAGATCAAATATGAAAAATATTAATCAGGAAATTAGATGTGACTGCAAAGATTCAATTTACTAATCAATGAAATACATAGAAAAGAAACCAGTGTTGACATACTTCATCTTTTTTTTTTTTTTTCTGCTTTAGATTGCACTGTATGTTAAAGTGCAAACCAGACTCTTTTTTTCCTAGATAGAGTATAAATTTTTCAGTACAGAAGTTAAATAATTATGAGAATTTAACAGAAGAAAATACTTCCTGGAAACAAATAAAATAGCCATTAGAATAACACATAACAGCATAGTTGGGAAGGGGGAGAGGATGAAACACAGTAATTATTGGTAGTGCTTGAGATGTTTCTGAGGCATTGTTAAAGATATTATTATAAATCTTTTAAAAATCCGTAGTTCTATCAAGACCTATGGTCTATTCTGATGAACATATGGAGTGATGTTCAGCATAGGCATTCTAATCTCATTGGTTTTTAGGCACAAATACCATATGGAAGGACCATATTGTGCTTAATCTCCTGAGTGTGATAGTAGGTAAAACCTTCACCCTATTACACAGTCTAATGTAACCAGACAGAGTAGAATCAAAACATATGCCAAGATTCTGTAAGTGTTTCAGAAATGCCTTTCTCTGAAGTTCATGGTGATCTTGGAGTTTTTTAATTATAAAAAACAGGTAAAAAAGAAATATTTTCACGATTTATAGTAGCTCTTAAGCAATTTAGGGGACAATATGAATGGCCCTTCTCATGCTATATTGCTCATTGTTTGTCTAATCAGATAACGTACACCTCACAGCACAGGAGGCTGTAAGGTTACAATATGGATGATTTAATTCAATCACAAATTTGAGACACAGATGGAGTTTTTCAATAAATTGTCAGGTGTTTTGGATAACATCTGAATAAAATGAATTTATTCATAGGAGCATTTGTGTTGCAGCCTGATGTAATCTATAGATTTACAAAAGTAGCTACTAAAAACTTCTGAGATGATTAAAACAAAGCATTCACACAAAGATCATTTATATCACAAGCAAGCATGGAACAGGTCACCCAAGCCTAAGTTCTGGACCATATACACTCACTGGTGATCAGTAATTCATAGACATGTTGTTAGTTTTTTAATTATTATTATTTTTTTTTTATTTATAATCTTTTAAAGTATATAACATAGGTAAGTTTATCCAGTAATATGAAGTATATTTATGGAAGTGACCTGCATGCAGGCCTAGCCTGAATAATCCAGCATGAATGTAGAGTGTTACTGGGTCAGGTACATGCGACTTTTGTATGATACCTTCATTGGAAAGTTAAACAACGTGGGGAGAAAATAGGAGAGGAGGTTCTAGCTTTGTTCATGTCTTGTATGGCAAATGGCAAATTTGAAGCTCTATTGATGACATTCACAGTAGCATCACAGGTTATGAATTAAGAACACTTTTATTATTAACACACTGGCTCTTACCTCTGACATATTCCTGTTTGGAATATATAAATTAGGCTATTAAAATGTGCTTTGGTCCTACACTGTCTTTGCATTAAGAAAACACCTTTCAGAGCTGTTACAGTTCATGTTTATCCCTAGGTTTCTAGAATATTCAGATAAAATACAGTAAGGGCAAGAATCTGATCCTTAAAATTTTAAGTATGATCTCCAGAGGTCCCTTCCAACCCTAACTATTCGGTGACTCTGTGATCTGCAAAATAAAGCTCCTGCTGGTTTTTACTGGAGTAGAGTTAATTTTCTTCACAGTGGCTAGCATGGGGCCATGTTATGAATTTATGGTGAAAACAGTGTGCATAACACAGGGATGTTTTAGCTATTGCTGGGTAGTGCTTATACAACATCAAGACTTTTCTTCTTCTCAGCCCACCCCACCAGTGAGAAGGCTGGGGCTGCACCAGAAGCTGGAAGGAGACACAGCTGGAGGAGCTGACCCCAACTAACCAAAGGGATATCCTAGCCCACATTCTGTCATGTTCAGCATATAAATCTGGGGGAAGAAGGAGGATGTGGGAGACATTTGGAGTGACTGTTTGTCTTCCCAAGTCACTGTTACACATCATTCAGCCCTGCTTTCCTGGAGACTGCTAAACACCTGTCTGCCCATGGGAAATGGGAAATTAATTCCTTGCACTGCTTTTGTGTACAACTTTTGTTTTACCTATTAAACTGTCTTTATCTCCACTCAG
>JAWWEW010000001.1:65436353-65522886 GCA_035583185.1 Anabacerthia variegaticeps
TTGGTGAGTTGAAAGCAGTTTTCTCTTTGTGTCAGTGTATTTATTGTAATATCTTTCATTAAATTGTAACTCTGACTCATAATCTCTCTTGTGGTGGGTCCATTTCTCCTGCCAGTTTACCTTTAAACCAGCACAGTCCTTACAGAGAAAATGGACATTATACACAGAAGTTGGATAACTGATTCCCTTAGGTACTTTTCAAAGAGCCCCCTGCAAGGATCTGAAAAATCAGGATCTTAGTCATTTATCAAAACAGAATCATATCCTGATGTAGCTCTTTCTCTTGCAAAAGCCCTTAATGAATAAGACCTTGAATGTTAAAAAAAAATAAAATAAAATTAATATGATTTATAGCAGTAATCCTCTTAAATACTTAAGTCTTTGCCAGCTTTCAACTAACAAGCTCAGTTATTAATGGCAGCAGTCCTACAACACTCAGGGATTACTGTCTAGGCCTGCTGACAATGCACTGCTAGTGACCAGTTTTCAAAGTGCAATCTGTTACTGTGTTTCACAGTCAAATCAATGTTTAAAATTGCTTGAAGCATGATAACTTGCTTCTTCTACCCAGCCCAGTGTTTAAAAAAACCCCGAAAACAACATCATTGTATCATTCTTTTTATCTGTGATTAAAGGTTATGATTATTACCAGTGTAAGTTACCTGGCAATACTTTTTAGTTTGTGGTTTGATCAGGTAAACTTGAAAAGAATATCAAGCATAAAAAAATAACTTTACCTTTAGCTATAATGAAAGGACAGATATGTCAGAAAGCTGTCTACTTTCTCTTAATTCTTAATATGGAGTTTCTGACAAGCATACAGATTTGCCTTAATTATTTATTCATTTCATTGAAACTATCTTCATCTCTTTTAAATTTCTAATAAGTCTATTTAAATAAAGAGAAGTCTATTGGAATGTTGATTTTACACTTGAAAATCCTGGAGGTTTCTCTATTAAGAAAATGTAGATCTGTAGTATTTGGTGTAATATCCCTTGTTAAAAACTGAGAATTCCACTGAAAGGTCTCTTAACATCTGTATGTCTATGGCTAATGCAACAAAAAAAAAAAAAAAAAACAAACAAACAAAAAAAAAAAACAAAAACAAACAAAACACCAACATGTAATGCCCAGGTCAAAGTCATGAGCTGCACAGGTGTTTTCCTTATGTTTAAGGCTCTAAAATAACCTGCCACCAATTTTTTGCGAAGTCTGTAAGTCCTTTAATACCTTGCAGTTACTAATGAGAAAAATGCTGACATGTTTTCCCAAGAGATTTTTTTTTTTAATTTATGAGAAAATAGGCATTCTGGCAAAAGGTACACAGGAATAACATACAACCAAGGAAAAGCATTTCACTAAAGTACCCAGCACATGACAACCCTCACAACCCTTAGTAAAATACAACCCGTTGATTTTAAGTTACTCAAAAGAGACTAAGGAAAGAGGAGAGAATAAAAAGAGATTAAGAGAAGAAACAGGAGAAAAGAGAGAGAAAAGTAAAGAAAGAGATTAGAATAAGAGAACAATAGTCACCACTCGAATCCTTCACATGGTGAAGGCCTGGGAAGAAAGAAGACACTGTGCCCCTACATTTATATGGTGTGGCTACTGTGGCCACCCCTCCCAAGTGGAACATCACTGACCACTCAGAGCCCTCCAGGCCAGAGTGATGGGCGATGCAGCCAAACAGGGGCTCCAGGGATTAACAGCTCCACCCTGCAGGCTGCTATCCAGCCATGGGAATGCTGTGCTGCCAGGAGGATAAAGGCCATATGCACTAGGTGGTAGGCGTGACCACGTGGATTCCCACCTGACCCCTCCAACACACACCAGTTGGTTGATTCAACAAATAATTACATAATCCAGTGAGATTTGAATCCAGTCTCTCACAATGCCTCTGATACTTGGCAGCATCAACCTACCTTGTTAAGACTGGTCAAGGTTCTGAAAATGAGACACTGTTGGTTGTAAAAGCCCTTGATGGTCAAGTGGTCTTGCCTATATACCAGTCACTAAAATCTTCAGAATAAGCTTAAGTCACTCATTGTATAGAAGAATTCCAGCAAAAAGGACGTGTTATCCTTTACCTACTGCTTTGGATAATGTTCTGGTCAGGATGTATATCCATTTTATGTTTGAATTGAAACTAATTTAAAATGATCCCATGATTAATATAAACAAAGTAACAAGATAGCCTTTAGTACTATAACAGCAAGTGTAGAATTTGACAACCTCATAGAATTTCTGCTGGGTTGGCAATAAAATGTTTATATGTTTCTTTTCTCTTGATAGAGAGAATCTGAGACAACTCTGTAAACTATAAGAGGATACAGTTGAAGTACATTCTTCTGGCCAGGAAGCCGGAAAAGCTACAATATGATACGGGTGTATGGAGCATCAGGGTGAGTAACAGTAGAATATTATGCCTCGACTAAACATGAATGAATGTCATTGCTAGTTTTAAAATGAAAAAACCTACTCTGCTGAAAGAGTTCAACTGGTAACCATTGTTTTAAGAACTATTAGAATATTTCAACTTTAGTGATTTAAGATAAAACATTCCATTATGGAAACATGTATTATATGCCATTGTAATGATATATCTGTGCAAAGAATTCTGGAAACTCTGGAGAAATCAAAAATACTAGAGAGGAGATACATGGCAGATTATAAAAATACATATTGGCTTGCAAACAAATGGCAAAAAAATGATACTGATTTTCTGTTTCTGTGGAAGAAACAAGAATTCCACCTGGACAACAAAAGCTCCAAATGGATGCCTGTGATTTTTTTCTATGCCAGCATAGCTTATAGGGAAAGGGGCTTTGTTCTTTGCTACACAGATGGTAGGAGAAAAAGAACTGAAGGCTCTGCAAGACATTTCACAGAGACACATCTGACAGGTGATCAAATCATCGAACACTTCTCCCTGAAAAACAATGTTCAGATGTAGTCTAAGCATACACCCTGTGACAGCAGGAACATACTTTCCTCTGTGTTGACATTCATTTTAATAATAGAGAAAGCAAGCAGAATTTCTGGCTATGACAACAACAACAAAAAGTATATGCTTTCATGTTTACGATGCAGAATTCTCATCAATTAATGCATTTCTTTACTTGAAGATGACTGTTTTAATAAGAAAGTTTCAACTTTTGTTAGCATATGAAAAAGTGACTCAGATGTGGAAACACTGTTTTAGAAGTAAATGGTCTTATTCAGTGTAGGATTATAAATGTCGGTGAAAATGCTATTAATGGTGTTAACATGATGGCTTCCTACTAAATCATGTCCTTGATATTCAGAGCTAAACACATAAACAACATTTCAAGGCTCCTGTCACTCAGAAACACATTTCTGCAGAATATAAGCATATCTGTCACCCTGAGATGTATATAGAATTTTTTTTAAATGCAAAAAAAAGGTGCCTATTTTTAACTCTCCACTGTCCAAAAATTGCTAAAAGAGTCTCCAATATGTCATGAAGATTGTAATCTTAATCTCATAACTCAAAGAAACAGATAATCAGAAACTATTTTTGTATAACTCTCGTGGCCTAGGTTTGTTGCCTCACTTCATTTTGTGTTCAATATTAAACATTACAATTGTACTAAGTACACCTACTATAAATTTACAGAAACAGCTGATGACAAACCTATTAATGTGAACAGCTAACCAGTACTGACTTATTGACTTCTTATACTGTGTTTAAAAGCCTACAGAAAAAAACACTTGAGTATTTACTTTCTTCATGTAGTGACACAAAATATTTTATTCACTATTTGTAACAGAAGGAAGTAGAAAATTGCATTAGGAGTGGGAATTAACTTCAAGAACATAGGACTAGCAGAAACACACTAACAGAGCAAAGCTGTATTAGCCAACCTGTATATCTGCAAACCCACATATTTTTCTATAAATTAAAAGCAATTAAAAACAACCTTACTGCATACCAGCTGAGGATTTATCTTTCATCAAAATTCAAGATCAAATTTTCTGATGTATGCTCCAAAATTTTTCCACATATATGGTACTTAGAACTTTGATAGTAGATATTTGCTAGTATGTCTTTTGTGAAGAAATTCTATACAACCAGGATGACACAAGAGTTTATTTGTCTGACTTACCTCTGATACAAATCAACTTATTTGCACAAAAACTGCTTGATTTATTATATTCCATGATCTTATACTAAATAGGATTCTGCAATATTTGATGTGCTTTGCATAAAACCCACTTTTCATAAAAATATTTAAGTAAAATCTAGAATGCATCTCAGTATTGTAAAACACATTACAGTATGGTCGAAATCTCATTTTATCATTGTCTCATAAGGATATAATGCATATAGTGGAACAAAATAAATATCCCTACACCAGAAAGTCCTCTTCCAAGCTTTGGTCATTATCAACAGGTTGAGGACTAAAGGGAATAAATATAGAGATGCAAGAAATGATACTTCCTGACTATTCCTTCTGGTTTCCTTTATTCTTTATTGTTTCTGAAAAACTGAAAAGAACATTTCAAGTAATAACATGCATTGTTCATTCAACATAAATAATTAATTAGTAAACATCTTTTAAACAAATGCGTGTCTCCTTTTAGGCAGTGAAAGAAACACTTACATGCAATACTCTAGCAAAGAGACAACAGATTAACTGTTTATTTAAAAGATGTCAGATTAGTCTATCCTAAATTGAAACTATACTTACATTTTCAGCTCTGCAAAACTGAAAGGTTTGAAAAAGCAGTTCTCAGGAAACTTCCCCCCCCCCTTCTTCTTCAGTTGTATGTTTCATTCTATGGTGCAAAGGAGAAATAGCTTTTGCATTTTTCCAAATAGGCACGTATAGCCACTCAAAAGTGGAAGGTGAAAGAGTGTTGCAGTTTTACTTATTTCACGGAATCACAGAATCGATATGGTTGGTCATCTCCTCCAACCTCCCTGCTCAAGCAGGGTCATCCTAGAGCACATTGCACAGGAATGCATCCACATGCTTCCACTTCCATTCAGTACTTTGTTGTTAATCTATGTCAAAAATCATGTTCTTAAGAGTACAAGTTAAATAGTGCACCTAACTGCTGATCCATTTCTCCATCCTTGTCACGCAACAAATTTTGTAGGGTTTGGGGCTGGTAAAGATGTTCCAGAATTTTATTGCTGCAGTCAGGATGAATGAAGGTGGTGTATAATCCCACCATTCCTTTTCTCTTCAGATGAAGTTTATGTTGATTCTTATTATCTGCAGAAATAATCTGTGGGAACTTAATGAAATAATTAAAACTCGCCCCATATTTTTCAATTTTAGCAACTCTAAATATTCAATCTGACATTTGACTAATCATGTAAATCTTTTTTTAAAAAAAGAAACAAAAACAAGCAATTCTTTCTTTGTAACATAACTTTTCTAGAAGGTTTTCTGGGTGAGTCACTGAAAGGAGACAAGACAAGAAGGCTGGGCAGTTGGTAGTGTGTGGGGACAGGCTGTTTAGCAAATATACAAAGGGAAAGTATATTATATGTTCTTCTATATTCCTAAAAGGTATGGCGCAAAGCTATATCAGAAAAAAATATGCCAAATCCTGTATCAGTTTTGCTGGGTAAAAGCTCTTTAGAAAAGCACATGAAAACTTTGTGTGAATATTTTTATAAAAAAATTCCCTTTTATCATTAAAAATGATTGAAAAACATCATCTTTATTTTCTGTTGGGAGACAAGGTATTTCTCCTTGATATTATAGGATTACAACAGTTTGTCATTGGTGATTTTCCCACTCCAGTTTATGTATTCCTCTCTCTACTGAGGTTGACTGATATCTTTAAATGACCTTATATTTTCCTTGGATATTTTACCTAGATGTAATCACTTTCAAGACTGGTCTTCAGCAAATGATGGGGGAAAAACCACTCAAGGGCAATGTAATGACCACATGCCCAAATTATTACAAATAATGGCTGAAGACAGTTTCTTTCCTAGTGTCTTTAATTCTCTTGTAAAATGCAGGAAATGTGTCACTTTAAAAAGTTGTAATTGTAATTGGTACTGTGGCAAGGACTGTGTACAGTTTCCAGTTTAGTTAAATATATGTCATAAATTAATATATTTAATTAAATATTGAAGAAACAAAAAGGTGCTACAACTAACAGAAAACTATTTAAAAATTATTTAATTCTTAAATATAACATGTCATCATCATTTTGAAGTTGTGCAAGCTGAACACCTGCAGCGCTAGAAATGGAAGATTCACAAGCAAGGATTATCAGCTACCCAATAGATGTCTGACTACTTGCCAGTTAGAAGGTCGGTCAATGTTTTGCCATTCTACATAAGCATATATATAGATATATATAGGATATATGTTATATAGATATATAACACATTACACTATGATATTTTGGAATAAATTTTACTATATAATCATATTAGGAGAATATGCTGAGAAAATAAAATATATTCGGATATAAGTATTCTACTTTTAATTATTTTCAAAGTAATTTCAGATATGAAGTGTGTAATTGCTTTCCCAGTTGATTATTGTACTGAAGTTTAAACAGCTAAATTTGGATATCTAGTTGTCAACAACTGAGCTGAGTGAAAATAGGTATTGAATTTTGGAAGAACCAGATAGTTCTACTAATATTTTCTGGGGAATATGGCATTCATACACCAGAGCGTCGCTATATGATTCAAAGGTTTAAATTATATATATATATGTGTGTGTGTGTGTTTGTGTGTATGTGTATGTAGCATATGCATACACACACATATACAAAATTATTCCAAGAACACAGCTTTTTCTAGCAATATACTTTTCCCAATTCAAGGACATGTCATAGTAGTAGTTTCTACCTAATACATCTGTAAAATATTCAATATGATGATTTTCATTTATGTCACTAATTCAGTTGAAAGAAAAACATTATATCATTACGCACACTTTGTTTATAGCATATTATTGACATTGTGAAGTTGAACACCTAAAAATTAAGAAATGCCAGCAGTTAGTCTACCATATCTTAAATCTTTTTCATAACCTGCAACACACCTTAATTATGTGATCATCCACTACTTTTTAATTGAGCCTTTCCTCATTTAATATATATAACAGATGACAGACATTCATTAACACCTACTCAACATTTTCTTTCACTACATCATTCAGCATGTGGTCCTAACATCTAGGAATTTCTTGCTGCATATTTTGCTCTCAAGACGGTACTATAAATTTTCATCTGAGCTTTACTGTGAGGTTGTAATGATGGTGCTTCCAAAATATTGATATGTTTGCTTTCACACCATGTGAATGAAAACCGAAGCACATACAAAAATTTTTAATTATTTACTTTTTTTTTCTGAATTTTTCACCTTAAATGCCGTGTTTTGAACATCACGTGGGACATGATGTATTTAAAGTCCATTACCTATAGTCTCAGTCAAAACTCTAGGCCACCTACACTTATATAAAAATGCCAACTCAGAAGTCCAGCACTCAGCACTCTGGAAAGAGGGATTATATAATTAGTGGTAAAACATTAGGTTATTAATAAAAATTATTTGCCTTTATAACTCAGAAGATGTGAATCAGAGTGAATGGATCCAATTCTGAAGAATAATATTTGTTTGGACTGTGGGAACACCTTTGTGTTTCTTCAGTGAATCTACAATGAAAAAAATTAGGATGTGTTCATGTAAGCAGAAGAATAAATTTTGTATTACCATGTCCAATGTTTTGTCTGCTTTTCCACCTATGTCATTGAATCTAACAAAAGTTTTCAAAAGTAATGGGTATAATAGCATTTAAACTGCTTCATGTAGTTAGAAGTATTGCTCATTATGGCTGTATGAAGACAGCTGTGTTAAATTAGTAAGCATGTTAGTTATGGCATTTCCTTAAATTTTACTGTTCAACTTTGCAAATGTAATAATGTTCTTGTAAGACAGATGGGCTTGCGTCTGTTATTTTCTTAGTTAAAAAAGAAGCTCACTCTGATTTTGAAATTCTAGCACCTGGATTCATACTAATTTTATTTGCTTCTCCACAAAAGCAGAAGCTTCTAGTTAGTTGGCCCTCATGTCTGTAAATACCCTTGCTCTTCTCTTAGTTATGTTTCCTAGGCAGTCCCAGCCTTTCTTATTTCACAACAGCTTCTTATCTGCTCTACATCTCCTGAAGTTTCTCCTTACCTGGCTTTTTTCCCCCTCAAGTTTTTGTGGATTTTGTTTTTTTTTTTTTTTTTTTTATTTTATTTTATTTTATTTTATTAGTTGGAGTACCTTTTTGTTCAAATTTAGCATTATACTCTTCAGAAAAGTTTTTCCCATTTGATTCCTAATTTCGATCTCAGTTTTCCAACTAAATAACTTCTTGTACTTGCGTTTTCAAACTATGTTTGCCCATGTACTTCTTCCTTTCCAACACTCATCCACAGTCAAAGGGATCAAAGGGTCATCTACCTAGGCTTCTATAGGGTCTTCAATGTGGTCGTCAACAACATACTTGTCTCAAAATTGGAAGTGGCATGGTTTGGAAGGGTGGACTGGAGTTGGCTGGCTGGATGCAACCCAAGATCTGTGCTTAATGGCTCTTTGTCTAGGTGGAAACTAGTGTCAAGTGGTGTCCCTCAGGGCTCTGTTTTGGGACCAGTGTTCTTTAATATCTTTATCAGTGACACAGACAAAGAGATAGAGTGTGCCCTCAGCAATTTTGCGTGAAGCCATGGCAGTGTGCTTGATAGAACAGAAGGAGAGGGTGCCATCCAGAGGGACCTACCTAGACAAGCTTAAGAATGGGAACCTCACGAGGTTCAGCAAGGCCAAGTGCAAGGTGCACTACCTGATTTGTGTCAATCCCAGACATGAGTGCAGACTGGCATAACTTACTGAGAGCAACACAGTGGAGAAGGACCTGGCGTTCTTATGATGATTCAATGGTGTGGTCTCACAGCCCTGAAGGCCAACCACATCCTGGACTGCATCAAAAGATGTGCAGGTCGCAGGTTGAAGGAGATGATTCTTCCCCTCTACTCTGCCCGTGTGAGACCCCGTATGGAGTTCTGTGTCCAGCTCTGGGCCACAAAGATGATCAGAGGGCTGGAACACCTCTCCTATAAAGATGGGTTGAGATTCAAGCTGTTCAGTCTGCAGGAGAGAAGGCTCCAAAGAGATCTTCTCTCTGTACCTTCTAGTGCTTTCTAGCATCTAAAGGGGGCTAGAGGAAGGCTGGGGAGGGACTTTTTACACAGGTAGGTAATGATAGGACAGGGGGGAATGGTTTTAAAATGAAAAAGGGGACATGTTAGCAGAAAAAAAAAAAAAAAGAACAAGTTAGATGTTAGGACGATATTCTTTACTATAAGGGTTATGCTCAGAGAAGCTCTGGATGCCCAATCCCTGGTATTCAAGGACAAGTTGGATGGGCCTTTGAGCAACCTGGTCTAGTGGTGTCCCTACCTGTGACAGGAGGGTTGGAAAGAGATTGTCTTTAAGGTCTCTTCTAACCGAAACCATTATATGATTGCATGATTCTATATGACTAGAGGCCTAGGGTGTTCACTCAGTGAGGCAGCAACAGAGGTGACTGAAAGAGGATTCTGGGGTGTGGTCAGGGCTTCCCCTGACCACAAACACTTCAGCAGCAGCCTTGTGAGGACGTGGGGATCCTCGGCAGCCAATCAGGTGAGGAGGGAACAGTGCTAGGAGAACCAGGAGACTTTCAAACATTTCCAGGGAGCATGAGTAAACTGAAGTGAGATGAACAGGAACAGGCAAATGACGGCATGGCATGGCAGTTTGGGCAAATGGGCATGGCATGTCAGCGAGGGCATGGCACAGCACTCGGCATGGCAGTTCACACAGGCAGCGTGAGCAGGAAGGGCGCCTCTCTAACCATCCAGGAGCAGCCAATAGATGCAGCAAACAGACTCAGTAGCTGGAAAGAAGAGTAAAGAAATCCTTTCAGCTCAAGTCTTATTAGCATATTAGTTTAAGCTTCCTCAGTTAAGGTGTCAACATGCCATAAGACTCAATCCTCTGTAGCTATGGGAGTCACTGAACCAGCCATGTCAGAGGTTTCCAGCCAGGCAGAGCTGCTGATGGCAGACATGGCTCGCCAGGAGTGGTCAATGGCAAGTTGAATATGAGTCAGCAGTGCCCTGGCAGCCAGGAGGGCCAACCCTGTCCTGGGGGGCATCAGGCAAAGCATCACCAGCTGGTCAAGGGAGGGGATTCTCTGCTCTGCTCTGCACTGGGGTGGCCTCACCTTGAATATTGTGGGCAGCTTTGGGCACTGCAATATAAGAAAGTTATTAAGTTATTAGAGGGCATCTGAAGGAGGGCAACAAAAATAGTGAAGGGCCTTGAGGGGAAGCCGTATGAGGAGCAGCTGAGGGTACTTGGTCTGTTCAGCCTGGAGAAGAGGAGACTGAGGGGAGACCTCACTGCAGTTACAACTTCCTTGTGAGTGGAAAAGGATGGGCATGCTGATCTCTTCTCTGTGGTGACCAGTGATAGGACTTGAGAGAATGGCCTGAAGCCGTGTCAGAGGAGGTTTAGATTGGATATTAGAGAAAGTTTCTTCATCCAGAGGATGGCTGAGCACTGGAACAGGCTCCTCTGGAAAACAGTCACAGTACCAAGCCTGCCAGAGTTCAAGAAGAATTTGAAAGATACTCTCAGAGACATGGTGTGACTCTTGTGGATGGTCCTGTGCAGGCCTAAGGACTGGACTTGATGATCCTTGTGGGACTCTTCCAACTCAGCATATTCTGTGACTCTGTGTCCTGCAAAGTGGCTTGAAATGTTTTTTGGGTTCCAAGGTAGAAATCAGGTGCATAACTTTCAAATTTCAGAGGAATAGGTACACTGAAAAGATTTTTTTTCTATGCGAAATTTGAGAAAAACTTGGCAGTAGTCTTACTATAAATTCTCAACTGACTTGAGATGATATATATATTTCTTTTTCTGTAGACTAAAAGGTAGATCCAGAAAGTTGTTTGGGTTTGTAAAAAATTATGTCATTTTCCAGATGACAAAGATCTCTTTTATGCTTGAATTCTTCTATTATTCAGAATTGTTCTAATTTGTGAATAGTTGTGTAAAATTCCATTTCCTTTTATTTCTTATAGATTATAAACCCATCTAGAGGCGTAAGTAGGTAATTCAGGAGTTTGTGAAGGTATTCAGTTGCTTTAACAGAGGTTCCATAACGCCATTTTTTTAGGTCATTATGTTTCATATCTGACAGCACCATGTGGTATCTCAGCAAAAAAAAGAAAGACTTCACACATGGCGCTATGATGAGGCAGCTGAAAGCCATCCTTGGGAAGAAATTAATTTCATCTAAATGTAGACACCTGCAACACAGACTTTTACATTCCAGCTAGTCATTATAGGGTCATTTTCTACTCAATGGAGAGCAGTAAGTACTTCAAGAGCCTAATTTATCTGAGCAAATGTCTATGTCTCCTCTAGGATGAGATGAACCATACCCTAAAGGTATATTTTAAATATAAAGGTACCTAACATGATTAGCTGAGATTTGGACATCTATATTGTAGACATCAGCATGTACTCAGATGAATAGGACTCGTGTCAGCAGAAGTGAAGGAATTTTCTGTCAAAATGAGTCTGCCAGATGATGATTATTCTCTAACACTGAAATGCCTAATTATCTTTTTGAGTTTGGCACATTGGCTTCTGGTGGTACGGGTTTTCAAATCCCACAGCTCAAAGTTAGGCTCCCTATTGACTACCTTGCAGTTTCAAACTCGTGGATGTGCTGACAGCCCATGCAACTACACTTTCCCAAACTGAAGAATGCAGCTACACTGAAGGGTCACTCAAACTCAATCAATCTTCCTCTCAGTATGGAATTATCATGGAAGGATTGCTTTTAAGCTCTGGATACTGAACTGATTGTCAACATAAACCAATACCTTCCTTGTTAATAGGTGTTCACTGAATTCAAGTATATGTGACTCAATATAGGATAAAACAAACCATGACTGAATAGCACGTGAAAAGGTGTAACAGGAGTTAAATGGAGGTAAATGAATCATGGAATCACAGAATTGTTAAGGTTGGAAAAGACGATTAAGATTATCATGTCCAACTGCCAACCCAGCATCACCACCATGTTCAACACTAAACCATGTTGTCAAGTGCCATATACACACGTTTTTGAACACTTTCAGGCGTGGTGACTCCACCACTTTCCTGGACAGTCTGTTCCAATGCTTTACAACATTTTCCTTGAAGACATTTTTCCAAATAGCAAATTCAAACCTTTCCTGGAACATGAAACACACAAATACACTACTATCTTCCACTGGGAGGATAAAACTTACTCACTTCTTATTGTCCAGCTCTGAACTTCAAACTGATGAGTTCACCCATATTTATTAAATAAATTGATTTATTTTTTAAGCCAGTGGGTCTAGACTTTTTTTAATTATTTTCCATTGTTCTATGGGTTATTTCTAAACTAAAATACAGATTTGAAAATAGTACTTGGGAATTTAAATATCACCTCAGTGATACAAACAGGTTAGATGTTATTTCTGTACTCCAAACCATAATCTTATATGTTTCATAGCCTACAAAAAGAGACTGCTGAATATTTCCTATGGTGTTTGTGCATTCATTACAAAGCTGCTCATCCAGAGAAAACAGCTGACTGAAAGATTATTTCAAAGCTGACCTTCTGTGTGGTGCACCGATGGCATCCCTTATAGTACTACACTTCAGTGTTGTAGCGTAGTTATTAGAATATCATCATATAAACAAATTCTGGTTTTCTCTGTCTAGTCAGGTTGACTATAAAGAAATGGCTGCCTTTTTTTAATGGTCAATTAAACACTTATGATTACATAGCCCAAGAATCAGAGCTTTCTTTACAGAAGATACTTGAGTTTAGTATGATCTGTAAATCAGCAAATATATTTTAGAACAAGTAAATGACTAGACATTAGTAACAAGCAGACTGAAAATATCATGAAAGCAATTAAAAATATTTATAGACTATGTTTCTTGAAACCAAAATAATACTCATTTTTTCAGGAGATGACTATTTACTGTAAATAATACAGTTAATGGCATGCATTCATCATATCTCACATTAATTAGATTTTTTTTCTTTCCGTTAGGATCTATGAAACAGTTTTAAGTACCAATGTCAACAACAGTTAACATGATTAAAACTGCAGTCCTAATAAGAATTTTATCCCAACTTGTATTAATGTTTATTTTAAAATGCTTCTGTGCTGTGGAGCCATCTGGTTCCTGCTAGTTATTGTACCTGAGTTCTACAATCATAGGACCCAAGGGAGATTTTCACCTATTTTTCTTCATGCTATAGCAGGCATTCACTACTTCATTCAAAAGAAATATGTCAACTGAAGTTCAGAAGCTGTAGTCAACAAGAAAATGTTTTCAAACTTTTAACACTGAAACTTCTTGAGAAGTTCCCTAATTGTACTGGCATATTTGCTGGCTGTGAATTTGAAATTGCTGATTTTCTCACGTTATCCTAGGAAGAAGGGAAGCGACAGTAGCAGTCAAAATCAGTCATCCTCCTGAATGTACTTTAAAAAATATACCAGTTTTGCAAATTAGCTTTCTTTAAACATATGACTTTCAAATCACCTTTTGAAGAATATTAAGATCAATTAAACAATGAGTAAATTCTCTTTTAAAAGAAGAAATCAATCAGCTGTCATTTTTTGATTGATTATTCTGGAATAGAGTGGTGTTTAATTATTAATTTATTGCACATTATTCTACAACTATAAAAACACCTTGTGAATTAGGTATGACATGTCTCATAGAAAAGGGACAGAAAATTTAGTTTCCCTTTTGAAGTCTTGTGATCAAGCATGTGATCATCTGCTCCTCATTTGGTAGGTCACTCCTGTTAAGTATAGCAATAAATTACTTTCTAATAAAGGTCAGATTTTTTAAGTAATAAGAGCTACAAAATTTCAACAGTCAAAACGAATACATGGTACATAGAGGCAAGGTTATATTTTACTGGTTTTGCCAATGGGGATTTTGCATGACAGGTGAACCAGTTTTGGGTGATATTAAAACACCGGGTAAAATATACATAAATAATTTAATTAGATGACACAGAATAGGGATACATGTAGAAAGGCATATATGTAACACTCAGAATTTTAGATGGACTGCTCCTCTGTATTCAGTAGTTTATAACATGACATGAACATGAATGACGATTTTAGTAAGAACCAGGTGACAGTGTCTTGATCAAAATGTTTACTAAAATCTTGGAAGGAAAGAAAAGAATCTAACCAGATCAGCTATTAAATACATCTGATTTCTCTACTAGAAATACACTCAAAAATCAGTAGAATCATTGCGTCCCTAATATTTCAAATAAGGTTCCAATAAGATTGATATTATCATCTACATGTTATGCAAGTGATGGTCATACCTACGTGATAATTTAAAGAGCTTAGAGACAAATTGCATTTAACATGCACTTTGTAACATCTCACCTGCAACCTCTTTTCTAATTGATTGTCACTGGGACTACTTTTGCTACTTTTAGATGCAAATAGGTGAAGTCAGACAACGGCCTTATGTAGCCTGACTTGTATAGGGGTAGCAGAGAACAGCTGGCTTGGCATAGCTGGTGAAGAGGAGAAATAAGGCTGGCTGTTCACATCTAATCTATATATAGGTATGGGACATTATATATCACCTACTCCTAGTCTTTGAAAACTGGTGAGTTAGAACAGACTGGAGCCCATGTTTGCAGTCATGAAGAATGCAATGAAGAGGGGCTCCACTAAGGCTAAGGCCAGTATTAACTAGATGTTAACATGCAGTCATGCAAAAGCACAAGTACACTCACTATTATAAAAATACTAAATATTATATAACAAAAAGTACAGTCAAGGCACAAGAAGAAGCATAGGAAAATAAAATTCATCTCCAGGTGAAGGAGACTGTGGAAGTTGGATTTTAAAATGAAAGCAGAAATGAGAGTGGTATATTGGCAAAAAAGGCCTTGAATCTAAAAACTAATCTCAAACTCTAAAAACTAATTCCATCTTGCTTTGAAACCCCCAGAAATCTCTCCTAGCATAAACTAGAATGATGCTCTCAAAGTAACACGTAACAATATTTTGCACAGACTCCAGCAAGAATCCCTTTTCCTGGGAATCTCTTCTGTTTTCAATTCTTTTAGATTTTGGGAACCAAACATTTCAGTATGATTGACAACTGCTGTCCTTTATGTAATAAAATAATAATAATTGTTATTAATAATAGTTTGTTTGATGATCCTTCCCTTTTAACTCCAGATATTTGATGATGATGATGACAATAATAATAGCAATAATAATGATAACAGTAACAACAACAGCAATAATAATAAATGCTGCATAATATAGGAGGAAAGTCTTGTGAATCTATGCAAGGGGGGGCAGGATTGAGAAAAATGAAAATTTTCATGTTTCTACTAACCTCAGTGCTCCTTTTCCCTGGCAGGCCTCCAAAAGCTTTCTCATTTATACAGTCTTTGGGGTAAAAAGGAGGCTGCCAGTTGCTGATTAAAGTCTCCCTTGGCTGTTGTCCTGCCTGACAGACTATCTTTTTTTTATTTTTTTTTTTCCTACTGGTTATTTAATATACTTTACTCTACAATTAGCCTACTGGGGCTTACTAAAGGCAGACACTCCTCTCCCTCTGCCTCTGGCTATATGCAGTCATACAAATGGTGCAAGTTTACAGAGTTATCCAGAACAGTTTGCTGGGAAGTTATACACAGGAGCTTCTACTGAAGCTTTGTTTCTAAAGTTGCCTTTTCAGATATATGCAGTGCTGCTAGAACTAAGGAGAATCATTGTAACAAAAATGCATTCATCTAATTATTGTAAAAATATTCAGCATTTTGTTTTACACAGGAGTGAAAAAAAATTGAAAAAAATTTGCTACCAAAAAAAAAAGGTAGCACTGGTATGCCACTGCACATTGATTGAGAATGTTTATGTAATGCTGCATCTGTTTTCGGTTGCTCTCATCTGTTTTAGGAAGTTCATGACAGCAGTAAATTACTTGTCTGTATAATCCTTAGCAGTTATGGCTACCAGTACCATGGGCAGAGAGACACTCCCTGGTTTCACCCTTTGTCATATCCCCAAATACTCCCAATTCCAACTGCAGAGTTCGAATTATTCCTACTTAAGAAAATCAGACATTTTGGAGAAATTTTGACTTTCATGTAAGCTAAGAGAAAGCATAAATTAGCCAGAGCAGAACAGTTTACTTTCCATAGTTTTACCAGATGAGTGAAAGGTTCCAGAAAGAGTCTAGCTCTGGTCATATATGTTGCCAACAAGAATTTGGCTTACAAGAAAGATATCTTCTGCTGGTAATGCCTCCTGCAGACCCAGGTGCTGTGTGCATCTGAGTCTGCAGTTCACTCTGGCTTTGAGTCTTGTATGTGTCCTGAGTGTGTCCTGCCTCCTAAAATAGGTGTCAAAAACATGAAAAAGCCTGGTGCACAATTAAGAGAAATTATTTAAGTAATTTTGACACATTTAGTGATAGCCTTCTGGAGGACTATCTGACCAAGTGCAAGAATAATTGATAAAAATGACTACATTCCCTAAAAGTTTTAGAAACTGTAATAAAAAGCTATGCTATAAATCCAAAATGACCAGTAAAACTCAGGGGAAAAGTGAATATGATCTCTTCCCAGTTATTCTAGCAGAGACAATATAATTTTTGAACTTCATGACAGCTCTATTGCTTTTTGTGCCATGATTTGGCAGTGTATTATGGGTACCTTAATCCAGAAATGCTCTTTCATCCAAGACTGCAAAGTCAAGACTTTTCTTGTCATCCTTTTATGACATTGTAACTTGAAAAAGATCCAGCACTAAATACAACAGAGAAAATGGACCAGAAATCAGCACTATCTGAAACGCATTTAATTCTGAGTGACTGAGTAAAAAATTAATCATTATGAAAAGGGCAACACTTTTGTATATATTTGTTTTTCATGAAAATAATTACGAATATACAGCATTTTACACTTTTGAAAGGAAAATTGTATATTAAAAATTAATTTATTTGAAAGATATTTCTTAGGTTGCAGAAATAGATTGTGTATACAATTACAAAGAGAAGGAAAAGAGAGAAACTTTCTGCAGTGTTATATTTGGGATTCATCACACCTAAGAGAGAGAGAGAGAGAGTGAGAAAGAGAGAGAGAGAGAGAGGGGAGAGATGGAACATCGAGGTCTAGCTACTGTTGAGTGGTTTTGTAAGTAATGGAGAGAAATAGTGTTTCAGAAGGCATCTGATCTTTCCTAGACACCTGTCTAGTGAGGGGCCTATTGTTTTCTATTGAGTACACAGCATAAGATAACTCACCTAGGTTTATATAACTGTCATAGTTATTTATGACAGATAAATTCACCTGTATCACTTAAATACATGCATAACACAAACATGAGACAGGAAGACAGCTTCTACCCCCCCAAGGAAACTGAAACTTCAAAATTAGATAAAAGATGACAGAAGTATAACAAAACCCAAACAAATCACAACCTCAACCACAAACCACAAACAAACAAACAAAACCCCACAAAAATCCCACCACAACTGAAAAACCCCAATCCCAAACTCTCCTGAAAAGAAAAAAAAAAAAAAACAAAACAAAAAAGCAAAAAACCCCATCAAAGAGTAGTATCATCCCTGGTGACTGTCATCACATAGTAAGCATAGAACAGCTTCACTTACGCCTTATGTAATTCTAATAGAAGAGATTTCCAGGAAGTTAGTGGTGTAAGTTTGCAGGTGTTTTAAAGTATCAAAGCACACATTAAGAAAGATTATCTGAACGTTTCACCAATTAATTCAGACATGTGGCTGCCTAAAAATGGTATTGTCTCAGAACTAATAAGCAGAAAGATTATGGACAGATCAAATATAAGCATCTGTAAAGACGTTCAGGTCAAAGACAGCATTCAGTTTGTGGACCTGAAACTTTTTGATAGCTCAAATGGAGCAGAAGGACAATGTGGAACAAAAGAACAAGACCTGTCTTCCAGAAACTTTGAACCTGAGCTGCTGAAGGGGTTGTCATGAGAAGATACCAAAATTCTAAATCCAAAACTTACAGAATTATCCAAGATCAGCATTTCAGTGAAAACACTGATGGAGATCACAGTTATATACACAGTTTAATCAGTAGTTACTTGAAGAAATGATAATAGCAAAATTTAGTTATTGATGTTTTCATGCTTGGTTAGAGTTAGAAATGTTAAGTACACAATTAAACTTTACATCAGATGATAGGTTATTTATGAAAGCTTTCTTAAAACTTTTTGACTTTATTAAGCTGAGGAAATAAAAAGCCAGATAATAAACATGATGTATGTTTTAGTTATCAACAAGCTTGTATAGAAAAAATAATTGAAGTTCTAAAGTATGACTATATTGACCTTATTCAGTCATAGTAAATATTACTCTTTCAAAATGTGAATTGCTTCCATAGGACTCCTGGAAGAGTAATGTGAAGAACAGTGACAAAACTGGGCTGTATGCGAAGACACTGCCTTAATCAAATTCTCAGTAAAAATACAAGTTTCATTATATACATTTTCACAAAGAGGAAAGAAGCTGTAGTCTATCCAACCAATATGAAAGTGTACCCACAAAAAGTAAGCCTGGCAAAATAAGTTAATGCACATTTATGGTAAGTGCTTTGTATGTTTTGTTTAGAAAGTGTACTATGCAGAACAATTAACTTAAAAGGATCAAGTACGTGTGGGAAGGGAGATTAGCAGAGGAGACTGCAACTAAGGAAATGTTTTGCAGATGTACTGCATTTAAATTAATAAAATCTCATTAGGTTTTATGTTTGCCAATAACGGCTGGAAAAGTTACCATACATTGTAGGAACAATTACCCAAATCTTCACTGTCTCATTAGGTTTGTCATACTGTTTTCATTATAATACATTAGAACTTGCAAGTGAGCCTTCAGTAATGACATATTGTTCCAATTCTCCTTTCAGCAGGCTCTAAGATATTTTAGTATTTGTGTTATAAGCCAGCAGGTGTCTTCACTTTGGTTTTTTTTCTGAATTGGTTTTATACATAGACCTCCAGACAGAGTGGAATGTAAAAGGGCTTTCAACAACCACATAAAAATGAGTCTGATTAGAGTAGAGCAATACACACTATTTTTATGTTTTTATGATAATTCAAGGTACTAAAAATGTGCATCTTTAGAGTATACATCTATTCCTCTAAGTCCTGTTAGTGAAAGCTGTATTAATGTAGATAAACCATGTGATATATAAAGTTTGCAAATCTGCATAACAAATGGAAGGCATAAAGCTGATTTGAATATCTAAAGCATTATAAACTTCAATGAGAACAACCAACACTGTTTGAGCTTGTAAGGCACTTGCATTCAAATGAGTAAGATTTAAAAAGGATATGGTTTTTATAATACTTTGAAGCTTTCTGCTTCAGGTCTTAAGAAGCTCAAGGTTAAAATAATTATTGGATTTAAGTGAGGAGGGGAAAATGTTTAGAAACAAACTGAAAAAGAAATCAATTATGTCTATAACTA
This sequence comes from Anabacerthia variegaticeps, assembly GCA_035583185.1. Lineage (NCBI taxonomy): Eukaryota > Metazoa > Chordata > Aves > Passeriformes > Furnariidae > Anabacerthia > Anabacerthia variegaticeps. Next base: position 65,455,969 of record JAWWEW010000001.1, read on the forward strand.
TTTGGCATAAATGTCACATGACCTTCAAAAAATGAGATTATTTTTTGTCCTCTCCATGAGAAAATAAAACTCCAGTAAATGAGCTATCTTGTATCTGCAGTGTTAGTGTTGTTCATTGTAGCTAAATAATGAAGGAAAATGTTAAATAACACATTAAGTTCTTGGACATTCTGATCACCTGACAAGGATATTATACTTACTCTGTCTTAACAGCTGGATTTTCATCTTTTTCAGAATTGGCAAAAAGTGAAAACAGAATCAGACAAAATAGTGAAAAATGAAGCGAAAGAAAAAGTAGAGCAGTCTATAGCTGGTACTGAGGGGCATTTACCATCTTGTCCAGTCCTGGATCTCTCGTGGAAGAATGTGAGGAAAAGAAACAAGTGATACATGCTTAATATAATTTTTAAATAAATCAGCTTAACAATTAATTTCAATTAGATATAGAGCCAGTTGTCTAAAATCAAACAGCTTATTAAAAGTACCACAATTAAAATTGAATTCTTGTCCTGATTTGATAAATAATTACTGTTTCAAGTGATTTCCAAAAATTTCTATATAATGTATTAAATCATAGACATCTCTGTACATAAACAAAGCAGCTGTATTCAGGGCAGGAAATTAATAAAGAGTACAAAATGGTCTCTGATCCACTGCCTATTTTGCCTTTACCACAGCCTCACCACAGCTGCTGTCACCACGGAACAGAATGACAGCTATAGTTGTGATAAAAATTGTTAATATTAATTGCTTGGAACAGCAAGTTTCATCAGCTTTCCATTAGCATGAAACAGCATGAGATTCCTCTCAACGAGCATCAGGCACAGTGTAAACATCTCTAATGAACCACCTATTACAAACAGAAGTATGTATATAAGAAAATTAAATGAACCAAACTCTAGCAGTGTATATTTCTCCTCTTGAGAGCAATTACGGTGAGTATATGTGGATTTTACCCCCAGTAATGGATTAATATAGTAAGGTCATGCACTCATGACCAGTGCCAGGTCCTGCACTTATGTCACAACAAGCCCATGGAGCACTACAAGCTCAGAGAACAGTGTCTGGAAAGCTGCCCACCAGAAAAGGACCTGGGGCTGCTAGTCAATACCAGGAGTGTGCCAATGGCATCCTGACTTGTATCGGAGAGAGTGTGGCCAGCAGGACCAGGGCAATGATTGCCTCACTTTATTCGACACTGGTGAGGCCACACCTCAATTCCTCTGTCCAGTTTTGGGCCCCTCACTATAACAATGACACTGAGGTACTGGAACGTGTCCAGAGAAGGGCAACAAAGCTGGTGAAGGGTCTGGAACACCAGTCGTAGAAGGAGTGGCGAGGGAGCTGCAGTTGCTTAGCCTGGAGAAAAGGAGGCTCAAGGGTGACATTATAGCTCTCTACAACTACCTGAAAGGAGGTTGTAGTGAGCTGGGATTGACCTCTTCTCCCAGGCATAAGAATTTTTATAGAGGTAACAAACTCGGGTCATGTTGGTGGATAAGACAAAAAGAAATAGCCTCCATTTGTGTCAGGAGAGGTTTAGATTGTCTATGAGGGAAAATTTCTTTACTGAAAGAAAGAGTTATCAAGCATTAATATAGGCTTCTCAGTGAAGTGGGTTAGCAGCCATCCCTAGAGGTGCTTAAGAGATGTGTAGATGTGGCACTTAGGGTTTAGGGGTGGAGTTGGCAGTAGTAGGTCGATGTTTGAACTTGATGATCTCAAAGGTCTTTTCCAGTCTAAACAATTCTATGACTCTATGAACCTGTCAGGGCTGGGGATCACGGGGAAGATGGCTGGAGGGGAAGTAGGAAAAACCTCACCAACCCTTAGGAAAATGAGAAAATCTTCAAAAAGTTCTTAAGAAAATTTAGGAAATATAGAAAATACAAATCAGAGAAGTTTTTGTGAAGACCAAAATGTAAAAGTATCCTTCAAAGCCTTTTGAACACTAAAGAAATATCTCATGGAGTTTCAGAAACCTATTCTCTTCATAGAATACTGTTTATTTTGCATTAAGTATGCACCTTGTCTTGTATTTATTAAACAGATCTGAAAGTCTAAGAAAAGACATGCAAAAACATCGAATTATAGGACTGCTGTGACAAAGACAACCAAAAATTATTCTGATTTCAAACAAATACTTTCATGGGACCTTTTTTTGACACAGGTAAAGAATAGCATCTCCCAGGCAACTCAGTTGGAGCTCTTCAATGCTACTCTTGAGACATAGTGTCATGGATGTCATAACAACTTTACACCTGGACAGCTTGCTCTCTTACCCCATATTACTCCATTTTACCTTCTGCCTGATGGTCACCCCTGCTGTTACTTATTACTGTATTGATACCCTTGGGTCTGCTCTTTTTGAGATACAGGTTTTCTTAATTAATGTATTTCTTGCTATTCTATTTTTTTTCACTTTTAATTTATCCATGAACTTTAATTAAGCTCCTTCATCACGGCTCACAGGTTTGGCAAGCTTCACGTGTATATATATATCTGCTCACCCAGCAAGATGACCCAAGTTTGCTAACTCTATAAAATAAATTCTGTTACTTCCATTAATTTCTTGCATAAGAAAGTTAACAACAAGAAAAATGGGATAAATATGGGAAAAATGGGATTTATATTTATTGTTTTCATCATGGAAAGTTAATTTTTTATCTTTTTTTTTTAACAGAGAAAATATACTGTGTGTAAACATAAATTAGATGAAACTAGATTGTGCATATTCAAATTATTTTTTTTAACACTTACTCTGAATTAAAAAGTCTAATTCTTCCCTGAAAGTGTTAGGCAACAGTAGAGTGCACCCCTTCACATGTACCTACTTCACCTGTCTTTGACATTTTTTCTGTTCACATACCTATCCATAGTTAAATTTATTTACACATCAATCAATTAAAGGCGTCAGAAACATTGTATTTTGGTAAAAAAAAAAAAAAAAGAAAAAAGAAAAAAAAAAAAAAGGGGGTGAAACTGGTTGGTCCTGTAAATATCTGCTTGGATTTTCCAGGTACCTAAGGATTTCTATTTTACCTCATGAACTAATTACTAATTTACCTATGAACTGTAAGCATGAACTTTACTTTCTCATCTCATTTGCTTTAGATTACACTGTACAAAACTCCTAGAAGATTCTTGGAAAATACTCTCATTGATGAGAATGTCAGTTAGTACCATGCATCAAACTAGTCTACTGACTTGAGAGAGCTGCATGCTAGATTGTCTTCTAGCTAGTGTTATTACTAAGTTTCTTTTTTCCCCCCTTTTTCCTCTATATAATCTTTTCTGAAATATCCTACCTCCCTAAGAGGTTATAAAAACTAACAATGCAATCCAAATCTTGACTAGAGCAGACCAAATTTTTTTACCTTTTGTCCCTGGTTTCTCATTAAAAACATGTAATATTATCGTTGTGTCCTGAAGGATGGGACTTCACCTGGTTTTCAGTTGGAGCAGGAGCAGCTTGAAGGATTATTCTGAGTCAAGAAGACACAGCAGTTCAACTTAGATGAGTTCCCTCTCCTGGAGAAAATATGGCAGGTTGGATAGAAATGGCCCGTACTTGGTACCTGATTTACTAAATGATATTTAGTCCTGTTTAGGCTCTCTGTGAATAATACCCAGTCTTTTAGAATGTAATGTGATCCCTCTCCAAATTCACAGAACACAACTACTTTGCCCTTAGCCATCAACTGGTTTAGTTCAAGAAGCTTGTGCTGAAGTGCCAGGAGAACAGTGTTCAAGACTGCCACTAATCAAATAATTGTTTGATTGAATTATATGATCAAATACCAATGCATCTACTAAAAATCCCACCGAAATTAGATTAAGGAATTATAACAAAGTTTCAAAGTCAAACACTTAAAAGCTAGGAATACCAAAATTAGGGCTAATCAAGCAATCTGAAATCTACCTCATGAGTTTATTCATTAGGAGCAGCTTTTACTTTATGTTTCACTTACGTCTGAAGATTACTTAAAAGTACAATATTGTTTTTGATCTTTGAACATAGACTTTCTTGGGATGAAATTGTAATGGATGCAGAATGCACCTGTATAAGTTACATCTACACGGCATACAAGCACAACTGCATTCTGCAACTCTTAAGAGAACATCTATCATTGATTAAGTGGAGCTACTTGAGCAAGACTGCCTATTTCTAGATTGGCAGTCTGGACTCTCAGCAAGGTATCCTAAAAATTAAGAGCCCTTTTCTGAGATGTACATTGTGTTGTCTTGGTCATTATTCCTTTTTCAGAAGAGGAGCTGAAATCCAACTTCTTTATTCCTGTGTCAATGCATACTACCAAATCATGTAAATACTTTGAAATTTACCCATTAACAGTGCCAGAAACCAATAATAAGCTCGTGGTCTTTGAAATGTATGGCAAATGACCACATCCAGACCTATAATAAAAACAAGAAGAGCAGGAAGTTTCAAATAACAAAAGAAGGATTTTTGCAACTATTAGAGAGGTTTTTTTCAGATTTAGTTACATAATTTGGCACACCTCATTTTTTCTAAATTATACTACTGAACTAAAAGACAACCAAACAAAAAAACCCCAGCAAAGGATAACTAGTACCTGCTAACTCGACTGCCCATGTAAAGTCACGTGCTAATAGACTCTCCCTCACAGCAATAAAACAACAGTAACAATAACTACCTGTGTCATTCCATGTAATCTTTGGGTTTCTTTTCAGACTGAAATAAGTATAATTGTAGTGAGGAGAAATTCTAGTTACTTGCATAGAGCCTTAGAAAAGCTGAAATTACCACTTATCAATCTTTTTCTCATTTACTTCTTTGTAAAGCATGAATTATTTCATCGAGTTTATTCTTTAGCAATTGATGAAGCTAAGTACAGTAGTGTACAGTGACTGCTAATGAAAATCAAGTCAACCCACCTTCTTTATAAGTATTCTAAAATCACTATATTGAAATGTACCGTGTTATCTCCACATAAAAACCTTAATAATATGTCAGTTTGATCTTAAACTGTAGCCTAAAAAATATTATAGACAGAATAAATAAAAAAGAAAAGGCCACCCAGAGGTACAGTACACTGGGATCAAAGGTTTTTAGATTTCAGAGTTGCTGGATCATAAATTCATGCTGCTGAAAGAAGTAAGACAATTTCTTAGTTTCAAAACACCACCTAGGTCTTACGAAAGCCACCAAGAAACAGTGGATACCTTGCATCTTGGAAGTATTACTCTTTTAAGAATACATCTTGTAAACTACTGGAGTTTCTTAGTCCTTGGTTTATGCAGAGAGCTGTAGGTCAGAGTATTTGCATCAGCTTTACTTTCTCATATTCATTACTAGTTTTCATGCATCACTAGTGAAGCATAAGAAGTTCTCAAAAATCTGGACACAGTCTCTAAGACTGAAAAAGTGCTGAATTAATGATATCGCTCATGACTTGCAGTGAGTTACAAGCTTTGGAGGCTATGCTAGAGAAGTGTGAAATAACTCACTATGGCTTCTGGTACTAATAACTTATGAAGTACTCACAGGTATGAGATAAACCCCATAAGTTACTGTAGTCTATATCATCTCTCTGTTATAACTAGAGATGTATGAAACAGCCAAAATTCAGCCCAAACCCCCAATGTTCTATCATTAAACTGAATAGATCAGCATATTTATTGTTTCTGCTGCTTTTTTGCGTTTAAATTTCATTTGCTTTCCTTTAACTTCTGTATTATTTTGATAATTTTATTCTTTTTTTTTTTTTTTTGCCTAATTTATTTTTTCTTTGTTGTAAACAACAATTAAGACAAAATCCCACCACTGTTTATAGTAATCACATCAGTCAGACAGAATCTTGGTCATCCTATTTCCATCAGCAAAATTTATTAATTCACTCCAAGGGCAAAGCAGCTAAAACAGATTAAAAACACTACTCACAGAGAGTGAGACCAAGCTTTTAAACTCAGTCCTGTGCTAGAATGAGCCCAGGAACAGAGAGCAACAATTCCTTTTTTTTTTTTTTTTTTTGCTTTGCTGTAGGGGGAAGTCATTTTACTGCTGCCTTTTATAATACATGGTTTATCTTCCCCCTTGTGAATTGCCCTGTTTGGCATATTACAAAAAGCAGAATTAAGGTTCTGTATATGTCTTATGCATGTCCTTTCAATACCCCCTAGAATTACTCACCCCAGGGGGAAATATAACATTTGCCACTCCTTGTTCTTCTCCATGTTTTAAGGTTCATTATGCTGGCACTGAAGGACAGAGGGTATATAGTTCTTCATTCATTCCTGCGGTTTCAATTAAGGTCAGCCACAGTTTCACCTGTAACATAACAATTACAAGACAGAAAACAAATCATGACAATGTAATTCAGGATGTTTTAACAACACGCTAAAAGACAAAGATCCTAAACCAAATTCATAATAGATGGATACTATTTGAAGGTAGAGATCAGAGGTATAAGTTATGTTGAAATAAAATACTGTGAGGTGACCTCATGACAATTTTCTGCTACAGTACTGACAGGGTTTTATAGAAGATGCTTTGTCAAGATAGATAAGAAAACAACTAGATGTATTTATACAGCAGTTTGGTTTATGGAGAAAAAAAAAAAAAAAAGATAATTCTTCTGCTAAAAAAATAATTGGGATGCAAAAAACTCTCAGCCAAAAGCATTCTTCTGTGCAGATAACAGTGAGAAAGATGCTTTACAATGGGCTGTTTAGGGCTACAGAGATTCACACTAGTTAAGAATTTGTCCATGTAATTCTAAGGAGAGAAAGATAAAGAGAATGAAAATACAATGACTCCCTTTTCTCTGCATCTGTCTAAGACTCAGGCATAATGTGTCCAAACACTCAGTTGGAAACATTTTGAGAATAGACATGTAGCCATTGAGTGTGAGGAGAACAGACTTGCTGAATGTTTCAGTCTCTGTATATATGCATTTTGTTCCAGTGACTGGTTGTCATTCTGGGTCATTGCTGATAAAGGTCCCACTAGAAGGGAGTGAAAGATTTACCCTAGATTAGGCAGTGTCTGTGTCATTAAGAATTCTGCTCTCAGATTCATGCAGGTGGCATGAGAGTTTACAGGCAACACATACTTGTATCTAAACAAAGGATCACTTTTGTTTGGCATTTTACCAGAATTTAAAAAGGAACATCATGTCATATAATGCACAATATATAGAGAACATTTTGGGGGAATGTTTACAATTTTCAAAAGATACTGAAATAGCTAACCTAATTGAATCTGTGGTGCCTGCAGAATATCAGTTCTAAGACCATAAAACATTACTGTTGACTTATCTAGAACAGGCTTGCTCTGTTTTTTATAGGTTCATAATATGCTGTAACATCAGCTGTAATATAACATTATGTATTTCAATACATACAGAAAACTCTCTACTGAATTTTTTTGCTCAAACAAGTCTTAAAAAGCATCAGTCTTTCTAGGCAAGTGGCCTGTTGGTGATTCATCAGTATCTCATTTTCTCTAATCTGAAAAAAAAAAAAAAATCACAATAACAGCAATAAACCTTTGGAGACTACAAAAGCTTCCCATCACTGTCGTCTTTGCCTTTGTCACTCTTGTGTTCAGAATTGCCTGTCACATCTTGTTCCATTTTTGATTGTAAGGCCCAGATCCATAAAGAGACTGGCTATGTATTTTGCATTCCTTATGTCACTGGGACAATATTAGAACAATATTAGAACTATGATAGGATTTTCAGATCAAGACCCAGGCTTCTGATCCTTTTACCATAATGTCCTCCCAACTAAACTAAAAAGCTTACTTGCTCTATCTCCTTGCTGCTGTTAGATTGAATATTCACAGCTACATAGATGGTAAAAGAAAAGCAGAAAATGTGGAGAAATAGAGAAAGTTCCTTGCATTTAATTCAACTAGCCTCTGCTTCTGCTTCTAGATTGTCAGACAACACATTATTTTTGCAGAATTCTGATTTGAACTTAAATCTGCACTGATTAGGAAAACAGTTGCACTTGCTTGTCACTTTAGTAGATTTTTAGAGTGATTTTAACACTGCTGCAAAGCTAAAAGCTGGGGTATATAATTTCTATGGTGTGAATTTCTCTAATATAGCATTAGGCATGTACAGGAGATGCATATGCTTCTATGTCGGTGTAAACTGGTTTTATAGACAGACAACGGAAAAAGACACTTCTTGGGTCAATTCAGCTGACACATTTTAGATATTTACATTGGTTTGAGATAAATCACTCATTAGCAGTATATATTCCTCTTTACTGACTACAAAAAGAAGACAACATAAATAGTTGAGATGTTGGTGCCTAGAAGTTAAACTTCCACCTTTAGTAGATAAAACCTACTTCAACAGGTCTTCGAATAGATGTGTCTGTGCCCATTTTCAGAAGTATGACTTGGCTGCCAAAGGTTTTGGGTTCAGTCCCAGTCTCAGACTAATAAAAAAAATATGGAGAGTTGCCTCTATTTTATTTGATCATATTTTAGGAGCTTTTTTTATTGGCTTTCAGGCACTCAGGAAGAAGGGTTTTCTCATTTTTATCTATAACATCCACTTTAAAAGCCTCCACTTCTTTTAAGCTGGAATATTTGGACAGTTCCTAAAGAGCAAAGACTTATGATGAGCACTAATCACTCACTGACTATAAAAGAAAACTGGTTATGATGCCAGTGTCTGTATTGCCAATGTCCACATTTAGTCAAAAGAACTAAATTCCAGAAGTTTTAAAAAAGAATACAGTGGATCATTTTCAATACTCGGATGCATGGTTAAACTGCCTAGAGGAAAAATGGCTCAATATTTTAGTATTAAATTGAAGTTTCTTCTTTTGAAGACTGCATTTTGGTTTTGTCTTTCTCTTCCCAGTGCATCAACTTATGCTTTTTTCTTGTTTGGCCAACTCCTTCCGTTCCTTTTACTCTTTCTATGTGGTAACAAAAGGAAAGTAAAACCAGAACTATTTGGATTACATGGAATGAGTTATATGAACTTATCTCTAGTAATTTCTTTTGTTCTGAACTGGTCCTATACAGTTGAACATACTAAACCACATTTTGTTCAGATTTCTTTTAAATTTCGGGTGCAATGCTCTAATTTTGATGTTAGATTTATGTCACATTATCTAATCTTCCTTTTCTTAGTAAAAGGTAAATGCATGAATGTGTAGAATGAAGTACTAATCTTTGCAAACAAATTCGAGGTTTTGATTCTCTTGGACACCTATAGATTTACGGTGCAGTTCTTTATGTAATCTGAGGGGTTTGCTTCATCTAGTAAAACAGCAACTCCACTTACTATTTTAAATTCTTTGAAATGCAAAGTTGCAGACAACTCCTCTTGTGTCTTTCCCTGTTAAAGCATTCATCATCACAGTCAACCAGGTTTAGGTTTTCAAAAATATGTTGGCATTTAAGCAGAGTGGCAGGTTTTGGCATGATTCAGAAAGATGTCTGAGAAGGTGGGGCACTCAACTGATTAAAACTTTCGTTTTGAGTAGAAGTTAGGCAATTATTCTGTTTCAGTGTTCTTACAAGTATCTTCTATGTACCTTTCGAAGCTCAGTCTAGATCTTAGAGAGGGCCCTCATGCAAACATTTAATAATACAAAAGATAATGTTGAAAATCTATTTTACTTCGAGAAAAAACAAAAGGTCACTCAAAAAGTTCTGATCAACAGGAAAATATTAGAAGGAAAAAAAGCAACAACCACGTTCAAGACAAGAATCTCAGAATAATAAAATATTTTAAAAAATTCTTTCAAGAACTTTACTAAAAATATTACTCTAGTAATACAGTTAATTATATTATATTAATGATATTAAGTTGTGAAATACATTAAAATTAGAAATTTTATGTGAACAATCCTATCAGAAGAAAACCTACAAACAAACAAACCTATGTGGAATCTTTCTACAGCCTTTAGTTTAGAATTGCTATCAGGTGATCAACAATGTGAGACTTTCTAACACTCTGAGAAAGGAAGTGAGATTTTCCTTTCCCCTGCAGGGGGAAATGTCAACACGAGCAGGAGTTTACTGTCATAGTAATATCTCTTTGAGACACAACCCTTCTTTTATTTTCTAAAGACTACTAACTAAATGCCATTATAACATTATTGCAAATATTGCAAGTGAATAAATTTATTTTTAAACCTCATCTCTGGGATGACAGGATGTAACATTAGCCTGTAATTATCTGACAACTGTGATGTTGTTCTGTGGCCCATACTTATTCTGGAAGTGAAAACATTTTTTTCTTCTAAATTTTTTATCTGACATTCCTTTATTGTTTTAGTTTTCTGATTTCTTTGTTTTGTTTTGTTGGTTTTTTTTTTTCCCTATAGACCAAAGTATTTAGAATTTGACTTTAAGTCTGTCCTTTTTTTTGCCTTTTAAAGTTCAAAGGATCAGAGTTGGTGTGACATTTAATTTACTCTTTTTTCTTCTTTCTTGATTGCAGAAAACATAAGATAAAGATTTGCCTGTAAATGTTGATGATACTCGAGAACACACAAGTGTATGCTTCAACATTTTGTTAAGTTTTAAAGATATATTTGACATGAGTATAAATGAAGCCACTTAAACACTATGGTACTCAGAATGAGTACCAAGATGAGCTCATATCTCACCACTTCTTAGAATCGCATTGAATTGCACTCAGGAATATAATGGTCTGATTTGATGTCCATACAGAGGCCGTGCTACTCACCATTGACCCATATCTGAAGTTTCACAAAAAGGAATAGTCTTTGTACATCTTTGAATTCTTATCATTCCCTATCTCCGCTAAGCTTGAGTGACAGAGGCAGAAAGTAAAATCTTCGTTACTTAGATATTGGTATATTCAGGGCCAGAGGCTCATGAGCATCTGCAAAGCACCAGTCCTGAAGCTTCAAGATTTACCGGGAGTTTTACGTTTATTTAAGACTCCAAGAGACTTCATTCAACCACCCATGGGTTTTAAGTTACCTGCAAGAAGGAAAAAAAAGAGTAAAGGTAGAAAATAGAGACTGAGGAACGAAAGTAAAGAGAAAGAGAAGAGGATAGAAAAATATTTACTGCCAATAGGTCACATGATGGCAGCTTCCAGGAGAAAAGGCAGGACCAGATGAAGGCCCTCTGCACCTTTATTTATGTTGTTTGACTACCACAGCCATTCCTCCCAGTCAGGACATTTGGTTCACTGATCACTCAGTGTCCTCCAAGCCAGAGTGAGAGGTGCCACAGCTAGTCAGAGGCTCCAGGGGGTGTGTGTGTGGGTGGGCTGCCAGGACAGCCTTATTTGGTGGACAGCTCAGCCAGGTGAGTTCCATGCCATGTGTGCCCCATGGACTCAGCCATGCTGGCTGCAGACTTTGTGCCTCCTGAGCCATAAGGCTGCAGGCCCAACCATGGCGCCTCCCCTCCCCTGACAGACACACAGACAAGATGGAAGATCTGACACAATAACTCAGCAACTTGGTGAGATAGGAATCCAGGCTCTCACAGCTTTGCTTTGACCATACGCACAGCGTTGACCGTACGTTCCTGTCTGCTCTGCTATCTACAAGTAACTTCAGGACGTGACTGAAAGACACGGCAGCTTGTTCTAAACTGTATATGATCAAAAATAGAGGAATCTGGTTTTTTAATATACAAGATTTCCATGAGGATTTGTGAGGGAATCTTAACACCTTCTATTGCCTCAAGAGAACCTATTTAGTTTTATGATAGAGAGTGTTGAAATATTTGCATCTCATTGCTGCACAGCTCTCTCCAACTTACAAAGATTTTGTACATCTTGCTGTTCTAAGATAGAACTTCAAGGGAGATTATCGTTTTTTCACATTCTTTGACATCAAATATGATCGCTCCCAGTAGCAGTTAGGAAGCATGTGGGAGTAAAACACTTTGTTACTGACTTCTTGTCCATACAGAAGTGACAGAAAAAAAGAGTGGAAAATGGAGAAATGGAAAGATGAAAATTTTAGAAGTTCAATTATCTAAAGTATGTGTTTTGATTTTAAAATGATTTTTAAAGAAATGGGAAAATTAATGGATATAATTTTTAATTTGACACAGGAATCTTGTTATATAGGATATTTTCTTCAGCATTAAATTCTCAGAAACAGTTCAAAGATTAAATTAATCTGATACAGTCTACTTCAATCTGTTGAACTATATTTCTCTTTGAGAAATGCCATTGTTTTAATAGTGTTACATGATTATCTAAAAAAAAACAAGGTAAGGATAAAACAATATAAAAATGATAAACCGATAAAAAGTATTTTCTTAGCACCTAAGAGTAACACAATGTTATTACTGCCAGTTTAATTTGAAAAATCATATAGTTTCAGTTACATTTATGTTTTGTCAATATATGGTATCTGCCATTGTTTACACTTATTAATCATATGTAGATTGCTTGCCAGTAGAAGTTCACTTCTCTATTTGATGAACAGTGATTCTTTATAAATTCCTCAATTAACAATAACTCTCATAATTAAAATGGGTAATTCTAATAGAATTACTGATATTTCTCTTATTAATTATTTTTCTACTGTGATCGGTGTTATTATTTTTTCCTGAAATGACGTGCCCATGAAACATGAAGGTCCATTCTGCTCATTTCAACCTTCAGGTAAACCTTCTGAAGTAATACACAGATTTCTTATCACTGTAGAGTGGTTGAAAACATCAGCTCAAACAGCACTGTGATAATTTATTCCTCTTGCAGGGAAAAAATAAAAATAAAAATGGAACAGTGACTAGGAATTCCATATGTTTAATCATCTATTTCCTCAAAATTTGGAATCTAGTATTAAAACCAAAACATAGGTTTTCCACATTTTCTCTTTATGTCTAAGTAGATAATCTGTCTGTCACTCTTCCACTCTGTAGCTTCACTTTCTCGCGTGTTTTCTAGGTTCTTAAGCCCTGTTGGGAGTTTCAGTGCCCTCTCCCAAATCTGCTGAGGTAATATGCTTTTCATTCTTTGAGGGTTTTTTCCTCTGTCTTGAATTCCTTAAAATTTTGAGGGAGGAAATAAACCAAATTGCTTCAGCATTATGTAGGAGTATGGTTTCTCACTTCTTACCTCTTCATATTTTAAAACTTATTGGATATATCTGTCTATATTACCTTGCAGTTCACAGGCCCTTATGCAACAAATGAGACACTGGATAGAAATATGCATTCAAACATACTATCAGAAAGCTGTTGTGCTCCATCTAAATCTCCTTAGGTCTTTGAATCTTTTAACATAAATTTAATCCTGGTTCAAGCTGGCTTCTTTTAATAATTAAGAAAAAAAAAAGAACAGATCTGCCCTGCATTATCCAGTGATATATATCACCATTAAACCTGCTTTTCTTGCTTTATTTTGAAGGAAAAACACTCTGCTTAGTCAGTCTTCCAAACTTCATAAATTCAGTACAGCAGAAAAAGGTTACAGTCTTCTGAATTCAGCTAAAGCTCACAGACTGGCTGAATCTATGACGTGTCTAAAGAAAAAATATATCTTTGCTTCCTTAAGAAGTTCTGAAAACAGATTAATCCTTTACCACAAGATAAAAAAAAACATGTAAGCAAAAGTTTAGATTCCCTGAATCCACTTTTGTCCCTGAGATTCACTCCTTACACTTTTCTGTGTTTATTTTAATGTAGCATTATAAATAAAACAAGCAGCAAGTCAGTAGGAATTATAAGGCAGTCTGAATGAAAAACTAATCAGATGACTCCCAGCAAACTGTAGATCATGCCTACTGAACCATAAATGTTGAAAGCAAATGTAAAACAAAAAATGGGAGAGGCCACTAAACAGTTTGGAGATGATAAAGAACCTAAACTTAATGGCAGATACAGCATGTGCCTCAATACAGCCCAATTATATTAAGAATGGTTTCGAAATGCTGCTTTTCATCATGTTTCTTCCATTCTTCAGAGTCTGTAGTGCTGACCAACATCAGCCACTATTAAAGAGTCTTCATGCATGTAAAATAATATGATTTCACAATGATTACATATTCACTCTACAGCTGGCTGAGTTTTTACATCTCCATTTGTCATTGACTATTGTGTCCAATTAAATGATTAGCTTTTAAAAACTGCTGCACATTATGAGAGTGAACTTGTGTTCCATTGCACTGAGTGATGCAGAAACAAACTCATTACAGCATGTAATTCACCCATATTAAATAACAAACAGATGGCTGCTGTAAATGAGAGCTGCTTTTTCTCTTCAAAAGTGCCAGGAAAAAGGTGTTTTTATTTATCTTTGTTTCCAGCTTCTTTCTGTTTTCTTGACAAGTGGGCAGCTGGTTGCTGAGGTTTTCAATTGGTGCAGAAGAATGAAAAGCCTGTTTCCATTAATTTCCCCATAAAATAAGTCTTTGAATCATTCCTGTTATAAATGCATGTGCAGTAGCAAGCTGCTGCTTGATTAATTCACTTATTATGAAGATTTCATCTTTTATAAGAGGGCCTGCAGGTAATTTATCTTGTTTAGTAAGATTAGAAAAATGTAATTATCTTGATACCTTTGGACCCCTCTCATTTTAATTGTGTTCCCATAAATTTCAAACATAAAGATGGGATTTTTTTTTTGCACAAATGTTCCAACATGTGGTAGAAAAATGTGTTGTAAGATCTGCATAAAAACTTATCAAGTAAAATGCATTTAGATTATACTATTAAGGGATTGCATACAAATAAAACCAGTATACAGTTATGGAAGCATATACAAATACCTGTATTTCTGGTACCCTGGTCACAGGCTTTTAACAGCTGGAGCTGGATGAAGAATGTTGGGATTTAAGTTCTTTATTTTCCTTTTGGAAAAAAAAAAAAATATTGATAGTGCATTTCACCAGGGAAATACAAAATCTGTCCTATTTTCACTAACCAAGTAAAAATTATGTTAGTCTTCATGTATACCACCAGTTGTAAAATGGAAAAAAGAAAACACTTGAACTGAGGTGCATGTGTAACATCAGTCCCTCTGACTCTCTCCAGAATCCTTTGGATGTTTTCTCCCTCCTCTCTCTCTTAACTTACTTCTGAGTTAAAATTTGAAACAAATCAAGATCCAGAAAACTTTCTCTTGAATATGATTTTTTCTCTTCTCAAGGCAACAATTGGATTATTTTTGTTTGATTTTCACTTTATTTATTTGTCTGCATATTGTGGATTATTTCATTAATCTATTTAATACTAGTTTGTGTCCTGTCAGAAGGACTATTTCATTATTTTGTTTTTTACTTTATTTCTAGTATCCTCAATCCCTTTGCCCATCCACAAAAAGTTGATTAACAATTTGGCGTGTGTGTCTTTTTCATATTGATTTTAATTCAGAGTGGTTGTAATGGTCAATTTGCATAAAATAAATTTATAGGTACATGGTAACTATGCAGCAACTGCATTATGGGTTACTTAGCTCAGACACGTGTCCTAGTTTGGACTGGGATAGAGTTATTTTTCCTTCTTCTTTGTAGCTGGTACAGTGCTGAGTTTTGGATTCAACAGGAGATTAACATTGATAACACACTGACGTTTCAGTTGTTGCTAAGTAGTGCTTACCCTAACACAAAGACTTTTCACTTCCCTGCCAGTGTGCAGGTGCACAAGACGCTGTGGGGGAGCATAGCCAAGACAGCTGACCTGAAGTGGCCAAAGGGATATTCCATGCTACAGTACATCATGCCTAGTAAATAAACTTGGGGAAGCTGCCGTGGAGTCGCCAGTTGTGGCTTGGGGAAGGACTGAGTATTGGTCAGTGGGTGGTGAGAAATTGTATTGTGCATCACTTGTTTCTCTTTGTATTTTTTTCTTTCTCTCTCTGACCTCCTTTTCATTACAACTATTACTATTATTATTATATTTATTTCAATTATTAAATTTTTTCTATCTCAACCCAGGAGTCTTAGTTTTTTCTTTTTCAATTCTCCTCCCCCCAACCTGAGGCACAGGGGGAAATGAGGCAGCGAGCAAGTGGCTCTGTGGTACTTAGTTGCCAACAGATCTATTAAAATTTTGTGAGTGTCATAAGCCTTTTAACATTAAAATGAGACCAAAAGAATCTTCTCAATATGTTTAAAGTTAAGTATTTTCAGGACTCTGCATACACATTTTCTCAGCTCTTGAGGGTCTCTAAAGCAGTCATTTGAGTGCCAGTGAACTGAATATTGTAAGAGGCATTACAGACACCACATATATCAATGTGTAAGGAAAGAAATTTTGTAGAGTGGAAGTTCAAGCAGTAAAGAGACTCATAAGAATATGCAAACTGTACAAGGTGGAAGCCATGGAACTGAGATATGTGTACAGATGGTTGAAACATTTCAAGTCAGGTGAGAATAGCAATTGTGACAAACCATGATCTGGGAGACCTGTGTCAGCAGCAACACACATGAATGCTGAAAAGGCTGAGCAGCTCATTAGGGAAGATTGACGAATAACCCTTAATGACCTTGCTACTGCTCTAAATTGCAGTTCTGCATCAGCACACTGAATCCTGCATTGGTCTCAAGACTTTGTCATGCCAGGTCTTATGAAAATTCATCCTGGGACATGCACAAACTTGTGACATTACTCTTCAAATCTCAACTGAATTAAAGAGATAAAGAGATATGCTCAGTTTTAATAGAGTTTATTATTGCAAGTGTATTTTCAGTTTTTAAGCAAGTCCTTTTTTCCTCATTAATCATATATGTCAATATGTTTCATATTGATTATATGCGTATATATAAGCATTGGGTTCTAGTTGTCAAGGGGCCAATTAAGGCAGAGATGCAATTTAAATATATATATATATATATATATTTCATGGTACAAAAGTCTGTTGTATTCTGTAAAGAAGATATAAGCCCATTGAGAGTGTAAAGAGGTCTTATCAGTCTAATGGAGAAGTTAGTTAAAAACTTCTATTTCTCCAAATATTTTCCAGGTAAATTACCAACTGCAAGTGTGTTCTCTACATGTTTTATCAAAACATAATCCAAACTGCTGCAGATACTAAAAGAAAAGACACTATTTAGTCTGTCTGATGTATATTTAATGTAATATCTGGTTTCTCATAGTGTATGGTTATAGAACTTTCTAACTGAGAATTACAGACAGGATGAAGGTTTGCTTACAATGAAAAGTGAATGTCTTCTTTCTTATGTCTGGAGTTAGAAGATAAAAGCCAGTTGATGCAATTAATTAATAGAGGACAGATAAAAAGTCTGGTATGTAGGATATATAAGATACTAGGACAAACAAAAGAATGCAACTGAAATGCAATTGATCCTTATAATAAAAAGCAGCCTGCTGGGGCACAGCAAATTTCAATCTTACACAATATGTAGACTATTTTTCAAGGTAAAATCTTGTCCTAACCCTAAAAATTTGTGTCCATTCTCACAGGAAAGCCAAAATATTGATGTATCAAATCAACTTCATTTGAGGAGGACCAAAGAATTCCAAGCACTATCTACCTCTATCTTGCATTCATTGCATCCCTGGGTGCAAGCAGCCTTTAGGATCAGCTTATGGCATAACTTCACTATTAATGATTTCATTTGGAAGGCCCAAACACAGATTCTGTTCTCAGTAATATTAAGTACCATAGCTTGGATAGCTAAAGAAACATATGATAATACTGTCAAAAGAAAAAAAGAAAGGAAATTGAATGGAATATTATAAGAATAGGTGAATACAATTATTCTGTCCTATTCTGAATTAGGCTGAATATAGTTTCTAGAATTGTATGGAGCAAAAACCTGAAAACTAGAATATGTTTAAGGTCTAGGCTTCTATTTCATACATTCAGAGTATAATCCAAACTCAACTCCACTTTCTGGAAATGCTACCATTTGGGTGACATTTCTCTGACTTAGATCTGTGTTATTTTAATAGATTGTGGAAGAAATGTGGAAAGCCTCCACATAACTGAGAAGCTTCTCTAGATATTAGTCTGTAATCACTAATAGTATGAAAAAAATCTTCTCGAACTTTGCCCACAAAATGCTGCTTCAGTAATTCATTAACTTGTTTTAATGAAACAATATCTCATTGCTATTTGGGAAGAAACTAATCTCCTTTCCAAAGTGTTTGCATAATGTATTGAGAAAGAAGTGACTGCAGAATCTGCAGATCATACTTTTGAGGATTCCACACAGGCTGGGTAAACTTTGTAAACACTATTGAGAAAACTATATACACACAAAATTGCCTGCTCAGGCATTTAGTATGGACTAAGAACAAAATATGTTTAGGTTGCAACTTGCAACTTGCAGCCACTGAAACCTTAAGTTTAACCAAAGAATATTAACACTTTCCTCATGCTATAAATGATTGTCTATCCAATTCAGAGATGTTGTATCAAATATGGGAATTACTCAAAGCATGTCATAATAATCCTTCATAGAATCTGTTAGTAATAAGCAACCAGTTAACAGTGTAACATGTCATCACATATATCTCATACATAGATATATATTTATTTCACATATGCCTATATATACAACTCACTGTGTATATACATGTATATTAATACTCCAAGGATCAATTACAATATGTCTTTAAGAATCAGTCTTTAGTTTATAATTAAAACTATTTAAAATAAGAAAGGAAAAAAAAAATCACAAAAGCAAGCAAACAAACAAAAAGACCCTAAAGAGAACAAACCAACCACATGACTGGAAATCATTCTGGCTCAATTCTAATCAGCAGCTCTTTCCCCACCTTTCTCCCAGCTCAGAAAACTGTTCCTGTAATGCGTATAGGGAAGTAATAGAATTCTGTATCTAGCTGCCTGAGGATTGTAAATGGCAGTATATATACTGCAGTGTTTGCCTCTGTTCGTGGCTGCCTCTTCTGTGTTACGTCTGTAAAAAGAACCTACCATTGGCTCATCAGTGGTGACTCAGAACACTTGGACAGAGCTCCAGATGGTTACATCAGAGAGTAGCGATCAAGGACTCGATGTCCCAATGGACACTCATGACAAGTGGTGTCCCTCAGGTGCCCATACTGAGAACAGTAATGTTAAATGCCTTCTTCAGTAACATAGACAGTGAGATCAAGTGCACTGTCAGGAGGTTTGCAGATGACAATGTGAAGCTGTGTGATGCAGTTGACATGCCTGACAGACAGGATGCTGTCCATAGTGACCTGGACAAGCTTGAGAAGTGGGCCCATGGGACACCCATGAGGTTCAAGAAAGCCAAATGAAAGGTGTTGCATCTGGGTCAGGACAGCTCTCAGCTTTGACAGAAGCTGGGGGGTGAAGGAATTGAGAGCAACCCTGCCAAGAAGGACTTGAAGTGCTGATGAATGAAAGACTGGACATGGGTTAGCAACGTGTGCTCAGAGCCCAGAAACGCAACCGTGTCCTGGGCTACATCAAAAGAAGTGTGGCAAGGAGGTTGAGGGAAGTGATTCTGCTCCACTTAGAGTATTCTGCATCCATCTCTGGAATCCTCAGCACAGGAAAGACATGGACCAGAGGGAGAAAATCTAGGGGGTGGAAAAAAAATAAATTACATGCATTCAACCCCTCACACCTTGCCAAAATTTAGAATGTTGCCACCCCTTATTCTGTGAAATTATTTTTTTTTTTTCAGAAGTCCTAAACCATCTGTATTGTAAAGTGGATCTTAGCATATTTTTTTATTAAGAGAGTTAATTATATTTTACTATCTATTGAAACTGTTCTCTGACAATGAGAAATACTGTGAACTCACCTAGGATTTATTTTGGCCAGAGATCATTAAACAAGATCATTAAAGTTGTCTTCAAAATTTTAGAAGCTCATTCAATTCTGAAGGAATTAATTCCCTCTCCTTCTTTTTCTTTTTTAACCATAATATCATAGCAATAAAAAAAATCATAAGTTTATAATATATAGGCATAAAAAATATTATTATCATTTGTTAGAGAAAAGATTGCTTAAAATGACAGGTATTGAATATTCAATTCCCTTTAGAAGATAATTTTTACAACTGTATTATTAGAATTAGAAGGAAAAATAGAAGGAAAAGAGGAATTAGAAACATCTAATTCTACTAACATTTTAATAAAACATGAGATACTTGATTTTCTTACACTTAGGTGCTTTTAAGCTTACAATGATTTTACGCCAAGAACAAGTTTAATTAAGTTGAGAGTTTTGTGTTTGACAAGCATTATGCCATGTTATGCCAGGTTCATAGCTTTCCTTTTTCTATATCTTACCTATGTCATTTTCTTTAAACATGGTGGGACTGTGCTGAGCTACAGTAGGAATGAGGACAAACTTCCCATGAGACAGGCTCAATCCTGCAATTGCATTCGTATGTGCAGGTCCTCTGCTCCCTTGGAACTTGAAAGCCTACTGGAATGAGTGGGACTCACTCAAAGCTTCAGCATAGTTGTCCAACTTTTCTCGCAAGACAGTTGTGAACATCCTGTATCCTCCCTTTCACCACAAGAGTTCTTTGTTTCTGTTTGTTAAATTTGTTTATTTTTAGTGGCTTAAAAACACACTAACTTTTTTCTTTTCAAGCGATCACTAGCAAATTTCAATTTTTGGCTGAAAAAGAGTCCAGGTTTCAAACATGACTGAGCATCATTCTTCTTTAGAAAAACAGCTGTAAGGCCAAGAATGCAAGCAGTAGTTAATATGTTCGCAAATTTGGACCATCCAATTGTCCCCAGTAGAGTCAACGTTCACACCTCTAAAACTCTACGTAAAACGCTTGTTCCTATCCAGTCCAGTCAACCAAGGCTCCATGGAGAATGCTAGAATCCTCTTGTCTGTTGTTACAAGATGATAAAACTGATCCTTCATAACAAGAGAAATCTTATGTTTGATTTTAAATTGCACAGACCAATTTCTATTTGGTTTACTGAAATGTACACTCCTGATAATTCTCATCTCAAGTGAGGATGCAGGCAGGAAAAGGAGCCAATGCATTTGTCTTGCTCATCATATCAATTTCATATGATCTACTTGTGAAAGAGAATGATTTAATTTTATTATTTCATTGCTGATTCCAAGCAAAGCAAAGAACAAGGCTCTGGAAAAGGGAGAAGTTTCTAGTGTATATGGTGCTCTATTTTGCCACAGGTCGTCATACCGCAGTATTGCTCTTGTCCTACTGAGTAGTGCCATACAGCAGGACATTAACTTTTAGCTTAACATTTCATTACTGTCTGGGGATATATTTAACATTTTATTAAATTCCACAGGGTTGGTTTTATGCACTAACTATTTACTCCTCCCTAGGGCTGACCACAACAACCAAATACCCTTAAAGTCACAAATCCAATACCTAGTATTTCAGTGTGTTAGTTGAATGCATTATCTAAGGCATTTCTGAATGTAACTCCTGTAAACCCATTAATGACATCATGATTTTTGGTATCTTAAAAAACTTAACTGATGTTTTTCAGGAGGCAACTGTCTCTAGGAATGGGGCAAAGTTTCATAAATCATGTAAAATAGCTAGAAGAGTTGACCCTAGTAAACCTGAAATCCTTTAAAAAAGGCATGAAATTCCAAAGGGGGTCATTGCTTCATGTTAGCAATATTTTTCTTGTCTTCAGGAGTGAAGTAAAAAGAATTATTGCTGCCTTGCATAATTGCAGAAAGAGTGTGGACTCAAAAAATTTATTTTCAGTTACAATTGACTGTTTCTACAATTGTTTCTAATGACTACTAGTGTAGTGTCTAAATTAGCCTTTACAATGTGTTAGCTTTCTCAAATTATCTGGTACTGAACAATAAAGGAGGGAGACAATGGATAGAAATAGGTGCAAGCAATCAGAAAAAAATCTAAAGAAAGAGAAATCTTAATTCTGGAAGCCTGCAAACACACATATAACTATTATTTCATGTGTAATTAAAGACAAAGCTATTTAGATGTGGCTTAGGTTTTTGTGTTTTGTGGGCTTTTTGCCTTTTTTTTAATTTACAAATTTTCTTTTTTATTTGGAACCTTTTTAGTTAAGCACTATTTTTTTCCCATTTCTAATGCCACAAATAGTTATGGGAGACGTCTTTAGATATCAGACTCTTATCTCATGACATGAACTACTGAGGTTTGTGTTTGTTGTTTTATTTTTTTTTATTTTTTGGGGGGGTAAGTTATTATAATGGTATTATTAACATTATATTACACTACAGAATGGCATAAAATATCTTAAAAATGGATGCCTATCATGAATAATATATATGATGTTTATCTACAGCTCTACTTATGAATCAAATGCATGACACTGCAGAACGATCACTAAACATTCATTGTTCACCACTTCCTTTCCTTATTCTGCATCGCAATGATGCAAAACTACTTCAGTTTTCCCCTCCTGATTTTCAAAATGAAATAGATGAAGATCACTAACATATCATCCGCTTGTACTTCAGCTTCACTGACACTACAGACCATACCCATTATGGTATTTCAGGTCAATAATTCCTGAACTAAGAAGGATTAATAGGATTTATGACCCTCTTTTCAGCTGCATGTAGCACAACCAGTACTAATTATATTTTCATTAACCTCTGCGGCTAGCTCATGTTCTAATAATTTAGCCCTGTTATGGCTTAATCCAATGTTTTACATGTTCAATAAGGTGAACGCACAAACAAAAGCTACATAAATAAATCCTCATGGCCAAATCATGGCTGTTCTAATGAAGAAATACTTATAGAAGAGCTACTGCTTCTAGAATCAACCAAGGTCTGGCCCATGCATTGATCAGCTATGTATTGGCTCTTGGAGTGAATTATTCCACAGGAAAAGAGTCATTGTAGAGCCTAAACACTAGATAAATCCAACTCAACTACATAAACTACAATGCTAAATGAGTCCTATGCAAGTTGCCTTATCATGGCAAAGTCCATACTTGCACTTCAGGAGATGTTAGTGCCAAAATTTCAAGAAGTGGTGCTAGCATGTCTCAAGAACGCATGTGGAAGGCTGTGCTCCTGGGAGTATATCCGCACTGCATTTTGACCCCTCCTATTCACTCCCATCTCCACTGAGTTACTCCCAGGTATCTTCTTTTGCCAGAGGGAATAAGGGAGAACACAGAAGTCATAGCTCAACTGTCAGTAATAACAGGACTATTCAGTCTGACAGCCATCTCCCACCACTCTCCATTCATAAGCAGAGTCCAAGCCAGCTGGACTACCAATGCTCAGTGCTGTTTCTGCAGTGAAAAGAGGAGTGGTGGCTGAACTCACCCCAGATTCTGCAAATTTCCAAGAAAAAAGCACTGTCCCACCACCACTGTTCTCCTGTGCTTTTACTCCTTCTCTGCTGCAGTTAAACATCAGCTCCTGTAGCTTTTGCTTACTTGATTAAAGTTAAATATATTTAATCTAAAAGGGTAAGGCAACAGATCCATTCCCCAGTCATGAGGTATCCAGGATATGAAAATAAATTGACATGGGAACCATGTCAATTGATACAGAATTTAGAATTAATGTTATGTGAGAAGCACTGAATGTTTTATGTTATTTGTATTTTTAATTCAGTGCTAATGTCTAACACTGTCAAACATTAGATTATAATATATGTTCACTGAAATAAAGTATACTGAAATACTGATTGGAAACAGAATACCAAGAGGTATTTTGAAGGCAGTTTTATAAAGTATTTCCTCTCTGATGAGACATAGGGGAAGAAATCTCTAATTGCAATCTGGTTTGGTAAAACAGCAACTTCTCTTACTCTCATAGTATGTAGAGTAAGTTTTTCACAGAGATAAATTTAGATTTAAATTGAAATCTTAAGATACACATTTAACCCAAGGATGGAAGTGCAGTTTGTACAAGAGTGAAGTTCATACAAATTCCCTTTTATCATTTGAAAGTTTTATAATTTTGAAGTAAGCCATTTTATCGTTATAACAATTTCTCAGACATAAATCCTCTGCCAGACTCATTTGCTTTTCTAGAATGCTAATTCTTTTTCAGATGAAATTACTCTTCAGTCTAGATTATCAGTAATTCAGCTCAGATTCAGGCCAGTCCATCTGTTTCCCAAAGACAAAAATGTGCAAAATTCAATAGGACATGATAGAATAACCATTACATTATGTCACACCAAAGGTACATCTCAGCTAACATGAACTGTTTAATCAGACCAACCTTCAGAGGTTGTTATCTGCTTCTGTCTGACATGCCAATTGAATCCAGTGTGAAAATGTGCTTACTGGAAGTGTAAACACAATCTTTATATCACTTTGATTATAGCTTCCAAGCTCCTCATTTTACTTGAAGTATACATTACTTTTGGAATAGCTGCTTCAATTTCTTCCTTTCTTCACTTTCCTTTGATCTTTTTTTTCTGGTCATTGTCTAGATCTTTCAGGGTCTGGGCTTTCTCACTCTTTGATTGCTGCCTCTTTTGAACACTAGCTACTGTGAACACTATTTTATTTTCCCTGACTGCATTCCTTAACCAGTTACATACAAAAACAACCCAAACAAAAACAACATAAACCAACCAACAAATAAATAAAGAAAAAAACCCAACAAAAGCCTCAACAAGAAAAAGTCAGTGCAATGAAATAACTATAAATACACAAATAACTCCTGTGCAGTAGTCCTTTATTCATAGAGACATTGCAACAAAATGATCTGCTGTTACAAATCTTGATTAGTAGCCAAAACAGGAACTACCTTATTTCTGTCACCTATTGGTATTAGAGAGATGCCCTATAAGCTGCTAAGTGTGAATGACCTTCCTTAGTAGTCACAGACATGGTGACATGACCATATATTCTTTTAATCTCCCAGATTTTTTTTCTAATGTCTCAAAGGAAACAAATCCACTCGTAGAGTAACAGTTCTAAAAATCACATCCCACCAGACAGAATAGTGTGTTGGGCCAACATATTTCAATAAAGTTGGAATTCATCAGCTTCTGCAATGGAAAATGATTAACAATCAACAATTAAATAACTAGAGCATAAGTGCTCTTTTATGTTTGGAAGGGGGGGGGGGGGTGGGGGGTGTCCCGTTATTTTAAATTTTAAATACTGAAAAGCTCATTTTGATCTTCAGAGTTTTCTTCTTCATTCTGGTGTCCAAGACATGAGCAGTATGGAGGCATAGAATGAGTATATAAATCATCTTGTAGGCCATTCAAATTGTTCTGGTGGTAGCTGTATTTCATCCAGAACCTCTAGTTTCCTTTAGAATGTTTTTCTCCCAGTGATTTGTCATTTCCCAGGTGATACTATTTGTTGCAGATACACTAAAGGAACACTTCATTTCATCTGATTCTTCAAATCATTATATTATATATACAGCTAGATCTCCATGTCATCTGCCCAATCTAAACCAAGAAAATACCTTAAGAGAAACTTCATTATACTGTTCTGAGTCATATGTGAATATCCTCTATATCCTGGACATCCCAACTGTGATTGGAAGTTTTTTTTAATTAGTGAATTGAAACCTAGTTCTCTATTTTCTGTCATGGGAACTTGCACACCAACCTCATATGTTGCTATCTAAATGTAGGTGTTTATAGTTTGGAGCTATATCATGGCCTGAATTTATTCTCTAAAATTTGAATCGAAATAGTTGCTTAGATAGATTTGTGTTCTTATACCTGCTTTAAGACAGTACTTATGGAAGACATAATATAGTTGAAACACTTCCTTTTGTCCTTATTTTTCTTTTTACAATACTTGAATCTGATATGATTTCTCTATCACTGTACTCCAATAGACAAGGTGACTTCTTATTGAATTAATCATAATTTGCAGTGTGAAAGCAGACAGATCTTAAACATTCAGCATAAGACAGCATCTTATTTCCATGATTATTTTAATGCTTGATTTGGGTTAGGTTTCTTTGGGCTTTTCTTATCAGTTAAAAAAAAAATTCGCAATAAAATAGTCAGTTTCTTAGCAGAAGCCTTCCTTTTAGCTGCTACACCTTAAAGTAAGTATACTGTCAGTTCCCTCCTTTTTTTTTTTTTTCTTTTGGACAAACTGATGAATATTTTACTTTCTCTTTATATGTAGTGTGTTCTTACCTCAGATTATTTATGCACATGTTAATCTTTCTGCTTCTGCTGTGGAACTATAATAGATGCTAGTGGCTTCACAGTTTATCAGGCTTTTCTGTCTTGTACACAAACACAGTAAGAGCTGTGAAAGATTCTAATGTTATGTGAAATTGGCAAGTATATTTCCATTCAATGTGAACAGCACAGAGAAAAATTCTAAAGTCCAGACCTCTGTCCCACTTCCATTTTTCAAAATAATTTCATAAAATGCCTTATCCTAGTAGCACAGCTACAAACTGAACAATTCTAAGATTTTCTCAGTTACAATTGTGCATGCAAATGAAACTATTCCACATTTGATTACAGTAAGAAACTTTATAGTTGAAACACATGAGAGAGATACACCTTTTTTAGGAGAGATAGACATAAGAATATTCTAGATGAGAATGTCAAGTATTATGTTTGAGTGCTTAAGCTTCTGAAACAACTCCAAATAAGAAATAATTATTGTTCTAAAGATTACTGATTTTTGTAAGGAGACTCTCATGACTGATAAGCCAGGAAATTACTTCCAAGCAGTAGAAAAACTAAAGCACAAGCAGTAATAGTTTGCACGTACAAGACTTCAGTCAATTCCTGAACTGTCCTCTGTTTGTCAGAGAAGATAAACCATCCTCTGTTTATTCACTTCTCTCTACTGAGATTACCAAAACTACCATCATTTGTTATGGTGTTGTTTATGTTTTGGTAAATTATCGTCAGAATGCACATATTCCATAGCCATTAAATGGCAACGACAGTATTGAAAGTCAGAATTCATAGAAATACTTATTTTCAGTCTCACATTTCTTGAAACTTGCAAGTTTGTAATTTCGCTACTGTGTTTACTACAACACAAAGAATAAAAGTTGTGAACAAATTACACATTTCAGACTGTCAATTAACTTACTTTTTGCCTTACAAGCACACCTTAGAAAACACATAAGGATTAAATTTAATTTTTTAGTCCTTGTAGGTGTATGTCAAAATATTTTTGCACATTTAATTCCATATTTGCATTGCTAAAGTTTCTACACTGGAAAAACAGGAAAAGAATCCCAAAGACAATAGTATTGTATTCTGGGTAGGAGGATGTAGCATGAAATGTTTTGTACTTATTCACTCCAACAGAAATGCTGATCTGAAATGCTCCAGTTGAACCTCCATGTTTTCAGTAAACAGAGGAAATCAGAAGAAAGTTGCATAACAAGACAGTCCTATTTTAATTTATACATGTTTTCATCAGAAAACATTCAAAAACCAGGCAGAAAGAGAGGGGAGACCTCAGAACACTTCCTCCTCTATTTTACCCTCTGTTTTTTTCCCCAAGCTTTCCTACATTAGGAAAAGCTGAGAAAATCCCCAAAGATTGCTTGAAAATGCCAGTATTTCCTGACTACTGTAAAACATAAAATAACTTTTAATTTTTTTTGGTTTTTTTTTTTTTTGTTTTTTTTTTTTTTTTTTTTTTTTTTGGTCCTCTCAGGGAAAAGAATTACTTTGTGAGAGGATGAGGTGGAAGTAGTAAGTTTTATGTAGTTTGAACTCTGTAAGAAAGCAATTGCTGACAACTGACTTACTTTTCGTTGTGGTGTTACTGATACTAGTAAAGAGAAAAAAAGCCAAACTAAACTGGAAAACACAGTAACAAAAATACAATAAGTACTAAATGTTACCAGTAAACTTGCATATATGAAGTTCCACTAGAAATTTTAAGGCATGGAGTTTCAATATGTATGAATGTTAACTTCCGGTCACTTAGACCTTGCATATAAACAATTACCAATAATTTCTGTTTATGTCAGAGAAGGAATTTTGTGCATGTTTACAAACCATTTGTACTACTCCACTTGAAAAGCAAATTGGAGAATGTAAAAGACTTGATAGAATGGATCATTTCCTATTATTTTTCTTTAAACAGATTTTAGTTTTGAATTGGGGTAATAGTCCTATTTCTAAATTGCTGTTGATTGTCAGCAATATAAATTCTTGCATATATCCCCCACCTTAATAACTTGTTCAGAAAATAGATATTTTTAATGTTTTAATCTCCACTGATAAATCCTTATTTATATATGTTGTTTCACCAACTTCCTTACATTCTTGAGCCAAAGGGAGCTTACAAGAGCTGACAGTAGTGTTTCTGAAGTCCGTGGACAACTGAGTTCTGATCCAAACCCCACTGCAGCTGGAAATTATTCACTATGAATTCAGAGGCTTCCAGTGAGGACACCAAATGGGCCCATTGTTTTCTTAAGCGTTATTAAATTATATTTCTTGTTATGTAAACCAGATTTACCTTATTTCTTCCTTTTTCACTTATATGAAGCCTTTTAGGTAATTTCTAATCCTTTTGACATTGTGTATCTCTCTTACAATTTCTAATCTGTACAACTGCTTTTATGTTTTACCCAGAGTATTAATTTCTGTATTTTTTTCATAAAAATCCTACTTAATTTCCTTTTTTATCAAATTCAGTTGCAGGATAAGGTGAGTTATTATAATGAAATTCCTTAAAACTGAACAATTTTCCCTGAATTTGATGGCACGTTTATCTCTTAAGAAAGGGTGAGTGAGGGAAAGAGTGAGGAAAACAGGTTTCTCTGTTATTTCTTTCTTCTCACTGGCATTTAAACATAATTTTAGATATTAAATTGAGGTTTATAATTATATGCATCAATATAGATAATTTGAGAAAATTATCAGAATTCCTTTCTGGTTTTCAATAATTATAATTTCTTATTATATATCTTATTTAAAACAAGACTGAAAATCAATCTCTGAAATTTTATAAAACCTGTTCTAGTCTAACAAAAGGACTTTCTTTCTTTCCTGCTCAATACTTTAAGACAGAGAGAAGGATGTATTTATTTGACCTAAAGTCAGAGAAAGAAAAAAAGCCTGCGGAAGTTGAAATGTTTTCTGGTAGTAAAACTCCAAAGCTTCAGGAAGTTTCTTTATTACTTAATACTGTATGTTCTAATCAAGCATAAAACAGGAAAGTGACTACTATCAAAGGACCCATAAAAAGAGTTTATGATGTTTCAGATTCAGACAACATAAAAAAGGACATATTCAAATTAGAAACACTATTATAAAGTGTGATTCTATAAGGAATCTACATAACAGACTTAATAACCTGATTAAAGAGACAAAGTAATAGCAATATACACAAGTACTAATTAGAACATTGAAACTATTACGCCTCATGTGGGAGACAAGTAATAAAATGCAAAGAATATTTGTAAGAAACACCATCAGACTAGCTTTTAAGTTTCCTACTGCCTCAGGCTGATTATGTGAACTTGTGGCATGTGTCGAAAATGTTTAAGCCAATCCATTTGGCCTGGTAATGCTTCCTTCTCTCAGTGCATTTTGTATAGTTATACTAAGAGATGGTTTGGCTAAAATACTTCTCACAATGGTCCTGTTTGGTATTGTTAAAAGGCTCAAAACATGTTGCTTTTATATTCAAGAAATACATATTGCCCTAGTAATATCACAATTCTTTAAAATTCCTTGGTTTGTTTTTGCTCTTGAACATACAGTAGCTTTGGACACCTGAGATAAAATATCCTAACTGTGAAAGGAAATATATGAATAAATGTTTAAAATATTAAATGATAGGAGAAATATCTAACAATCATAAAGTCCCACTGGGTTTTTATATGGGTTAATATCTCAAATAACTGAATAGAAATAAATTACAAAAAGACGTGATTTGTTATGGAAAGGAACTCCTTACTATTTCTACAACATGCAAGGGTGATGCAAGTGAGAAATGTAAAGTGGTGCCCAAAACATAGAAAACCATACATTGCACTTTTTAAAGCAGTCAAATACTAGTTAAATATACTTTTATTTCAGTGACTGTATTATCATCAAATTCACAGTGGAATTTGCATTGAAGATTTTCTACTATATTAGCAACAGTAAGCTTCATATCTTGACTATAACCAACTAATATATTTCAAAAGTGCTGAGTGCCCAACACTTTGCTTCACAAGTGTGAAACATATTGATCTGAGCATATTAATCTGTAGTTGTAGCTATCGGAACAAAATTGAATAAAGCAAAATACTGTAGATATTACGCATAGGAAAACACAGATACTTTCAGAGTACTAGAACAGAGAAACAGAGTAATGATCTACTTCTAGGGTATTACTATACACTTTTTAATTGAGCTCACTCTTTGCTCATCTTTCATAATATGTAGGGAAATCTTCTATTAGTAAGAGTCTACACTATTTACTTCACCAAAAATTACTTGAACTTGCATAACACATCACCATGAGCCTTCCCTTTTCACATTTTCAGACAAGCAATCAGCTTGAATTCTTGATCCATAGTCCTTTCTTTTATGTAACACAATATTTCAAACAAGTTCGAAGTCTTTTAAACTAGAGACAGAATTCAATCACAACTTATTTGGGATTGATATTCTCTTCCCCATTTTATTTCAAATTCTTCCTTCATTAACTGGTTCTTAGACTTTATTATCAGCCTGACATTATAGCCAAACACAGAATACTCCCTTTACCAAAGGGTTTGTTCATTTCTGAAGAAAAAACAAACAAACAAAAACCAAACCCAAACCCACAACATTGTAATATTTAGTGGATACAAAAAGGCAACTTGATTAAACTGTTCAGAAAAGAAGTCCGAATTACAAAAATTCAACATTCATTAGAAATTCAGGGTAATCCATAGAATCCTTTATCTCCTAGTTCACCTCTATTTAAAAACAACTCTCACTTTTCTGTTCCCAGCTGAACAAAACATGAGCCCCTAGATATTCAAAACACAATTTATCTCAAATCATTTCCACAAGCTGTGGGAACTGGAAGAATTACCCTGACTACAGCCCCATAGATTCAAGTCAAGTGAATTATATTCACATTAGAATTTGCACACTAACAAAGTGTCACGTCTATGCCCATTAAGTGATGTTTCCTATATTAAATAGCATTTTACTTATCAACAGGCACTCACTGCACAAACTGCCACTCTTCACATCACCACTAAATTTGACTCAGTTCTAAGGAAGATGATCTCTCTTACTGTAACATGTATTTGCCCAAATATTTTTAAACTCTTTCTATGATATTAATATTAAAAGGTTTAATAATTCTCAGTCCCCTATCAGAAACATTGCCACCAACCACGGTACATGTTTATTTTAACCCTCTGAGGGTTTCCCACGCAGTATTTCTGCTCAATTTTTCCTTCACCATTCATTATTAAAATAAATTACTCTTGCATTCAGCTCAGCTGCAGGCAAAATACTTCCATTCCAGGCGCCCATCAACTTTTTAAATCAATTAAGTTAAGTGATAGCAGGTTTAACCATTTTCTTAATTATGAGTGCAAACAGATTTTTAAAACAGCCCTTCCTCCAAAAAAACCCAAAAGAACAAGACTTTAAAATTAGCAAAATGATAAAAGAAATTCACAGAACAAAACCTTTCCCTTGTAACTCTCATTGTAAAAAGGCTCTAAGGAAGAAATTTTTAAAGAAGGAAATCCAGTGACAGAACAAATCTCTGTTTCTCTTTCAAAGTCACTTTAGAACATTTTATCAGTTCATTTCAAAGTTGAAAACCATGTTTGAATTAGAATCAGCTGTAAACTACATTAACAATGATTCAGTAAATGGCATTCCTCCTCCTGGGTAAATTCAGAGCTGGGATAATATTAAAGAATAACGGTGGCCATCCTAAGCACAGATGAAATGATGCTTTGCAAATAGTAAGTGGATTCTTATGATATTCCTTTTCCTTGCATCACTATTTCTATTTTTGCTTCTCTTTTGATTTTTCAGCGTCCCCAGTCCCTATATAGCACAAGACTCTCTGTAACATAGTGCTCTCTTCTGTTGGATGGCAGTACCAGAATGTGTAACAGTAGTGGAATTTATCTTAAAAGTTTCTCAATTAGGGTAGAATGTGTTTGAGTAAAACTGAGCATTTGAGTATTCTGGTTTAATCTAGAATAATAGGATTCAGAAACTATGCATTTCCATTCTATGCAAAATTTTAATATTGGAAGATAATTTTCCTTCTAATTTTCTAGTTCAGATGAGGAACATACTTTTATGAAGGGAAACTCAACATTTTTTGTTTAGTTTGAGTCAGTAAAGCATTTACTTTCAGTCTTATAATTTAAATTCATACAGTTTTATATCTGAACTGAAGTTCTAATATTATAGTACTATAACTAGTATTAGATTTTAGGAACGTAATATCAAGCATAATGTACACATACATCATCATTATGAAATAAATAAAAATGGAACTGTCAAAATGAAGCATTTTGGTTTGATCAAAGCATCATATTTTGACTTTGCGTTGCAAAAATTCCCCTAAACTAACAACCCCCTGCAGATTATTCATATCACATTTAAACTGAGTTTCTTGATGGAAGATTTCCATCAAAAACATTACCAAGTAGGCAAAGTTATTAAGTTGGCAATGAGGCAGCACTATGAGGTCAATCAAGTGCTTAGTGGAACTTTTTAGTGTTAGGTTGAAGGTGCCATATACAGCATGGCTAAGAGTGACAGAGAGCTATGGACTGTTCTCTTAGCTGGCTCAGGCAGAACAGGAGCAAGCTAACAACAGTGTGACTGAGATATTTCTGTAGTATACCCTTCTCTTTAAGCAACTTTAATGCTTATGCGCTCTAGTTCAGCAAGATCAGAATTCTGATTTTCCATTTTTTACGTGAATCGTAACAGGAAAAACATCTCTTAAATAAGGTAATTTTTAATTGGATCACATTTAGTATCCTTAGTATGGTCAGCTGAATACTGAGATACTGTGATTTGAAAAGACAATGAAAATATTCATGTCTTTCAGTATTTATCAGAGCAGTACTTAAATGCATGGTAAAGTTATGAAAAAATGCTTATATGTTTTTTTCAGAGAAATATCACCTACGCCTTCTTAGTTTTCACCCAGTAATACTACAGGACTGTCTTTACACTGATGGAGAACATGTGACTGTTAAAGCATATGTATTGTTTATCACTAAAAGTTGATGGGACAGTTTTGCAGAAAATAATACACTGACCAGAACTATGTCCAAATTCACTATCCATCCCTAGTAATTTTATGAAAGAAATTGCAATGATTTATTTGACAAAAATCTATGGACTCTTTCCAAGAATTTCACCTAACTATATTTAAGGAAAGGTTTATGAGGAAAGCTTCTACTATGAAATAAAGGCTTAGTAATCACTGTAACTAAGAATTACCCCTGCATTTTGAAAAGAAAAGAATAAAATGCACCAAAAAAAAAATTAGTATTTTATTTGCCTGCTTGTTCTTCAAAACTGCTTTCACTGTTTACAAATTTTGGCCAAGCTTACTTTATAATACCTTATGTGATCATTATAATTTTAAGTAAATGGTTAGTATGTGTTTTTAAAGATGCCCTGAAGAGTGAAATTCCAACTTTTTTTACAGAATTTTTGTCAGTGGGTGGCTTTTTAATGACTATAGTTTTCCAGCCTCTAATGTCAGCAACTTCATTTATCAACACTTTTCTTAGTGTTAAGACTTTTTTGTTGCTTTTTCTCTTGGGTATTTGAAGGTGAGAAAGGCTAAACAACCTATAGATTTACACAACATCTTGTGAAAAATTAATTATTTTGCTTTAGCCAAAAATATGTTAAGGGATGGGTTGTTTGTTTGTTTGTTTGTTTGTTTTTTAATGTCATTACAAGCATCATAACCATTGTAAATAAGCTAAATGTTAGGGGGGGGGGAAAAAAAACAAACAAACTAAAAACCAGAAATGTTG
Source organism: Anabacerthia variegaticeps (assembly GCA_035583185.1). Taxonomy (NCBI): domain Eukaryota; kingdom Metazoa; phylum Chordata; class Aves; order Passeriformes; family Furnariidae; genus Anabacerthia; species Anabacerthia variegaticeps. The sequence goes on from JAWWEW010000001.1 coordinate 65,489,781, forward strand.
TTGGACTGACAGTATAGTACCTTACTCCCTATTCAGTCACATCTTTTTGCACTTCCAGAGAAGAAAGGATTTGATCTGACAGACTGGCATAATCTAAGTTCTCACTGAGTTTAAAAGGAATTAAGTCATACACTCCTGAAGCTTGTGATACATAAAAGGTGGGAAGACAACAGTAACCAGTATTTTAAAGGAAACATGGCATACATTAAATACTGAGTATTTCAAAGTTCATGCATTAGTCGTTCATCATTCCTGCCTCTAAATGTCCAAATGTTTGCCATCTAGTCTAAACTTCTCATTTAAATCTCTTCTGTTTGGGAAAAGATCAAAATACCAAAACTCCAGAGAGGGACTGACCCCCCTCTAAAATGACTTTAGAAAACCTAGCATGAGAATAAAGACTGAGAGTGTAGCTCCATGCTATTTTGTTTTACTAATGTCAAAGCTAGCCCATTCTCATATGCTTGTTCCTGGCTCCACGTAGTCATTTATAGTTCTCAGAATATTGTTAAAGTTTTTAGGGAAGGACTCCCAAGGAGGGTTTGCTTTTATTTATAACTTTCATCATTCATCATGCTCAGACAAACAGTTAATTCAACTGAAGCTGTGAATCATGGTAGAAATGCCAGGGCAGTCCAAGCTGCCTTTGTCACTAGAGAAAACATAGCGTTGAACCATTACTTGATACATGTGAAGTATGCAGTTTAATCAGTTTTATGTCTGTCCATGCCATAGAAATTTATTTTAATTTTTTTTTTTCTCTTCAAAGACTGAAGAAACGGCCAGCTGTGTTTTTGTCACTATGACTGTTGCTGTTGTCAATAGGGTTAATAAAGTACAGAACAAATGCAGTATACTCTAAGAAAAAATTTTTATGTTGTTACTCTATAAACTTTATTTTTTCTGCTAGGTCAGTCATGTACAATAATAAAAGTGGTTAGTAAATATGAAAGTAAAAAATTGCCATTGTTAATTATACTGTGAATTGAGTGTGACAGAGCTATCTTATTTTTTCTGAAAAGATCCAAAATTGGCCACTGTTTAATTAGAAAATCATTTCCTCCAAACTGAGTCCTGCCTTACACTCCTGCTCCCTGCTACCACAAAATCTATCACTGACGGTGACTGCCACTCTCCTTGAGTTCCAGAGAATGATAGTATAACCCATTCTTTTTATTACACCTCTGCAGTAAAGCTTTCATTTTTAGAGACACTTTCATTTCCACCAGTATAGTTTTTTCAAAATGTTTTTATTACGTTTGCATCATAGAAACATGACAAAACCTAAATAACATGTAAATGTATCAATTTATATTTTGCAAATGCTTGACATTGAATGATCTAAAAGATTTTCTGCTTTCAGCTGCATTACAGATTGTTCTAAGAAAGCTGGTCAGCTGTGGAGTTTAGCTCTTCATTAAGCAGTCACTGAGTTTCTTCAGGTTGAAAATCCCACCCCCTGTCTTTTTCACAGCATCTGGTCTATCGTAGAATCACTCAACATTTTTTACAGATACTTTTTTTTTTTTTTTTTAATTTATCAGGTTTATTTGTATAATATGAGTCAATTAAATTTGCGTGGAGCAGATCTCCGCTATTGGGATTCTCTTCTCTGAGTCTTTCAATTTCCCTACAGGGCTTTAATACCTGATGATGATTGTTTTTTGTAATTAAGATTTAAGTACCCAATCCCCTAAGACTTGTCATACAGAGAGCTGCCACTCAAGCATTCAGCAACCCTTTCAGACGCACCCTCTCTTTGTCACAGCCTTTTCCTAGGATCTGAGAGCTTAGAAGAAAACCTTTGGTTGAGTAGTGCTGTATTTCATCCCACATATTTTGCTAATCCACACCATACCCTTGCTGCAGTTTACCTCAAACTACTAAAAGGGTGAAGTGATTATGTCTCTTTTAACAGCTGCCAGCAGCACATTATGGGAATGAATAAGACTTCCATTTGACTGAGTAAAATGAGGGACAGCTTTTTCAATTCCACAGCTTATTCAAACTGGAAAAAAAAAAAAAAAAAAACAACAACAATCTAGTATCCTAAAAACAAAGTTATGGACACAGATTTGGTTCTTGCAGAAGTTCGTAACTCATAAAATGGGAAACATGGTGCCTAAGTCAGAATGTTTGTATTTGGGAGCTTTTTTTCCCATTGTTTCAGTCAAGAAGTGTTGAGAGGCAGGGCAGATGCACTCAACATCAGCAATATGCAAAGGTAACTAAGGGTCAGTGAATCTATATGAAATCCTGATCATTGATGCCAATCATGGTTTTGTACCACGTAATTTTGCTTCTATTGTGTCAAATAACACTTAAATGCTAGCAGAAGATGTACCGAAATGCACCTCAATTGAAGTATTGTTTTAGCCACAAGGATAACAGAGGTCATCAGCATCCAGGAGTAGGTTTCATTCTTCCTGCCCTGAGGTCCCCAGTTGCGCCGGGAACCTAAGCCACTGTGTGGCACAACAAGATTGTATCACTAAGCAAAACAGAGCATGCTGAGGGTCTGGTGTCCACTCTAGACACATCTTGGGAGGATTTACTTCTGATTAGCTCTAGAATAGCCCTGCAGGCACAATACTCACTAGTGTTTGGATCAGGTTAGGCTAATCTCTAGCATGCAGTTCTTGGTTTACTTTCATCCTCAAGGAAGACAATCTTGTAGGATGATACTATATTGTGGATTGAACTAAACATGTAAGTGTAATATTCTTTTCAGAAATGCACTCCTCATCAAAAGTGAAAAGCTGATGAAGGCACACCCATAGTATTCAAAAGGCTAGAGAGTGCACACAGCAAGGGGGAAACAAAAAGCTGTGTTTTTAAATCTCTTGAACTTGGATCCCCACAGACGCTGAAACTGCATCTTCAATATCAGCCTTTTAAAATTCCCACATAGAGTATTAATAAAGAAATTCAAAGTAGCTAGATTGATTTAATATATCCCTTCCTGTTTTACTTTTAATTTACCATGCCACTAATCTATCAATCTAATCCTGCACTCATAATTATTTGTTGACATTAGTAGAGAGAATTAATTCTTTACATCTTTCAGGCTCTTTAAATGATAATATATTTCAAATTTAAAATTACCATCAGGGTAGCAGGGCTCCAGGGGAATGCATGAAAACACCTCCTTTTGTTTGATAGAACCTTTAGACATATCACATGCTACTCATAATGAGTTGCCTTTATCCAGATTAGATTTAGAAAAACACTTTTTTTTTTTTGTCACAGATTTTGCAAACAGAGGGTATCTAATTAGAAACAAGTTATATATTCAGCACTTAGTGTCAGTGCTTTAGTAGCAATGTGATAAAAAAAACACTAAGAATAACCCAGGGGAGATCCAGAGAATCTGTGCCAACAGTGTTCATGGCTTCACAAAGCACTCAGCCACAAACTGTCAAAGAGAAAAAAAATTGTGTAAGTTTGTGTATAACGTACTTTGTTGAAAATATGCTAAATAGCATAGCATATGATTTATCTTTATTGTCATTCTCTTCAATGGAGTGTGTCATTGATCTTCCTTTTCTTCCCAATGCATGTAACTTGTCTTTGTTAATTTGCTGTGTATCAGTTGTTAGCTTAGTCCTAAATTCAGTCGTGAGCTATTGTAAATGCTGTTTACATGTTCATTTAATATAATGCACAATGCAGACAAATCAGAACTGCAGATCCTTATCTTTAAATTGATGTAGTGCTTCTTCAACTATCTGCACCCTGTCCTTCAGGAAACACCCCTATGTAAACTATCCAAATCAAAATGATTTGTTTCAGACAGTCTTTATTTTATATGGTCCCGTCCACTGAAGGAGCAAGAATGGAATTTTTCTCATCCAACTTTAAATGTATATGTATGACCAAACAGTCTTCTTCTCATAAACAGCCTAGAGAGGTCTGGAGGGATTTTTTTCATCTGTTCCTACTATGAATGTCTATAGCAGCAAAAATATGATCTACACCCATTCCTCTACACGCAGTTATATGGGAAGCAGCTATGAGAAAAAAAGAGCTCTCATTGTCATTCCAAACTGGAGATACTAAATTTAGGACAAATGAAAACTAGCCAAAAATCTGTCTCTGAAGTGCAGCTGCTGCAACAGTAAGGCTTTGAGTCACAGCAAGATCACAGCAAACTCTTTAGCATTCTAAATGCAATTCAATGTCAATATAATTAAAAATTATTTGGTAATTTATATGTAAAAAAGGAGAAAGTTGACATAATTTTCCATGAAAAGGCTGGTTTTATTAGTTTGTTTTTAAGGTTATTCTTCTTGAAGAATTAAATTTATCTAGATGATGACTTGAAAATATAAAGAAAATGAAGATAAAATATTTTTGTTAATTAATTTGTCACTGTTTTATTTTTAATTAATTAAAACTGTATTACTAAATGTGACCATAATTTTTATTTATTTGTCATTGTTTAAAAACATAACCTAAAGTACATATTTAACATATATAACCCAAAGTACGCATGGTTTTTATTTGTGCAGAAGTACTGCACAAACATAGATAAATATGGAAAAAGACTACATTCAAGACATCTGAAGAAAAAGAAAAGCTATTTTTTCTTTTTTTATGCATTATCTAAGATAAACTGTGCTTATTTCACTGTTCAAACTATTGATCATTGCATATTTCTTACCAAAAATAAAATAAAAATAAAAACCAGGGAAAATAGTTTTTATTGAGCTAAAGTTTAAAAGAATTTAGCAGTTTATACCAGATTACAAGTGTCCTGTATAACAATGTCTATTTTCCCTTTTACACATTTGAAAATAAATTTAGCACTATACCTGCTTCACATCACCTGGCTGTGTATTCCATGTGACAGAATGGCAAAAACTCAATGGCAAAATCCAAAACACATTCACAGACTTCTAAAAGATCAAAATAAGAGCTTCTAATGCAAAATGAAATTTCTTTTTGTGAAAACCACTGTTTAGTGTGGAATATAGGTCTTTTATTGTACAGGCTGTATGGTTTTGGTTTGTTGGCTGGGTTTTTTTTTTCCCTACAGATGGTCTTTATGGAAATATGGTAAGACTCTAAATATACAATGCATAAAGTTAACACTCAGTTCCTACAGCTTCATTTCCAGTCTTCTGTAGCTCCACAGAAGAGTAAAAAAGTAATGAAACAGGAAAGCCTTTTAAATTAAAAGCATTGCTGTTTTGTAGCTTAACATATCTTTTCACCTCAGTGTAATTCCACCATGTGAAAAAAACAAAAAGCTATAACTAAAAATTCCAATGTCATATAACTTGGCATTATGAGAAAATATTTGAGTTTTCTCTTAGGCAATACAGAACTAATTTCCACAATGAAGGTCTTGCTAAATCGGTACTGAAGTATGTGAAAGACTAAAGCCTCACAATAGATAAAAGCACACCAAGAAATTTAATTTACAAAACACTTTCTATAAATTAAAATAAATGTTAGAAGTACTTAGGCACTGCAGCTATCTGCAGGTGTAGCATTCTGACAGAGTTACTCATCTAACAAACACAGTTAATCCAACCAGAAAATTTTAAAGATTAAAAATGTGTAAAGAGGCTGCTCTAGGGCTTGAATGGGAAAAAAAGTTATAACTGTCTAATGTTTTTTTCCTTATATTTTCCTGGAGAGTCCTCAGACAGTTGATGATTGAATCTACATATTCCCCAAAATATATGGTACCTCAAATCTAAATTTTGCACATCTATGACAAAACAAACAACAACAAAAAGAGGTCAAATTAATTTCATGCTGCTGAATTTATTAATTAGCACGCAAAATATTTGGGCTTCATTTTCTACCAAAAACTGAGGAGAGTTAAATGGGTGATTGGACACAATCTGGTTTATGGCTCAGGAAGAGGAGCACTAGAAATTTTAATCTGCTTGTTCTCTTTACTTCTCCTTAGTTGTTTGCTTGGGTACTTTTTGGGTTAGAAGCAAGACAGTAGGCTGTATAGATTTTTAGCTTGAATTAATATGTCCAATTATGTTTCTTTACATTCCTACCACATTTTGGATTTTATCTAGTGAAGCAAGGTTTTTTAGGGACAGCCAATGTTTTTGGAGTAGCAGATGTAGAAGTCTGAACAAACTTCAGATATGCAAGACCTTCTTTTGAAACTTTGAAAAAGCTCTGAGTACTCAAAATCTTTTTTAAAAGCAGAACACTTCAAAGTAAATATAACTTAAGGACAAATGTTTTAAGTTGAAATCAGACAAAAGGGTGAAAGTATCTCAAGCTGATGGTTAAATTAGAAAGGGAAGAGAGAGAAATAGATGAAACATTAGTGAGCTAGACAGAATTTATTCCTTTCCACCATAAACTGTAGGGTCATCTGCCCCAAGTTAGGCATTCAGTTATTCTGATATCTATTGTATGGACTTGCAAATGGTAAGACATTTACCTATGTTAGAAAGAGGTGAAAGTCCATCTGATTATATATAACTAATTTTTAGACTGGAAATTGAAAGGTCTCTTATTCACTATTCTCGATTCTTTTCTTCACACAACAAACATAAAAAACCCACAGCACAGCAAAGAAACAGTTTCCCCATCCCTTTAGGCTTTAAAAGAATTTTTAAAAAGTTCTGTATTCAGAACATACGGAATTCTCCAAATCAAGTAAAAATAGTGCTTTTCTTGTCTAAGGACGGTCCCTGTTCCTCATGTGAAGTAACTAATGAAGTAAAACATTTAGAAAAGCAAGATTAAAGTTTTTACTTTACAGAATCAACCTGCAAACTTGAAGGATTTCTGGGTTAATGGTTCCTGGAGAATGAGCACAACTCTTTTTTGTAATTCAATTCTTTAAGAATGCTTTTTACAGCAACGTACATTTTGTATGCTGAAGTCCAAGGCACTATTAAAATAGAAGGGAATTTCAGATTTGCTAGGGCTTTACCAAAGAGCACTATAGCAAGTAGTAGGCCCCTGGCCAAGATCAGCATACATAGTTTCCACTCTCGAAGCTTCCTCCTCTAACCCTTATAAATCATTACAAGTCAGATATAAATTTTGCTATCTGTAAATAGATGCTAGAGATTCTGACCTCATTAAAGTATATGGAAGAACCCTGTAACAGCAATAATTCTTGTAATACTAGTCAAAAGATTATGTAACAGCAATAATTCTTGTGATATTAGTCAAAAAATTATAGGCCATATTTTCATTCTAGGATATGAATGTTTTTCATGGCCCTGACAACAGAAGTATGTAAAGATAATTTATTTCCTACAATATTAAAAAGTACTAATACTTAAAGTATTTCCTTTTCTAGGCAGCACATTGATTGTCCTAGCTATCAGAGAACTGACTAGTTGATTGACACGTAAGTTTTGTAAAATTGGCATCATGCTCAAAAAGTCCAGGTAAGTTATTCTAGGTAAGAATATATACTGTAGTTTCAAATAAATTCTCTGATATCACTAGTTCTTGTGATTGTGAAACAAACAAACTAGCAAATAAATAAATAAATACATAAATAAGAAGGTACGGAGAAAAAATCTGAAGTCTTCAATTCTCTGCCACACTGAAAACTGTTCGAACCAGATAAGTAAATTTGTTTTCATGACATTTCAGATTCAACTTTAAAATTTCAAAAACCTTAAGCATCTTAGGAATGATATAGCTGGCAGGAATTCCATTAAAATGTTATGGGGGAAAGCATCAAAAAATACTTCTGTTCTCATAGTGATCTTCCCCCTTTCTTCCTGTCTTTAAAGCACATGTAGATGTACCTTCAGTAGCATCCATAGGAGATGGCAGCAAATTTGTTGCCTTTGAGACATGTCATGTAAGTACTTCTAAGTCACCAAAGGAAAAGCCAAGAAATATAAACAAGCTATTTCCCTCCCTCCCTTACTCCCTGAGTCAGTTTAGTGAATACTTTGAGGAGAAAAGGTACTCAGGCATGATGGCAAATGATTCAGACATTTTTAAACACTGGAGACTTACATCTAATTTCCAAAGTTTGTCACTCAGAAACTTTAATTACAATGTTAGGAAATTAGCACTTTGCATACTGTAACATATTTCCCCATAGTACTGTGAAACTATATCCTGACATTGATCTGGTCTGCACATGTAATGATGGCAGAATATGTTATTAAATAAGAGGTGAATATTTAATTATTTACACAGTGAATAGCACATTTTAAATGCCACTACAATATAAATAGTTATGATAAAGAGGTAGTTAGAGAAGCAGAAGCTTAAAAAGATCAGTCTTGTTCAAAACAGGGTGGGCATAATATTTCAGTAGCTCAGTTGAACCATATAGTTGTAATTTGCTGTAAAAAATTCTGCTATTCAGGAAAACATTTCATGGATTTTAAAATGAAACATATTGTAAAATTAAAATAGATATGTTCAGATATATCACTCAATACAATTTACTTAAATTAAATATTCTGCTATTAATATGAAACTAAGCTATTTTTATCCCCAGTATTTCAGGTCTTCTTAGTATATTCCTAGCCCTATGCAAACAGGTAGAAGAAGATGTGAAGTAGATGTGATCTCCTAGTAACCTCTAAAAAAAACAACAAATTGAAAGTATGCATTCATTAATGTTATTCTTACAATTCAATGCACATCTGCAAAATAGTGGTACTATTCAACACTTCATACAGTCTAAAATTCTGTGGTTTTCCTTTTTGGTCTTTTGTCCACTTTCCTGAAAAAGTAATGAAAAAAGCAAGAGAGGCAAGACTACAGAAAAGTATAACAAAGTTGCTAACTCCAGTATTTAGTGGGGAAATGACCAAACAAAAATACAGACAGGGTAATGAACCCAAAAGCTAGGAGAAAATGATGAAAGACGTTAAAAGATCTGACATTGTGTAATGAGAGTGGGGAGTCAAAGATCTTAATGCTGGAAACACACACATCTGAACTATAGCAACACTTCCATAGCGCTGCAATTCATTTCCCTCATATTGTTTCACTCTTCCTGGGAGGAACTACTTACAGACTTTTTTATGTTGTGTGAGGCATCACATTAAAATATAATCACGTGTTTTTGAGTTCAATTTTTTTTAAAAAAAGGCTTTAATGCTGCCTGGAATAGGATGACAGACATGTAGGTGGAGAACATGTGGGATGAAAGTGGAACACTACACACACATGCACACAGAAGTATATTTGAAGTACAAGCAATATTCAATTTTTGATTCAAAACAGATCGGTTAAGATTTCAGTCACAAAAGGGGACTATACTGCTGGGAAAACACTTCATTATGAATTTAATTTCCTACATTCTGTAGTCTTTATTATTGTGTCTTTGAGTCTAGCTCTAATGACTTAAAATAAGAATAGATTTCTCAAAAAAATGGTTCAGCAATGGGAGAAAGTTTCAAGAATATAAGGAACTGGTCATGGCCCCATGTCTGTTGGTGTTCAAGAAAGATTTGGACAACCCTCATGTATATATATATGATTGAACTCTTCGGTTCCCCTGTGTGGAGTCAGGAGTTGCAGTTGATCATTGTAGGGTGCTTCCAACTCAGGATATGATGAATTATTACTGTTAGAAAGACATTTTAGGGGAAATTGATCTTATAAATTTTATCTTGCAAAACATGTCCAGTGCTTATGGATGGTATGTTTTTCCTCTAATAATGTGGAAAGAAATTGGTGTTATTCAGTGAGATGTTGGAGAATAAACCAATTTAATTTTTGTAGACCCAGATACAGTGAAATGTAAAACTGGTAAAATGTTTAAATTAAGTGACATCAGATTTACTTGTTAATATTATTCACTGACTGTGCAATACTTCACATTCTAAAACACTTCTATTTCCATGTCTAATAAGCATAGTATATTTGTGTTTTAACCATAAATTTGGAGAAAACAGTAACAATTGAAATGATACCCTGCATCATGTTAGAAAAGTACGTCATTCAAAAAATACATCTGTAATGCCCCAGGTCTCAAGCCACGAAAGCTGGAAGGGACTTTTAACAAGGGCATGTAGTGATAGGACAAAGGTTAATGACTTTAAACTGAGAGAAAGTAGGCTATATTAGATACTAGGGAAAAAAAAAATTTGACTGTGAGGGTCATGAGGCACTTTAACAGATTGCTCAGAGAAGTTGTGGATGCCTCATCCCTGGAAGTGTTCAAGGCCAGGTTGAATGGGGTTCTAAGGAACCTCGTTTAGTGAAAGGTGTCTCTGCTCATGGCAGGGGGATTGGAGTTATATGATCTTTAACCTTTTAAGTTAAGCCATTCTATGATTTTACTGAAGTACTTCCCACTAGCATTACTTCTACGGCAGTTCTTTGTTTTTACATTTCAATTATTCCAGCTACCATTGTTAGAGTTAAAACATGGAAAATTGTGAAATAACATTGGGTAAAAGTGCACTGGTACATTGAACAATTTTTCTTTTTTTTCTTTTTTATTCCAAAATAAACCACTTCTCTAGTACACTTGTATATATACATACCAATTATTTATTATATTAATTTAATTATTTTTCTACAGGTAAGAGCACACATCTCAGTCTAAAGTACCCCCTAGCTTTGAAGTTATGCTTGGATTACTTCTGCATATTGTCTAGTTAAGCTGTGAATACTGTGATATTTGAATTAAATAATAAATTTCAAAGGTGTAATATTGTTACCTGTTGATATGAAGTTTTATTCAACCTTAGGGATATTCTAGGTAGCAGTCAAAAAATGTTCTGATTTGAACACTGCATACCACCTGCCTTTGATATAATTATTCCGCATAATTCCACATAATTGTTTCTGTCAAGAATAAATGAAGCCTTAAAAGAAGAACACAATCATTACAAGCAACAGAGCCTGAGTTATACACTACAGTGTTCATTTTGCTCTTCTTTTATCCAAAGTTACTAATAGTAGATTGGGAAGGTGACAGAAGTTGTAAGTTATTATGCAGGAAAATATTTACATGAGTAAACTACCTTGGTGCAATGATTTTTTTTTCAGTTACTATCCACTAAATGGTGTTTCTTTTAATTTAATTTGTTCAGCATGAGTGGAAGCACATTGTAGAGGCTAAGGTGAGGCTAAGAGAGGATGAGATCCAGAAGTCAAGCAACAGGATTTTTTAAGCAAATACTACTGTTCATTTAAGGAAAAAATCTTGTCTTTTTTTTTTTTTTTTCAAACATGCTTGTCTAACAGCCATATCTGTGCTCTTTTTCCATTTTTAGGGAATAAAGGTGCCTTTTATTTATTTGTTTAAAGAGTACCCCTGTGTAAAGAACAAGCACAATTAAAAAATGAAGAAAATAACACTGTTTACAGACCCAAAAGCATAATATCAGATCTTCACAACAGGTAACATATATATAATTCTATAGCATATAACATTTATGTAATTGGGATTCCAATGTAAAAGCAATATTTCACCGTAGTTGCTAAGCACCCACCAGATGGAGATCATCTTTTCACATGCAAACGGATGATGACATATTTCAATACTACTTCATCTCCCTGGAGTCTTCATGGTTGTGGACTGAGGAGATTCTTGCTTCACTAAGGCTTGTAGCCCCTTTTTCTGGCCAACAGCCCCATTATAGTAATCGTTCACTGCTGGAAAAAAGTGGATCTAATTGCCCATTTTTCTACTTTTTTTTTTTTTAATAATTATTTTTTATTTGTCTGTCTCATTCCTATTTTGGGGTTTTTTTTCTGAATAATTGTGCTAAGGCTACAGTCACATATAACTTCCATAATTTTGAGGAGGCCATTTCATGAAAAGCAATCTTCCTTTAAGTAGTACTTTTTCTGTGGTGCTTTCCAGTGTTTGAAATCGTAAATCAGGACTTCTAATTGCTACTGTTGGCTTTATTGTCAGTGTATGAATGGTAAATTTTCCATATGTTATGGTGCAGTTTTAAAGTACTAGAATTTTCAAAATTCAGCAAGAATATAAACTTTCTGCATGTTGGTACTCATCTACCTCTAAAACATTCCTGTGCTAGAGAAACATGAATTTTAGTGTTTCGTTTCTTTTTTTCATCATGGAGAAAAAGGTGAATGACCATTGTGTGAGTGGAAATCGGTTATTAGAAATAAAGATATCTTATTATCAGCTATGTTTGCACCACCCTTTATTGCATAAAAATGCACGTAAATTTAATTAAAATGCTTGAGAAGGATTACACATATATTCAGGTAGCAAAACTTCTAAATGTTTTGTCCTGATCACTCACTGCACAAAGTTACACAGAGTTTTATACCATAATTTCATATGTCTTCAAAATGCAATTTCATGTCTCTGTGAGAAATGGTCGTGATTTTTCATAGTATGTCTTGCATCCACCAGGTGTAATCTGTGGTATTAACAAAACAAAATTAATAGTGTAAGATGATGTGAATCTTCTGATGGAGCTGAATTACTAGTTAGTTAACAATGATCTCAAAGATTTTTAACTGTTTAAATTGAGAAGCAGGAGGACTTAATGCTACTCTTTCTCATTTTTAAAGAAAAAAATAATACCATTTGTTCTTAAATATGATTACTCCTTGAATGCCAAATAAAACATCTATAATTTATCATTATAATGGTTTTAATTTGTTTTTACAGGAAGAACTCCTGCACTTGTACTTTTCCCATGTGTTTGCTAAATATAATCATATATTAGTTGTAATTTTCTCTGAAATGTGAGACTTAATTGTATGAAGAATAAATCAGAAAGTCATGGAATGGTTTAGGTTCAAAGGGAAGACACCTATCACTACAGCAGGTTGCTCAGAACCCAATCCAGCCTGGCCTTGAACACTTCCAGGCATGGGACATCCACAACTTTTCTGAGCAACCTGATAAAGTACCTCATAACTCTCGCAGTTAAAAATTTCTTCCTAATATCTAATCTAAACCTACTTTTAAATCCATTAACCTTTGTCCTATCACTACGTGCCCTGGTCAATAGTCCCTCTCCAGCTTTCGTGTAGGCTGCTTTAGGTACTAGAAGGCTGCAATGAGGTCTTACTGGAACCCTTACTTCTCCAGGCTGAATAGCTCCAGCTCTCCCAGCCTGTCTTCATAGGTGAGATGCTCCATCTCTCTGGTGATCTTCATGGCTGTCCTCTGGATTCACTTCAATAGCATCTTCTTATAGGAGATGTGAAATATCACAGGTACCTTTCTCATACTAAACCATGATTGGAAACTCATTTCTACTAAAAGTGTCAGTTCAGTTGAAACATTTTTAAAAAGTATAGAATCAAACTCAAAATGTCTTTACTAAGCTGTTTTATGGTAGAGTGTTGCATTAGAAATGTGATGAGTCTTCATGTAAAAATGCTGATTTGAATTAGATTTAGAATATATGTCATTCTCAATTAGCCTTCCCTTCATCAAAATGATCTCACAAACATGGAGAATGAATCTTTATTTCCTCCTTTGCACAGGGGAGGTCATTTGTCAGATTTAATATATTTCCACCTATGTCTTCCTACATGTTTTGGGTTCAATATGGATGACTATGGACTTCATGGAAAGAAAAGGTGTCACATCAGTAGGAACCTGAATTCTATTTTTATTAAATGCTGATTATATTATATATAAGTATTCTGTAAAGCTGAATTCTTGCAAAACTGATGAATCAATTATAAAAAAATGGTGTGGAAATTAAAAATGCAAAAAGTTTTGAACACTTTCAAAACCTATTTCTGCACCGGACGTTACAGCTGGTACTTAGAAACTGACAAGACATAAATTTCGTATGCTTAACTATCCATATTTTCTTTAAGCAATAGATTGATGGGTATTATTCTGTTGTTGAAGTTTAATATCACAACAATATCCTTTTACTTAAAAAGATTGTGTGTCTTACTTAAAAAGATTGTGTGTCTTAAAAGTTACTTCATGTCATGTACTTTCACAGTATATTGAGGCATCAAAAAAATTAAAAAATAAAAACACTTTTAAAACTGTTTTTGATAGGTGCTGGGACCGTGGTTACCCAATGTTTAGTAAGTTATCTCCATTGAAGACTGGCTAAAACAAGAACTTTTACAAGAAAAGTTGGTTAGATGAACGACTAGACGAGGAAAAGAGCCATGACAGAAAAAGACATAAAAAAATAAACTACCCAAAATAAAGAAAACGAACGTCCAAACTCAAAACACACAGAAGAATACCCTATAGATACATAAAAGAAAAATTGCACAGCTAGACTTGTCCAACAGGCTTATACCGTGGCTAATCTGGAAGGAGTGAATCACATATGCTAATGATATGAAAATACTTGATGTAAAGGAATATCAGGATGGAAAAATTATTTTATATATGTGAAGAATTTTCATACTTCTTGATTAACAGGAATACTAAAACAAACAAGTGTTCTTGTTCATATTAGTGTTTGCTAATACTTTCTTTCCATTCTATTCATGCCTGATTGAAGATTGAAGAAACAGCAGACCATTAGGATTTCCCTTTTCATGAATATGTTTGCATAAAACAAACACATCTCCAGGAAGCCAAAATGACAGTTAAAATGTTAAATTTATCTGGCTCAAAGATTTTAATTACTTTTCTGCTATTCCTCTCTATTTTGGAAAAATAACAGAGAACTGATATTAAGAAAGAAAATAAGGATATAAAAATCACATTTAAATTTTGTAGGAAAAATCATGCAGAATAAATGTCCAAAAAAAGTTATTTTAAGCCTTTCTGCCTCAAAAGTTAACAGTCCCTTGTCTAAGCTTTAGACAATAGTTAAGATATTCTATTTCCCTTTAACAGGTGTTTTTAAGATTATACATTTATCCACAGTAGACTACATATAGCCTGCAGCAGAAAAAAAGCAGCGCTATTCCTACAACCAGTGGTAGGAAGTAAATGGGAACACATTGCTAACGAATTGTGTGATTTACTAATTTAGATAGATATGATTTAATCAGATATGCAAATATTATCATTGGTAGTGACAGTTACTTGTGAATGTAATTATTTTCATGTATAATAATGTGATGGTGGTTTCTCATATTGATGAGCAGACCATGAAAAATATGGAGTATGAAAAAATAAAAATAAAACATAATTTAAGAAATTCTTCCCAAACTATTTAAAATGTCTGAATTTTAGATATGTAGTCCAAAATCTAACTGGATATTCAGTTTGGTCTGTTCTGATTGTTTAGTTAGTTTTCTACACTAGCATGGGAAAAAGAAGAGGAAATGAAAATAGGAATGTGAGCAACAGTTAGACTAAAATTAAAAACTTCCATGCCTAAATTTACTTGCAATAATAATGTAATATTAGTAATATATTAGTAATATATGCATATTAAAATTCATACACTTATGAAAACTAGTGTGTTAAAGCTTTTCATTACGATTTTGTTGAATTAAATTGAAAAAAATCTAAAACCAGTAATTGCATAAAAATAACTTTGAATGAAATAGTTAGGTTTTGCGGAAGTTTGAATTCTGAATGATAAGCACTAACCACCTTCTTTTACCAACAGCACAAATAGTCCAGTGAGGGAGTTTCAATTGCTCCATCTCTCTCTACCTAAAGGCCAATTTGAGTACTCCATTGTGAGTCTTTAGTACCACTAAGAAGTGTACTAAAAAGGACCTTGGACTCCACCAATTGTGATAGAGTTAAGTGTGATAAACAGCACATCTCCTTTATATATAACTTTTACTAGGTCAGATCAAATATCTGCCCTTACAATTACAGAATTTAATAAATCTTTGTAATTTCTAAATGTAAACACAAACAAGCCTTAAAAAATCTGTGTTCCAGTCCTCAGCTGGTGGAAATCAGCCAAGTCCCATTGAAATGTGGGGTTTGTAGGTCAGCTTCTTGTCTGATGTATATAAACTGGACATGACAAAATGAACTTATGCCTCAAGTGACTTCTACATTACTATGACCTGTCAAAAACAATTGCTTAAATTATAAGGCTGTGTTCAACAATAATGTTTCTACAGGCACAGCAACTCTTTGCACTCTTGTTAGCACTGCAGGAAAGTTATCTTCAGGAGTACTTCCAAAGGCATAAATGTCTGAGTGCTCCACATTATTTTGTTCTGAATATTTTAATGGATTTTTAGGAACTTATATTTGAGGTTTTGAATAATTCCACTGTAAATAAATAAGTCCCAAATTTAAATGCTAAATTGCATGGTCAGCACTGTGAAGAATCATAGAATTACAGAGTGGATGGGATTGTAAGGAATGCCTGGACAGCATCTTGTCCAAAACCCCTGGTAAAGGAAGTTCACCTAGAGAAGGGTTGCAGAGGATTGTGTTCAGACAGATCTCCAGAGAAGGAAACTCCAAAAACTCTCTGGGCAGCCTATTCCAAAGCACATTCATATTCAGACAGAATTATCTTAGTTTCAGTTTGTGCCCATTGTCCATTATCCCTTCAGTGGGCACCACAAAAAAGAGACTAGTCCC
The DNA here is from genome assembly GCA_035583185.1 of Anabacerthia variegaticeps. NCBI lineage: Eukaryota > Metazoa > Chordata > Aves > Passeriformes > Furnariidae > Anabacerthia > Anabacerthia variegaticeps. The sequence continues at coordinate 65,506,192 of JAWWEW010000001.1, forward strand.
ATCCTCTTGAGGCACCCCCTTAAGATATTTGTATGGATTTATAAGATCCCTTCTCAGTCTCTTCTAATAAGAGAGATACTTCAGTCCCCTAATCATCTTTGTAGCCCTCCACTGGACCCTGTCCAGTAGTTCCTTGATTTTTCTGAAGTGGGACAACACTCCAAATGCTGCCTAACCAGAGCAGAGGGAGAAGATAACCACGCTACTAAGATAATTAATCTCAGTCAAATGAATTAAAATAATCATGTAGACAAAGATAAGCAGGATTTAGTGACCATTCTTGACACTGTCTCTTTTAGTTAAGCAGAATTCCTGAAGATTATTGATGATACTGAAGATCCTCAGGGCTGAAGCAATCACTGCTGTGTAAGAAAATTGTGTACTCTAAATTTGAACAACATGATCTTATGTACTGAATCTCCAGACCTTTTTTTGGAGCACACAGCATCTCATCCAAGAACACAAGAAATCCTCGTAACACAATGTGGAGTTCATCTTTACTCCCTGCACTAGATATTTTCTTCTCCCTATTTTAGTTGATGAACATCTGTTCGAGGTTTCTACACAGACATTTGAAAAAGGTGTTTAGTTCAGAAATAACTTCTACAGGATAACAGATTTTTTAATCAGAGTTTTCATAATAAAAACAAGTACTGGGAAAGACTTTCTCATTTGCCAAATTCACAGGACTTTCAGTCAGTAGAAGATCTGCAGGGGATATTTTCTACCTCTTAGATTTAATTTGTGTCATGTGATGGTGATTAATCTTCTATGACCACTGCACTGCCTGATATCACATTATACTTTGTCAGATGGAGGACACACCAGGGAAGAAGTTGGGGTGAAGTCATACTGGAGAATAACTTGACTAGGTCAGATTCTCCACTCATTTGAGTTAAAAGTATCCTCTTGTCCCCATACCACAACTCAATGTGATTAGCTCCTGGATAACCCCCATAGGAGGAAATAACATGAATGAGCTGACAAACTCTAATCACTCTTCAAAGAAAAAATATAGAATATAATTATAAAATATAATACAATAAAATATTTTAGAAATGCATTTATCCAAAATAAAGTAGTGAACAATTCCCTTAAGCTTTTGATTAAATAAATATTTTCATATTTGTTTAAAATTTGAGAACAATGCATTTATAAGCTATATGTTTTCTCTACTTTCTGAAATGAATTTCATACTTAATAACAGTCTCCACCCAGACATTTTATAGCAGCTTTATCTCCTTACATTTTTACCTGTTACTCAATATAATTTCATCATGTCTGTAATGATAAGGTTGGAAAAAATAACCTTTATGATACCAGATGGATTCTAATTCTCAAAAATCTCTGGTGATGGCACATTCATATTGACATTTATACTGACTCCATTTATGACAGACTGAAGGTGACGAACGGGCCAATGCAAGAGGTCACCTTGTGTCAAAGCTGGTATACAGTCTGTCAAACATGGTGAATGTAAGGCTGTTAATGAGGAATTAACTAGATAGACTGTGGCCATTTTACTGTTTTCATGCAATCCAAACCTGTTAAACAATGCTAATCAGGTGTTTATTAAGTGAAACCATTATGCCAAACTTGCTGCAGACCCTACCATATGTCAAAGAGGTTGTAAAGTATTATTCATCAGATTTAAAGCTGATTAATGAGTCATTTAATAGTGTACCTTTCTTTTCTTAGCCTCTAGCTAAGCACATGTGCCAAGGTTAAACTAACACATACATGGTTTTGAAAGTAAAGTTTCTGTTAAAGGGAAAGAAAATTCTTAATTGCTCCATGGAAGTTCTAATAGTCGAAAAGCTTTCAGGAGGAAGAAGCTTAATCTCTTTTATTTTTTTATTAAAATGTAGGGAAAAAAAAAAAAAAGCCTATTAATGTAAAATGAACAAGGCAACTAGGAGACTATATACATTTTTAAATAGAAAAATTAAATTTACAAATAATAAATGTAAAAAATTTCAGCCTTCCTGCTCACATCCATTACATTATCTTTCCTAAACTTAATATTTACACAGTATTGCAGCAAAATTAATGCTACAGAACCATCTTGATTATAGCAAAACCAAAAATTGGTGAAATATTAGGCAGAACTGAAACACAGCTATCAAAAATCTGCTGTGTCCACATCAGGGAGCAATAACAGATATGCTATTGAGATAGCAGTAAATATTAATGGTGTAATGAACAATGAAAGTCTGAAGAGAGAACTAAAATACATGCTGTGAATGATGGTAGGGTTAAGGTAATCTGGACATGAGAGTCAGTGCTTCTTCAGTAAATAATCGCTAAACCAACGGACACTGGTGCTATTTTAAACTTGTTTTTTACAAGAAGAAAGGACATTACAGAGAAACTGTCTATAAAACCTTGCATTCATACTTAGTCAGGTATTAGCTTTGCTTAACTTAGAAGGCTGAATAAATGCAGAACGGTGATTAATATCCTCATTTCCAAAAATAAAAAAACAACCTTGCAGGACTAAAATCAGTCAGACATAATAGCAAAATATTTAAAGGTGGACGTGGCTCCAAACCATGAGAGAAAGTTTGCAGTGAAGGCTTTCAGATATAACCAGATGATAAACCATCTATAAAAGGAAATTTAATGAATGGATCCTTGGACAGCTTATGCAGAAAAGAAAGCAGAACTGACTACTGAGAATGAACTGTTTCAGAGAATAAGATATAAAAGGATAAAAAGATATTCTAAAAGGCAAACTGAATTAAACCTTTGGGGAGAAAAAATCACCAACATTGCATGAAATCAGAAAATCAGGAAATCAGAGAAGCTGGTCACTTTGTAGAAGATGTGAGTGAGAAGTTAAAGTTAAGTATGGTGCAAGGACAAATGCATTACCTCAGCTTAGAGAAATGGTAGTGATGTGTAATGTGGAGGTAAAGGATTAACTGATAATGTTGAAGGTGGGTATGTAACTATGCCAAATCTCTCTGGACACATTCCAGCACAGTAAATGTCTGCATGAGGCTTTGTTACGCTTTCAAGCCAGAAATACTACAGTAGTCAGCAAGGCATTTGAAACAACAATGAAAGAGAACATCCTTCCTGTGATGAGATACAGTGAGCTTTTAAAGTACCAGGTTGCAGACAGGCTGACATATAGTTTGACATACATTTCATTGCAATATAAACTAAGAGCTTCCTAATGAAATGTGCCAATGGTATAAAGCTGAGAAATATTGCTGATATAGGATCAGACTATCATATGGCAGGAAATAGTGACAAATCAGATTGGAGTAATAGAAATGGAACAGAAGAGTTCAAAGTACTTAGAGACTAATAGCAAGGATGACTGCTATAAGCAGTAAGTTCATCAGCTGACAAAGCTCACCTACATCACAAAATGCATGGCTTATGGCTTGGTATAAAATAGTTGGGTTGTCTCAAAAAGAAGTGAGAGTCCAGACAATGAAGAGCTAAGATATTTTCAGCTTGCTGCAGAGGTTATTCTCTGGAACTGTTACAGAATAAGACCACCAAGTTTACCTCAGCTCATGTTATATATGCTCCTCCTTTCTGTCACAACAGCACTATCAAGCACTTTATGTGTCTTCATTGCAGTTCTTGTGGCATGTGACATGTCTTCAATATTCCTTTTTGAAAGCATTAATCTTGTTGAAAATGACATAACCATAATACCCAAGTGCTTTTGGCTGAAAAATGTGCACCACCACCCCACCTCCAAACAAGGAAGAATAAAGACACACACTGTGCATTAAAGCATGTTCAGTGTGGACATATGAAATCCAGCACAGACAGGATTAGCCTTAGTCTGTGAACAAGGGCTTATTTCTTGAAAGACATATTTTTAATGCTGGAGGCATAGCCATAGGGACCTAGGTGTACTATCTAAACTCAGAAGACACCAAGAAAAGTTTTCCAAAGAAGACAAGAGAATAATTTATTCATGTATGATACTAGTGAGGATTTTTCTGGGATATTTGTGTAACCCACTTTCTTTAAAAGCAATGCAACTGAATTATTATTGGCCAAACTATTAAACTACTACAAGAAAATACTGAGAGTTTGGTTTGCATAGTCCAAATAAAGTGTATGCAGAAAAATGTATATGCTAATTTTGTATATGCAGGATAATGGAAATGAACACAAAAATCAGGAGGGGGAAGTTGTTCTTGCCACAAGAATTAGTGAATATGCATGAATTTTACACTGGATGTTTTGGGTTTGCATGACAAAGTTTTGGTATCACCCATGAGCCATTAGTTACATTTTTCTCTACCCCATCCAGCTGAGGACAGAGAGTAATAAAGAGACTTGGTTGTCACCTGGCATGCAGCCAGGATCAATCCACCACAAAAAGCTGTTTTGAAAGTTAGGTAAAGACTTTTAGCCAGAAGTGATAGTCTTCCAGCAGCAGTGGATAGAAGCAAAGCACCAAACAATTTTCAGAAAAAGTTGCATCAGCTTATACTATGGTTTGAGTTGGAAGGATCTGACTGACTTGTCAGTTCAGAAGAGATGAAAAGCTATTGGCAACCCACATAATTTCTCTATCTGCAGTTACATAGAAGTTAACCAAAATTTATGCCATAGTAATTATTTTTTTTAATGTTTATTTTTGCCTTCTACTAGTTGGTATCACATCAGTAATTTCATAGTAATAACATTAACACAACTCAAGTTCTATTAATTCAGTATTAATTTTTCAGTGGCATCATAGAATATGTTGAGTTGGAAGGGACCTGAAAGGATCATTGAGTGCAACTCCCTGCTCCCCACATGACTAAGTAAAACTAAACCATATGACTAAAAGCATGATTCAGACACTCTGCGAACTCTGGCAGTCTTGGTGCCATGACCACTTCCTTGGGGAGGCTGTTTTAGTGGCCGACTACCCTCTCAGTGAAGAATCTTTACCTGATGTACAATCTGAACTCCATCAAGATCAGAACTCAAAATTCTCTGCTCTCTCTTAAACAAACCTGAATTAATATGGACAGTAAAAAAATAAAATAAATAAATAAATAAATAATTCCAAAAGATTTAATCTTCATGTACTTAAGCACCATACAGTTAAAAAATAAAATAAATAAATAAATAAATAAATAATTCCAAAAGATTTAATCTTCATGTACTTAAGCACCATAAACTATCAGTTTCTGCTGCATTGCAGATTTTGAAAACTGGATCACAACACAAACTCTACCCTTCCTGCCCCTTAGATTGTTTCACCCCTTATATTTAGTTAAAAATTAGTCTTTCACGTGGCCTTCATAGTGAACCTGTCAGCTATTCCAGAACAGCCTGGACAAAAGACAGTCTGCAAGGAGGCACAATATAAGGGTCGGAACCCTCCAAACAGGGAAGTGAATTGGTTCTATAACTCCCCAGATCCAAGTGAATGTTCCTATACAAAATTACTGATAAGAGGTGGACTTCCCTTAGTCATTCTATATCAAAAAGAAAGTAGAAATTGCTGCTCCGCTTTGTGGAAGCCAAACTTCTGGGCTGATAGTATTTATCAAACTGGGTCTATGATCCAGCAGGAAGAAACCAGGGCTGAGCTCAAGTCGCTGAGCTCTCAAAATCAACAGGGAAAACCCAGAAGTTTTCTGAAGTGCTTTTCAAAGTGCTTTCGTCTTTCAGGTGAAAAAAATAAAAGGCTAGTTAAGGCCTCAGGACCACAATTTTGCTGAAGTGAAGCCTCATTCAATTTTTGCATTTGAGCTTTGTTCTACAATTTTTGCTGACCTCAGTGTAAACCACTAGCTAAGAATCTGAATTATTTTTCTAACATATCAGTCCAATCTAAGTACTTTTATTAAGAGAATATCTAAGCAGCTATGGTAGAGGTGGTATGGCTGGACAAACAGATTTTGAATACATATCACTGTTGTGATATCTCTTCTTTGCTGGTGTGATGAACACTTGATCCAACAGAGGTTTGTAACAGATACTGAATCAACAAGAGTGTTTGGATTTCACAGGCAGATGACAAGAATTATTTTTTAAACATTCTCATACCACACCTTGTCCTGGTTTCATCTGGGATGGAGTTTATATTCTTCTTAGTAGCTGCTACAGTGCTGCATTTTTTTTCATTTAGTAAGAGAACAATGTTGATAACACACTAATGTCTTGGCTGTTGCTCAGTAGTGCTTATCCTAATTCAAGGATTTTTCAGTGTCTCTTGCTCTGAAGGTGAGGAGGTGCACAAGATGTGAGGGAGCATGGCCAGGACAGTTGACCTGAATTAGCCAAAGAGATATTCCATACCACAGGACGTCATGCCCAGTATACAAACCAGGGAGAGTTGGCTTGTAGGTGCTGACTGCTGTTTGCAGATGGGCTGATCAGTGGGTAATGAGCAATTGTATTGTCTATCAGTTGTTTTTTCTTGGGCTGTGCTGCTCTCTCTTCCCCTCCCTATCATTACTATTGTTGTTGTTGTTATTTTGTTTTGATTACTAAATTAAACCCTTAGCACCAGATTAACCTTTTCTTTCCAATTGTCCTCCTCAACACTATTGTAGGGAGTGAGTAAGCATCTGCATGGTACTTAGTTGCCAGCGGGGGTTAAACCATAACCCACCTATGTTTTGAACACATTGTGATTCTGATCTGAGGAAAAAAATCATCAGAAAAGTGAGAGAAAGCATGGAATATAATTTAGTTCTATAAGCATATGCAGTTAAAGGAAGAGTTCATGGCAGCATAAAAATGATATGCTTATTTGAGTATTTAATTTATTATAAATTTCAAATATATTTGTATTTTAAAAGTCTGATGTTTTGTCTATTTGCTGTTTGGCTCTGACATAATGAAAAGAGAGATCCATGAACAAAAGGTTATACAGAGTAAAAGCTGAAATTCCCCTACCATTTTTCCTGGAGAGAGTGTCAACACAGCTATTTAAGTAGAACAGGACAAGTCACTTGTGCTGAGTAAGCAAACCCATGACCCACTGAAGTCATGCTGTACTGGGAAGAACAGAAGCAGGCAAACAGCTGCCTGCAAGCTGATCCATTTTGTCACTTATTGCGCTTATTATGTTTGAAGTATTTTCTCATCTAACACAAAGACCACGAACATGAAATACTACTGTACAAAAACTGATAGAGGTTTGTACACAGTTTTTCTCATAGAAGCTTTTATATCTGTCTGAACTGTTAATGGCTATAATTCTCCATGTTGGAGAAACCTAAGGAATATTTATTTAAAAAGAAAAAAAATTTAGAATGTGTTAAGACAATTACACGTCTTCTTATGATTATGTCAGCAATGCAGATGACATGACCTGTAAGTCAGATCTTTGTCAGAACCTTTTGGTGCTAAAATGAGTTTGTTAATCTACAGGGAAGGGTAAATGACAAATTCTCTGACATTTAGGGATATGAGTGCTTCAGGACTGGAGTATGCCTCAGTTCCAAAGAGCTGTCTGAAGCAAACACAGATGTGTCAGATGAGGTCATAAATTAGTACAATTTATAATGAACGTATACACTTTCAAATTTCTGTACTAATATTGATAGTCAGAATAGAACTTATAGCTAATTTATATTTTGTTTCTTAACAAAAGTTAAACTATTTAACTGAAATACAATTATGAATATTATCATCCTATATGATTTAACATTCCATATAGCCTTAAAGTCTGTAAAGGCAAACAGAACCTGTCAATTTCTAATTAAATAAATATTATACTTACTAATAGGTGATCTATAATCACTGCAAACACATAATGGTTTATATTCTTCAACTAATACTTTAATATATCTACCATGCTGTCATTGCCAGAAATTATTGAATAATAAAAGCAATATGCAGCAGAGAAGTGCCCTAATCTACAATTTTTCATGTACTGAAGAAAAAAACCTTTTTTCACAACTCTTTTTTTAATTTACATTTTCTGAAAAGACATCTCATAGTGCAGTTATCAATGCAGATAACAAATGTTTGTAAAAAAAACCAACTGGATTGTGGCCAAATCCATCAGGTTCCTCTTCCAAAAGATAAATTCCAATAGTCCATCCCTGATGACAGTGCCTTGAATATCTTTAACTTTTCCATCAGAACCGTTTAGTATAACTATTGCTTCTCCACAGCTTGAACATCACTACCATTGTCAGAACCAGGCAAACAAATTTATGATGATGTTCTTGGGAATAAGGAACTAATGCAAAGGGATTTCTCTGTAGTTCTTCATTAACATTTTATTCATTACAACAAGGGAGTTATAAGAGTTTCCTTTTACGCAAATTAGGTCACAGGATAAAAAATACACAGCATGGAAACACAGTGTATTACTACGTAGAACAAAAGATCTGGTTAATAAATTATGATAATGGAATTAGTCTACTGCTAGTGCTGAAAGGCATATTTAAATATTATGAAATTTACTTGAAGAACGAAAAGCTCTTGCATGTATTCATAAACTGTTTTTCTCATTTGTGCCTCAGTTTCTGTAGTCCTTTTTTATGTTATTTCCCTATAAGGGAATGTACTTATCCTACTTTAAACATTTGTTTTGGTTTGTTAAAAGTCAGATACTTTGAGTGAGTGAAAGACAAAGTTTTACTCTCCTGTTTTTCAACTGAATGCTGTAAATAAGCTCAGAGACATCCTGGATCAATTCAAGCAGATTCATTTTTAAAATGATACTGTGTAAAGTACAGAAACTGAAAATAAATTTGGTCAATTAAAAAACCCTAAACCCTTAAACATTAATGGCAAGAAGTTAATCATTAAGGAAACATGTGGACCTTGTCATGGATATCTAATATCACCAAAGTTTTTTAGTTAGTTTATTTATTTATTAGAGTTGCTGGTTTTTTTTGTTGTTTTTTTTTTCTTTTGGATTCAATTTATTTATAAGATTTATCTAAACAAAATCAGATAAATTCACACCTAGTTTAAGTGGTCTAACTCTATTGAGCTAATTAATTTGCAACTACCTCATTAATTCAGTAATTACCTTCAGTTTATTCATTACATTAACTTAACTCCTATTTTTCCATTTATGCAAGGTCTGAATAGACCCAGAGGATGGCAAAATGAAGATTCTTACAAACTATACTTTTGGCAGGAAAGTAAGGAAAGATTCTTCACTTCCTGTACAGCAAACCAACCAATTTTAATCATTTTTCTGTGAATGTCAGTTTGTATGCCAGGTGAAGGCATTACTTTTGTTAAAAGAAAAAGAGCAGGCATTTATCAGAGTGGTATTTAGCACAGAGCAATTTCTGCTCTAAAATCACAGTTTCTCTTGTGTTATTGGTAACGCTCTGATTAACAAAATGTGAGAAGGAAAGCAAACCATGAATGACTCACCTAAATTTATCTATTTTTTAAAGTATTACTAAAAATTGCATCTGTATGTATCATCTCAGTCCCAATCGTCTTAAACAACAAAGTTTATTTTTAAAGGATAAACTAAACAGGAATGTTATCAGTGTAAACCCCAGAGTGTATTTCAGTAATTTTCCAGGATTAAAGAATGATCTTTGCAACATGACACCCATGATGGTATTTCATGCCATCTAATTTCTGCTAAATCATAATTTACTTTTTAAAGTTCAGTACACTTCTCTTCATACCTTGCATAGGCTGCAGTTGTTACAGAGGATGCTTCCAGAGAAAGAAGTTACTTCTGGAAATGAAGGGTAAAGCACTAATTTACGGAAAGGTACCTATCCCTTGTTACTTTGTTTCTTCCATCCCTGCTTGGTTTTGAATGTAAACGGGAAAACCCAAGTGTCAAGCAAACCTTTGTTCCAATACTGGAAATCAGCCATATAAAGTCCTTGGTCCTGAATATGAAGTATGAAAAAAGTCTTTCGGTATTTCTCCTCCCCCAAACCTTCTTATTTTGTCCCCAGTTTTCCAGATACTTGTACAGACACTACATGAAAAATATTACTTTTTTTTCATTTAATTTTTTATTTGATCACTATTTTTCAATACTTACTGGAAAGTTCAGCAAATAATAATTCTCAATCACAATATGCATCCCATTAGAAGCCCAAGTTAGCAATGCATAAATGAATGCTGAGAGCAAAGACCACTTATTCAAGAGCAATCATCCTTTTCTGAGGTGGCTAATCTGCACGTTAGAGCAATCCCTCCATGAAAATATGCTGAATTACAGACATATGTACAGTAGATAATCCAAACTGGAACTGACCTCATCAACAGTCCGAGGATGATGCCTGGGAGCATCTGCTGTTGAATAGTTTTGTCCAAAAACTCAGGCATTAACGTTGTCTTCATAGACTTTTTTTTCAGTTATTTAAATTAAAAAGACTTTACAAAAATACACATCCAGCACATTTCCTAGATTTATGCTCCAATTTGCAAAACAATCACTAATGGTGAAAACATTGGCCATTATCGTTTTACAAAATTTGATGGCACCAGTAAAATAGTACCTATTTTAATATTGAATTGTGTTTCTTTGAACTCAGTTTAGCTGAAAATACTTTTCTTGTCTAAGTGCCAATTTAATCTTTAGAAACAGTGTATGTATTAATCCTTCATTAGACAGCTTTTCAGGAGAGAAAGAAAATGTAGAAATTTTTAAACTTTTGAATGGTATTTATTGCTTTTGTTCAAAAATCAATACAATTTGCTCTAAAACCACAATAGCTTAGTAGTCTGTTCTAATAAAGAACTGCCCAGATGCATTTGGGTTTGGGCTACAATGATACTTGGTTGAAATGGTTGACATCCTCACTGTTAAATTCTCTTACGTTCTAAACCACATCAGCCAAATATCTAAAGCAGCTGTTCTGAACTGTGCCTGACCTGTGCTAGCTGTCAGAGAGCAGCACACACTCATGTCAGCGGTCCTGGAAGTCTCTAGGATGTGTGGGTGACAACTTCCCAAACTTCTCAATTACTAGAAGGACCAAAGAGGGATAATGTTCCTTCCGATCCACTGCTCTCAGAGAAGTGACAGACACTCTCAAGAGACAGCAACTAGGGCTGTGCTGGCTTTTAGCCGGTCTATCCACCTTAAGCAAAAGCTAGAAAGATAACTCTGGACTTAACAAGAACAGGCTTCAAATCCTCTGGAAGCTGCTGGGACAGAGGAGAAAGACAAGAGAGTTAATTGATTTCTCCACACCGTGCAGTCAGAATGGGAATCTTGGCCAAATGCCCAACTGTCTGGGAAAAGTTTCTCAATTAACTTAGTGCAGACATTACCTACAGCAGTTGTGGCATCTCCACCCTTTGAGCCAGCCGGAGAACTGATGCAGTGTTGGTAATAATCGTACTTTAGGTTGGAGTCTGGTCTAGATGGTGGCACCTCAGGGAAAAAATTATTTAAAAAGAGGCAAAATGCTATCAGATGAAGAACACATTAGCTCTTCCTGAACACAAGCCAGTGTAAATAATGAGGGTTGTTTCCTTTTCTAGATGTGATAGGAACTTACCACTTCAGACCAGATTGTCACAGGTATTTAAGCCCACTGTTTTAGTTGACAATAATGAGTTAGTGCCTATATACCTCTAAAAATATTTTTAATTACTTTTGTAGTAATCTTCCATCCTTAGATGGAGACTTAGTTGGTGAAAACCATCATAATTATATATATTAAATATCTTTGTCCACAAAATGATTAATTACAGATTTACTTGCCTTTCCTTTTGCCTCACAGTATGCCCATCCTTCTTAAATTCAGTGGAATTTGACTTAAAATAGTGAAACTTGTAGGTGGAAAAGAGTATAAAATACTTCAATATTTCAAGTGATTTTTTAACAAAAATACCCTCTTCAAGACCACCCAATTTTATAGACTTTTTGTGTGTGTGTGTGCGCACAATTTTATTATCTCTTTTTGCAGACTATCTGTATTTTTAGTTTATAGTCATTGATTTTATAAGCTTCCTAATTTCAAGTGAGATGAGAAGTTCTCTATGCTTGTAAGTGTAATCTACACAGCAGTTATCTTTAGGAAAGCATTAATTGCAATCACTTACTGCACATGAAACAATAAAATATTACATCTATATTTCTAAGGACAAGGATCAAGTGAAGAATCTTTCCTCATATCACCTTCTGTTTTCCTATTTTCCTGCTTTCCAAAGTAATCTTCATGTCATTTATAAAGAAAGAAGAGCAATACATTTAATATCTGCATGTACTCTTAGACACTTGGTAGTTTCTAGAAGCCTGTATGTTTGGAAAAGCTACGAAACTTATAAAAAATTGTCAATACTGAATAAAAGTGTTTTGCATACCGCAGTATTCTACCAAATACTGGGGTATGGCAGCATCGATCTTTGCACAGGAAGAAGGCAAATTTTCATTTTTATTTTTAGTGGATATCCTCTTAATATTAGTGATGCTTTTATATAAAAGTAAGTGTAAAAGACCTCCTGGTTAGAAGGTTAGGGAAAAAAAAAAAATCCTTTCTTTCCATTCTTATTCTCTTTGAAGCCAATTTGAAGTAATTCGGAATATCCTGTCTGGGCATCAGACTTTAATGTCAGTGAGAAAACTCTTCAGAGGATATGTATATTCACAGTAAATTGAGGACCTTTTTATGCTTACATGAAATAAAGTATTTCTTATTCAACAATTTTTAAACATGTATTCCATGCAAACATTACCAATTCCAGTTACCATTTATACTATGTTTTTCATATACACCTTAGAAAATAATACTTCTAGATCTTTATTGCTAATAAATGGATTTGTAAAATATGCCATCCGTTCATCTTGATGTAATAGTTCCAGATAGAGTACTGTCCAGGAACAATTTACAATGCATTTTGAATTTGTTATTTTCTAGATTAAGAGTTTCATAAGTCTAGGCTATTCATAAATGGAAGGACAGACAAGTGGATTAAAGGCTTTATTAGCACTACTGAATTAATGAGGATTTAGAAACTGATTTCTCTGAAGCATATGTCAGTTCCCAGTGATGTAGGATTGGACTGGTCCCTGAGATTTATAAAGTCATCAAATTCATCTTTATTAACTGAAGCAAGAATACATGTACACTGATATTTTTTTAACTCATTCCTCCTGTAAAAGATATTTCACTCTTTCTATGGTCTTGTTCCAGTGTTTGACTATCCCTTACACTTTAGGACATTACTCTTCCAGAACATGCAGCTATATGCTCACTGTCTGGACAGCTGGGCCCAAAGTACGGTAGTGAACAAAGTTACATCCAGTTGGTCACTAGTCACTAAGGATGTTCCCCAGAGCTCAGTGTTGGGCCAGTCCAGTTTAACAACTTTATCAATGATCTGGAAGAGGGGATCAAGTACCCCAACCTGGACAGGAGTGTCAATCTTCTGGAGAGTAGGAAGGCTCTGTAGAGGTATCTGGACAGGCTGGATCAATGGACCAAGACCAACGGCATGAATTTCAACAAGGCAAAGTGCTGGGTACTGGCCTTGGATCATAACAATACATGAAGCACTACAGTGACTGAGTGGGGATGAGTGGCTGGACAGCTGTCTGGTGGAAAAGACCTGGGGGTGCTGGTCAACCACTGGCAGAACCTTATCATTCTCTACAACAACCTGAAAGGAGGTAGTAGTGAAGTGGGGGTTGGTCTCTTCTTCCAGGCAACTACCAGCAGAACAAGAGGACATAGCCTTAAGCTGTGCCAGGCAGGTCCAGGTTAGACATCAGGAGGAATTGTTTCACTGAAAAGATGGTTAAGCATTAGAATGGGCTGCCCAGGGAGGTGGTGGAGTCACCATCCCTGGAAGTGTTCAAGAAACAAATGAACATGGCACTGAGTGCTATGGTTTAGTTGGCATGGTAATGTTTCATCAAATGTTGGATTCAATGATCCTGGGGGTCTTTTCCAACTTTAATGGTCCTATGGTAAGTTATGAAGATTTAAATATGGTTATGTTTCCATGTGTGTTTTATAAAAACAAACTTCTACTTCATGAATCATCTATCATTATATTCCGTAAAACCATCAATATTAATACCACTGAGGTTAATGGAGATTTTAATGTTAACTCTACTGACTATATTGCATGAATAAAGCTAGTCAGAAATCAACATCTACCTTTTGCTTTTCACATAATCATCAATAATAATAATGTATTTAAATGAAAAGTAAAAATCCACTCAAGAATCAATTATGTTGGTAATGATGTATGTAATAGAATATGACTAGCTTTGACCTTCAGAACTCTGCTCAAGCACCTCATTCTGATCAGTAAACCAAGCAAAATACAATGTGGAAAATACATAGGCAATGATAACCCTAATGGTAACTTGTCCAATAACATGGAATTTGATTCCATCAGAAGGTTCTGCTGATACCATGCACAGTCTTCAGGACTGAATTACCATCTTACTTGGTAAAAGGAATAAAAATTTATTGCAGCAATATACCCTGTTGCTGCTGAATGTAAGATCCTATGTTTCTACTTCAAGACTGAATTTTATTTTCATTATAAATCACTTGTAAAAACTATCTTTTACTGCATTTTGCATACAATTATTCAACTGAATAGTAATTTACTGTTCTATATTAAATATTGTCTATACTTATATGTCCTTTGTGCTGGACTTTTATTCAAGCAAAACTGCAGAAAGATATTGCATCTTTGGTGGAAAGGCTGAATTGTTGAAACTGAAATGATTTCTTCACATTATTATTAGAATTCACATTGTGGAAAACCTAGATAAAGACTCTTGACTCAAGAACCCCCCCAAACCCCAAAGGTTATTGATAAATTCTTGAATATCTAGATTTTATGCGTATCCTATTCAAAATGTAATTAAAATATTTTTCTCCTGATACATGAAAATTGAAAGACAAAGCCTAACCAATGAGTAGATTTTTGTGCTCTGTTCTTGAACCCAGAAATAATTTCTTTGCTGTAATTTTTATAAATTGATAAATACTCAACACATTTTGTCTTGATAAACAAAATTGTTTTGACTTAACTGGGCCCTATAAATGAGGTATTAAATTTTAATACAAATACTAGTCACACATCTTGAATGTGTTATTAGTCATGTACTCCACAGGAAAAAAAAATATTATTGTGTGCTCTTTTAAATATTTAATCTACTTTCATTCACCCGCTAATTAATGTGTCATGGTCTAGAGTGTCAAGATTCCCCATCCACAGGCAGACTGCAGGTCTTAGCTAGGCTAACTCATTTAATTTAATAATTAAAAACAAAAAACAAAAAACAAACAACCAAAAAACAAAACAACACAAAAAACACTACCGAGGAGGAATCAAATTCATGGGGGGAAAAAAAAAAAAAAAAAAAAACACCAGAAAAAATGAATAATCTACTGTTTTTCCTCTCTTCTTCTTGAGCCTTCTATAATTCTGATCAATAAGACTTAAGTATAAAGCTAGTTTCCTTCTCTCTACCTGGCATGGCTTCTGCAGGGATAACAGGAAGGATGAGCTGTGCCTAAGAGAGAACTCAGTAAGTGGCTGTTTCCTATTTCTTTAGTTTTTGTTGGTTTTTTGTTTGGTTGGTTGTTTTTTTTGGGTATGCTTTCAGTTTTAACATTCCATTCCACCCAATTTGTTTTCTGTCAGAATAATGCCTATATCGTGACAATAAAATGCAGGAGACTTGTACAGCTTCCGTAGGTCAATAGCCAAAATGGACAATTTTTATACCTCAGAACTCTATCATATAATTCTGTAACTTTTTTTATTTTTTTTTTTCAGAATGACAGGAAAGGCATAATAGGGTATGAAATATTCATGGTAATTCATGGAGGCAGAATACAATTAGGAGATCTCATATAGCTATGAATGCACTAGGTAGAGAACTTAAAAGGAAGATTTTTCACAAATTAATCTTTATTTTCCTTACTAATTAATAAACACCATGCTGTGAATAACTGGTGATAATCTTCTAATAAGAAAAATCAATAAATTTACACCCAGGGTCATCGTAATTGATGCTGTAGAATAGAAAAATGTATACTCCATTGATCCTTTAGCAATCTTCTAACTAAAAAGGAGAGGAAAGAAAGCCAATTACTGTAGTATGCCTCTGAAAATGATAAGATTAAAACAAGCTAATTATGTGTTCTTGAATAACTACAATTTTTGATGAAAGTAAGTAGAATAAGGGCATCCTGCATCTCCAGCACAGAGATATTACATTTTACTAATTAAAATATAGTAATTTTACATCTAAATTCTCTTACCCAATCGGCAAACAAATGGTTAGAAAAATAAAACTAAAATCTCCCAGGATGAAAACTTTTGATGTTGCTCTGAACACAGGGTTAAACTGGACAATGAAACAAACTCCTGGAGCATTGAAGCTCAAGACATTTTCATATTTGAGCAAACAACATTGAAGGAGAAAGACATTGCCCACACAAATAAAATCATGTGAAAATATGTCTGCTTTCTGTTTTGCATGAGAAGTATCTATGGTTTCTTTAAGCAATTCCCACATAGTGCCACTTATGCACAACTGTGATGTCTTCCACTGCAGGCTTATCCATACAGGAGTATGGCTGTAACAATTAATGAAGGATCAATACAGAATGGTGTAGAAAGTCAGCAGCATCTACTACTCGTTTTGATCTCACGGTTCACTAAAGTTGTTAGAAAAATCAGATTTCTCTCGTTTTTCCTTTTCTTTTTTTCTCTCTTTTTTTTTTTTTTTTTTTTTTTTTTTTTTTTTTTTTTTTTTTTTTTTTTTTTTTTTTTTTTTTTTTTTTT
>JAWWEW010000001.1:65522986-65539990 GCA_035583185.1 Anabacerthia variegaticeps
TTTTTTTTTTTTTTTTTTTTTTTTTTTTTTTTTTTTTTTTTTTTTTTTTTTTTTTTTTTTTTTAACAATTAAACAAGTACATAACCTTTCTTTAAAACTGTATGGTAAAATCCATTAGACTATTTGGAAATAACTCAATTTCCCTTCTTCCTTTCCTTTTCTACTGTAGATAAAATGAAGCCCACTAGCATTATAAGGTAGAGGCATTACTCAATGTGACTTGAATGCACATGCAAAAACATGCATTGCTATGTTCGGACTTCAAACACATGATTACAATTTGAACAGATATTTTTTCATGAAGGTGCATGTTTTAAACCTCCTACTTTGCCACACAGGCATCTCCTATCAAGCTTATACAGAAAATTAGGCATTTTTCCTTGATCTATTTAATTCCCTTCAATATCGTTGGATTAATTTGCTTTGACCATACTCGCTAGCCTACTCAGTGTCTCCCAAACTCACATTGTAAATCTTGGAAGAGGTTTCCCAGAAACACAGTAGATGCCCCATACCTGGAAATATTCAGTGTCAGGTTGGAGGGGACTCTGAGTAACCCGATCTCACTGAAGATGTCTCTGTTCACTGCAGGACTAGATAACCTTTAAAGGTTCCTTCCAACTCATACTGTTCTATGACTTTATGTCTCAAACAACAATATTCTAGTGAGGATCAGATTTCTAGGCATTCTCCAACTAATCATGACTGGAACTCTGAGATTAAAAACCACCACTACTACTGCATGTGTTCTGCACTTGAAAGTCACTGGAGGAAGTAGGAGAGAAGGTTGATCTTTAGACTTCAGTTTCACTGAAATATCTATACCCACCTACACTGGATGCTGAAATTTTTCCTAAGGACTGGTTTAGGTTCAGCTGTAAATTCTAGGATACTGGTTTCCCTTTACTTCAGTAGCTATAACATTTTTTTATTTTTTTTTTTTCCCCAGATCATCAGCTATCTATACCAGCTCTTAAGACACAGACACAAAGTCAGTGGAGCTGCAGTGGAGCTGCAGTTGAGAATAAATACTTATGACTCTAATTGCCTGAAAATTGCTTACAACATATACTTTTATCTGTTTTTCTTAACCTGTGTACATCATAAGCTACTGTTATAACAGTTTCTTTACAGGGTGTAGGTATGTATGTTTTAAAATGGGAGATTTTCTACACACATAGACCAGCACAGCTACAGATTCCCAGAAAACTCAGTAACTAATCCATAATAAGTATCAGGAAACGGTGTTGAAAAAGAATAACATCACTGAGGAAAAGCAGTCTTACAAGTCTGTATTTTACATAGGCTTGCAAATGTGGTTTTATTAGGACTTTTTTGGTCTCATAATTTTCAGAGAAAAAGCCAAACTAAAAGTTAAAATATATGTAAAAAGCTACATTTTGCCCTAGGCATGCTTTCACTAATTTTAGTTAGGTATTATTCAGTTCAGTGAGCTTGCTCAAGTTTAACATTTCAATTAGTTGTGCAACTACCTAAAAGGAACTATCATATAAAGTAATTTCTGTTATAGAGGATCCTGATGCTCGTTCATAACGCAGAAAATACTTGTGCATGTTGCTCAAACATGTTTGATGAAACCTAGAGGATTTTTTCCTAGTGGCATGTTCTAGAAAGAATGCAAGAGATTCACTTTTCCATAAACACAGGAAACAGTTACAGGAATTATGAAAACAGTCACTGGACACAGACTGTGCTCTGTGAGTTATTGCCATTTGAACTGCTCAGGAACGTTCCTTTTTCTGGGCTACCTCTTGATCCATTTTTCTATGTTGAAATCACTATCATAAAACATTGAATAAAAATAATATTCAAATAATTTTACTTCTGAGGGAGAAAATAAATGTGAATACTCTCTGTTATTAGCCTCAGGTGTCACAGAGGGGATCTAAAATAAAAAAATAAAAAAAAACCCACCAGTTTTTATTCTAGTATTATTCTTCTCTTAATGTTATGTTGAAAATAGTTCATTGAAAGCTTAGTAGAACAGTGAGCACCCAACACTATTTCAGGTTTCAGCAGCTGAAGCATTTTGAGTACAGAAAAAAAAAAAAAAAAAAAAGAGAAATTATAAAGTGTTCAGTACATTCATTATATACATTGTCCTTAATTCACCTATGTAAAATCAAAGTGTATTATAAAATTCTGTAATACATGTTTGGCTTCACTAGCATTATATTCCATTATTAGTGTCACTAAGATGACTATTTGCATTCACATATGCTTCACTAGGCTTTTTTGCAGCTGCAATTGTCATACAACACTGAAGTCATCTTAGTACCTAACAAGCAAGTAAGAAGATCAGAGAAAACAGAAAAGACTGTTTGGAAAGAATAAAGACAGAAAAAACATTAATGTTAACTTGAAACCAAATTATAATTCTTTCAGCTTTGCTTTGGGCCTGCTTGTCTGCTGCCTTACTCGTCTGATCTCTTTATCTGTACAAAATGATTTTAAATTATACTAAATTGGAATAGCAGTATTTGTAGCTACAGAGTTAGGGATGAGATTCACTTCTAAAAATTAAGTCCCCAGTATCAATGTTCTACTTAAGCTTCTATAGTCTAATTTTAACTCTTAAACAACAAAGAAAAGAACTGAGTGTCACCAGAGGGGAAAATCCAAGTATTTTAGACATTTGTTTCAGGATGTTCTGGATTGCCAGCTGTAGATTCCACTGAGTTTCCAAAGATATTAAGTTATGCTCATGATTTACTTTCAGACAGCTGAAGTTGAAAAATATGAATTGTATGTCTCTAATTTTTAGATAGCTTGAAGTAATACTATGGGCAAGAGGGGGTAAAAATATGACTCTTAAAATACCTGGCTTCAGAATATGTGTTTGAGCAGTTACATTTCAACAGAATAAGTACAAAATTTGCCAACAAAGTCTATTTCTGAGAAATTTGATACTAGAGATTTTGAATTTTCCAAAACTGGTGGTTGATACAAAAATCCAAACAGGATTTGATTCTGTAAGAAAATCTCAAGCAGAATCTAACGTCCAAAGTTAGGAGTTTCTGATGTATGGCTTATGATATAGTAACAGTAGTACAGTGGGGAAGAGTTAATTTGAGCTAGGAAACGGACTATTTTTTGACTTGTTATTGATTTTCTGAGAAAGTAGTGTCTTCAGATGGGTATTACACATTCTCAATTCTTAATACAGGACCATTCAATGAAAGCATTCTAGAAATTCAGAAGTACAAACTGTAATTTCCTGCAGGCTTATTTGCAAATGACTGAAAACATTAAATATGCAAACTCATTTCTGAAGAGTTTAGAGTAAACATAGGTGAAGACCACTGTGAGAGACTCAGTCCAGGTCTCCACTGCACAGTTTAATAGGCCTGAATTAAAAAAGCTGTGTAAGTGGTAAAGTTGTGAAATCTCTTGTTTTCAGAAGAGCTGTTGATTCAGAAAGACAAGTGATGTGGCAACAAGTACATTCTTCCGTACATTTTTATCAAGGAACCTCATGTAACATAGATCAGATGAACCACACATAAGATCACTTCACTACATTGGCTAAAGCTCAGATAGAGGAATCCTTGCTTCAGAGTTTATCAGCATTTTGACTAGATTTTCTCTACCTTTTGCCGAGTACCTCTTTGCTAAAACTTTTCCCACTCTTTTCTTCATAATTTGTTCACATTTTTCCTTACCAGGCTCTCATACACTCTCTTCCTTGAATTCTACCAACATCTTTCTTTGATCCTTCTTTCCTTTCCTTTGTCTTCACCTTCACCTTCATCTTTAGTTTTGCCCTTGTTTCCCTCTCCCCCTTCCCCTTCTCTTTCCCTGTCTCTTCCCCTTCCCCGTCCTCTTCCCCTTCCCCTTCCCCATCCTTCTCCTTCTCCACTCCTTCCCATTCTTTTTTTTTTTTGTTTTGTTCAGCATTACCAACAATATATTTGTATTTGTACATTTCTTTGCAAGAGGGGACCCTTCCAGGAGAAGTCTTCCATTAGTTATAAATATAAAAGAAAAACCATAATCATATGGGGTTAGAATACAGGGAATAATCCTGGCTGCCCAGATTTTTACTGGATTCAGTTAGCCATTCTTTTTGGTATCAGAATAAGTTTCTGAAAATGCTGTCATTCACTGGCTAAGATTATGTTCTTACCAATTCAGCACAAAGAAAGTCGGAATCAAAGTATTTTATCTTAACTATAGTTAGGTAGTGAGTTTATAATGATTTATAAATGAAAGACGCCCATTTTGAAAGCATGCTG
Organism: Anabacerthia variegaticeps; assembly: GCA_035583185.1. NCBI lineage: Eukaryota > Metazoa > Chordata > Aves > Passeriformes > Furnariidae > Anabacerthia > Anabacerthia variegaticeps. The sequence goes on from JAWWEW010000001.1 coordinate 65,527,243, forward strand.
CATAATAAATGTCTGAATAGTTTCAGTTCTTTTTGTCCACCCCAGACTATATTCACAGAAAAGTTAATCAGTTCTTTTGTTCAAAATATAAAATCAATATGTGTTTACATCTTACATCTTTACCATGTTCAACATTTTCACAAAACCTGGACAAATATGAATAATCACATCCACATTTTGAAGGCTTTCTACATAAATGGTGCACATGCATATGTTTAAAACAGGTGTATGTATATCCTTACTGTGGTTTGCATTTGTGTATTTCGTTACTGGTTTTCATTCCTTTACACATTCTTGTTCTTTATGATCTATTATTTCTTGCTGGCTATAAAGCAGCAAGTGCCAACACCTCTACAAGTAATGAAGCATATATTTCTGCTTTGAATACATTATAGTCATAGCACTAAAGAAAGAGCATTTGGGGAACTTTTAATAGCAATACAGCATGTGTTGCTCTTCAAATATGTTTTAACTTTGCTGCTTCTGTAATAACAATCAAGTTTTCTAAATTCATGCTACAGGTGGAAACATTTTCCTGGTTTACATAATTCTACAGTACTGTACCTAACTGAAATACAAAGGAGAAAAATATCTTTTGGATTAATAGATTTCTATTAACATAAAGTTTCTGTATCCTAGAGCTTACAGGATCCTCAAAAAACAACAACAACAAAAAAATACTAACCCCCCTCCCTCATTATGGACTAAGCCCTGTTTTCTTTTCTCTCCAGTTAAATAATTTGCTTTATCTGATTCCATCTAATGTTATAAGTTAAGTTACTTTTTGACTACAGAAGAAGAAAAAAATATCAAAACTAAAATTAATTGCTCATATTTTGTTCTGCAGTAGCAAACTATGCAAAAAAAAAAAAAATCAAGCACACATACTAAAATACTTGTAATATCTGACTCCTAGTGTAAAAAGAAAGAAAATATTCGGGAGGGGGGGGAAAGAGAGAATTCATAAGAACTTGGGTTATCAGAAAAATACACAGAAATTCTCTCATAAATCCAAACAGGAATGAGTAGGAGAAATTAAAAGATCAATTACACTACGAAACATGATATGTTATATAACACCATAATTAGGTAAATTGGGGTAGTCAAAAATCTCTTTCAGTTTGAGACAAGGCTTGTACCTTCATCACATAATCTTGTGCAAGAATTTTGATAATACAAAAGGGAAATTGCAATGTGTTCCCAATTTTCTTTCAGAACTATTTCAGAAAAACTCCCTTTATTATATTTTACATTGTCACTCCTACTTTCCCAACTTGAAAATTACCACAGCCATATTAAATTTCATTTTTAAATAAACTAATACACTTTATCAGACAGAAATTACTACTAGGCATCAATATCTGGAAACAAAAGAATATTTTTAGTACTTCAGTATTCATTTCTCTCCATGGACATCAATGAATTTTATTCACATCTATTATTCTGATTGAAATTTCGTTCAAAACCCAAAGCAATTTAATCAGAAATTGCCTTCTTCTTAAAAAATATTTTTAAAATAGGCTAAAAAACTTTCAAGATAATCCTAATTTTTACACTTTGTCAAATCAACTAATATTTCCTGCGCTGCCCTCCAGTATTTTCTGCCATACACAGGTTCCAGGAGTATTCATCTCACAAAACATATCTCTGTGACTGGCATTAATTGGCACACTGATTGGCAGAGCATAACCTACCATGTCATGCCTAGAAGTGGTCCATCTATGTCAATACCAAAGGAGAAGAGGTGGAATGCTTGCAAAAGAACTCAATGTCACTAGCCAGCATGGATGACAAGACTTTGGTCTCTAGGGCATACTTTCCGCCATGATGCTAAACCACTGAAATTTAACAGTGGAAAAATATACTTTTCCTCTATAGGTCTGTTGTGAGTTAACACAGATGTCAGGAAAATGACCACTTTATCTTTCCGCCTAAGCCTTCTGTACCAATACCTCCACCCCCACTCTTTTTCTGTCACTCTTGATTATATCCTGAGTCCAGCTTTTTATTGTGTTGCCTGAAGGTACTCTACCGGTCACGTTAGACTCAATCTCTCTTTCACCCACTTCTCCTGCAATTATTTCTGTACCTTTTTACTACAGTGTTTTGAAGCAGTGGTTATCAGCCACTCTACTACAGGTCTGCTATAAGGCTATTACTATCTCTAAAAAATGTCCTCAGTACTTGCTTTCATCACTATACCTAAAAGAATCTAATTTAAAAAAACAACCAAACAAAACCAAATACCAGAGAGGTATAATAAAGGAGACATATCATAATGAAAGACTGATGCTCAACTATCTTTTATCTACGTCTTCTTTTATGATCTTTTAAACACTTTTGACCTGTTTGGCAACTACAGGATCATGTAAAACGTGACCATATTTCATGTGTGCCCTCTATTCTGACTGTGAGAAGAATCTGCTTGAAGATGCATTTATTTACTTATTTATTTATGCTTTCTCACCAATGCAGTGGGAATTCAGACCACAGAGAACAGATGCACGAGGGGCATTTCATATGGAACAGCCGGAGTGTTGAGTCTGCTTATTGAGGAACGTGTCTCTTAGTACTGATCTTAGTACTTCTACACAATGATGAAATTATTAGTGTATACTACCTTGAAATAAATCTTCAGAAATTAAATATAATAAGATGGGAAATTGATACAACATTATACACTGTATTTTTTACATTACATTTATCATGAAAAATATAACCATTTTGTAAGAGAACCAGTAATTACTATATGACTGGACACGAATTATACTTCTTTATCTTAATTTCTGACATTTCTGTCATGAATTGTCATGTCATGTTCAGCTCAGTCACTTTAGTTTATAACTTGAGACAACAAACATGACAAAATATGTTAGAATAATCCAGATAATAAGTCAGAAATTTTTAGGAAAAAAGATCCCTTTCTCCACCAGCTTGGACATTATCCTTCACCCACCCTTCCCCCAACCCCAGAAAAAAAAAATAAATAAAATAATTGAGATTGAGATCATATTCCATATTCTTCACAACTGCCACTGAAATAATATATTTTAAAGTTTGTGTTTGTGTCTCTCTGGCTTGGTCCAGAATTTTTTACATATATATCACTAACAACAGACAGCTAAAGAAATATTTATAAGCTAACAGCAAAAATAAACGAAAACAATTAAATGTAGCTTGCATTAAGGAAGAGAAATTTTGTTAGCCCTCTTTTCCTAATTCATTCATGATGAGAAGCTGACTTTCAGGCATAACATTTATTCTTCAATAAGCTCTTGATTATATCCAGTTTTAAAAGGAGACTGCTTCAGGTTGAAGCATGTTAAGTGATCTGGTCAAGGTTATAGTCTGAAACTATGTATTGAATTTATTTTGGAGCATGGCACACTTTGGTTTTCCTCTATTCCCTACTGCTTCTCTATTTCTGTTTTAAATCAAGAATCAACCCAGCATGGTATAAAGTATACCAGAACACTCTGTACTGAAAAAGGAAAGCACCAGATGCTTGATGCAAAATGCAAAACCTGTCAAAAAGAGTCATAGAAAAGTTATTTTTTAAGAATGCTTTAGTATGTAATCTGCTTATTAAAAAGTACATTCAGACTTTTCAAAAATTATAAAAGGGGATCCTGGAGACTAAAGCTGTTTGCAATTTGTAGGAGCCATTTTGTTGTCAACTCATAGTCTTTTCCAACGTTTTTCATTATTAGGAGAATGAATGAAAATATACTTAATCTGTGACACATATACTAAGTACACAATCTGTACAGGATTCTTACCTATCCATTACCTTTATTCTATTGCATTTCCCACTCCTCTCCCCTGCCCCCCCGCCCCCTCCACTCCTCCCCCTCCTTCCGGTCTTGGGGTAGTGGGCTCGCTTTTTTCCCTTTAATAAGAGTTTTGTGTTAAAACTGGCATGTTGAAATGCCTGACATGAGAATTCTCAAACTGTCTTAACTAGATTTTGGCATTTAATAAGCTGTAAACTGCTGAAGCTATTTGCAGATGAAGCCTCATTTTTGTCCATCAGCAGGGGGCTGGGAGCATAATTAATTGAGTGAAAGTTAAAAGACGGACAGCATGGTTACATTTATGCAAATATTGCAAGAGAACATCTAACAAAAAAGAAAAACACCTTGTAACTGATTGGTTTGGGTTTGGACCAAAATCCACAGGGTACACTTAAACACTGGTGATTGAGCATATGACAATTAAGGCCTATAGTGGTGGGGTTTTTTTAATATACATTCTGCAATATTAAAAAAAAATAATAATAGTAGAAAAGAGAACCTTCACTAACAGTCAAAGTTCCAAATCCAGTGAGACAATTCTGCCTCTGTTTTAAGGTTTTTACTGCTCATGAATGTGAAAATAGGTTAAAAAAATGGTATCACAAAAATCATATGATGCATGTGCCATCAACCATATGCCAGTCTCTGCTGATTATTTCTTTTATTCATATCCCAGTCAGAGTTGTCCTGGTACACCAAAGACACTATTTAATTAAAGTCAGTTAAAACCTTAAACCAAGAAGTCAGGACAGCTGCTGGAGGTATTAACCCAGATGCTGTGTAGGGTGATCAGGAGCTTCTTCATTTATTCTATGTTATATTATATTTTCTTGTAAGAAGTTTTGTTGATTTTTCTTTATCTCCTGACTGCTACTGTGTATTGGAATGATTCCTTAATCAAAAGTAAAAGCAGCAAACATGATCATTTGGATTGAAACACCCTCCCTTATACAGCTTTGGAGTTTATATTATATAAGATAACAATGGCAACCTTGTTCATTGATTTTTGACTATATATGAAGGGTGTGACGTACAGCAGACAAAACTGGTAAAGGGATTTTTCTAGGGAATTTCTCTAATTCCTCTTTTGTCCATCATGTGGCTTTAATTGAGCATGTAATTCCAGCAGGGTAACAACTGGCAAATAGTCTAGTTTTATCAGGGAAAGGAAACACTGGATTACTAATTTCTCATCATATAACATGCACAGATTTCTCCTGATCTCAACATGCCTGAATTTGATAGATTTTTCCTACAGTGTTGCCAAATATGCTAGAATCAACTTGTGCTAAAGCTTGAAAAGGATAGGAATAATCTACCTTTAAGAAATAAAATATTCCCCATTTTCTGCATAGGAACATAAACACCCTATTCTCAGGCATCCTAAGGTTTCTTTACGTGTTTGGTGATACAAAGTGTCAGGAATCTTTAGACAACACTAGCGGCTTGGTGTGGGAAACTGCATCAAACATCTACTCAACATAGGCAGTGGAATCTGGAGGGACACTTGCTAACCATATCCACATGTTACCACTATTTCCAGCTAAGCTTGTCCCAAAGAACTTTCCAATGGAAGGCATTATTTATTATCTTAATGACACCTAAGCCTCTTTGAAGCCTGCAGTTATTTTATTGTCTCAAGCACAATTTATGAAAGAATTAAACATCTTAAGCTTCTAAATGTAAAAAGACATAAAAACCAATATCTTGTTGTTTGTTCGTACTAGGCAAGATTAGTACCCAGAGCTCTATAGGTGTATATACAATTGTGAAAAATGGATACAAACCTATGTAAAGAACATAAAGAAGAAGAGACCCAGTAGATAACTTTAATTTTAATCAGGCTTGGCACTGAAGTTGACTTTAGACTTCCCAATATGCAGAACTTTACTGCTGAATATTAAATAAATTTACTTTTAAACATTTAACTATTAACAAGTAATCAATTAGCTAATACCTATCACCTAACTTCCACTTGTCGTCTCTAATAGCTGTTGCAGTTCCACTGGTGGCTAGAAGAGTAGTCATTACTCTATTTTCTTAGAACAGAGGAAAATATTATACATGTCAATTGTACAATATTCTAATACAAAACAATGCAGTGGTTGAATAGTGGAGATACTTCTGCCATCTGAAGAAATTTAGGATGAATCAGTGCTATCCTTTCCTATATTATTGCTTTCCCCTGAATTTGGCATGATAAGCTGTAAATATTTTCAGCTGATAAATATTTCAATGCTCTGTCTGGAAGCAATTATTAGTCTTAAAACATGCACTTACAGAAGATAAAAAAGACCCCAAAGCTAAATTAGAGTATTTTCCAGTGAACAGGACATAGATTAAAAAAAAAAAAAAAAAAAAAAAAAGTTTTAAAAAATTTAAAATCTGCAATTATTTTTTAAAATTAAAAAACCTCCCACTTACATACATATATATCCTTACATATTTATCCTTGACTGGGATGAGCAATACCTGCAAATTAATGGCAGAAAAATGGGCAGTCATTTCCTATGAATTATATTTTCTTTGTAAAACTGAGAATTCTGTAAGGCACTTAGAAGGAAAGCACCACAATATAGCTATCTATTGTACCCAGTAATATCTTCATTATTAAATTAACAGTTTATTTTGGAGTCAAATAACTCATCTGTATAAGTCAAAAGACATCTTTTAATGACTGAAGAGAGGGAAGAGAAATCAGGACTTCAAAGTGGCATTTGTCATATTATTCTTCATGACTTGCTTTACTACTACTTAGGTTTAAAACTTGCCAACCTAAGAAAACTAAGAAAACAGAATAAACAAGCACCTGCATTTTATTAACCATTCCTGCGGGATAAGTAATGGTTAAAATAACAGAAAAGAATGGAAATCAACATCTAGTAGTTGTGATTCAGTCAAACTTGCAATTCCTTTTTGGAAGCCTCATGAAACAGCAGTGTAGTAAACACATGACCACTTCTAACAAAGCTGCTGCCAAAGTGGATTAAGTAAAGTTATAGGCAGGATATTGTAAGAAGCATTAAATACTATACTTGTGGGAATTATTAGGTCCTTTATATAGAAGTCAGAGTGTTCTGGAAAAAATGAAGTCAACTACAAGTAGTATATTCACCTGAAATAAGTAAAAAACAGCTAACAAAGATAACCCTGTAGATATGCTACCCTTAAAGTGTAATCTTTCTAATGACACAAGCAAATTATTAAAATGCATTCCCCCTTTGTTGCGTTATCAATGAGCAATCTGTAGCAGAGGGCTTTCTGTAACAGTAACTTCTTCCTCATTGTAAACTTGATGAGAATAAATTAATATTTGTTTTTTCTATAGACACATAATTATATCTTTAGATTGTTCTTAGTCAACAGAAAAATATTCAAGGCAATAAAATAAAGATTACAAATGTGAAAACTGCAGTCCAGGAAATGGTATTTAGTAACTTGTAATCTGTCATTTAAAGCAAGGTTCAGTAGGTCTGGAGCTGACCCTATACTTCATGTACTATGTTATTAAAAGAAAACCAACCCTCTACTTGACAAAACATCCAGTCAAAATCAAACATAAACTTTTCTGCTGGTAAAAGCAATGAAATTATGGATTATGGTAAATGACTAAAAAATCATGCACACTCTTCTGGGATATCATTTGTGAACAAATGCAAGAATATCAGGGAGAGATCTGCCAAAAAAAAAAAATAATTAATCCTTATTTTTGACTCTTCAACATCTTTTTTGAGCTTTGGATTTCATATAGTTTCATGTGAATTTGAACAACAAAATTAAAAATTGAACTGACTTCTTGTGAAATCTGAGAAAAAATTACTCCTTCTTTCAAAGATGAAAAAAAACCACCAAAAAACCTGTTTGTTCAACTTAAGTTTGTCTATTTATCTGTTCTAGCTTCCAGTATTAGGTTTCATCTACTTTTTTTTTTTTTTTTTGGCTATTGTTTTTGATTAAGGTGAATAAATCTGGAAATTCACTGAAAGCTGTGTAAAAGCTCATGCTTCTTTTTGGGGGGTTGGAACGCCTTGGCCTTTGAACTTGACTGAAGATCTTGCATTGAAAAATATTGCTGTTAATTAATGACTCACCATTTTTGAGTAAATAGTAACAGACTAAAGGAGAAGCATACCCATGGAAAAAAGTTCCAGTCATTAGTAAATCTCCAAGAGGCTCTTACAAGAGAGGGTTATGCTGCTTGTCCATATTCAGACTATATCACCTCATACTGTACATAGCCGTAAGTAGTTGTTCTGGTTGACGGATTTGTTATGAGTTTACGCTATCATAGAAGCATTTCTGGTGCATGAACAGTGCTATACCATTAGTGCAGTCCTTTAACTCTTTCTGTGAGCATTAAAGTTCAGTAGCATGCAGAAAGGAAATCACAAGTACTGCTATTCTCTTTCACTATTTATTCAGACAACAAAGTATGTCAGCACAGGAAACTAAGCTTATCTCCTGAAGAGCTTTCTGACAGCAGTTATCTTTACTGGGCACAAATCCATGTGTTTTACTAAACAGAGGATATGTTCTTTTGTTCAGTAATACCAGATGCAAACAGGCTCAGTGTTTCAGATTCCATTTCAGGTATTCTGTTTATTCTAATCAATAAGAATTGTGTTCTTCTGTTTTAGAAGTATGATGTCTGATAAATAAGAAATTGGCTCTGAGTAATGTGTTTGGATACAGTCCACAGTTTGAAAATGTTATAGCAACACTGTTAGTGTTTGTTACATAGAAGGGTAGAATATTTATGCACTGGCTGAACCATCATTTTCATAGATCAGAGTCAGCTCTGGAGTGAAGTTTATCGGAATAAAGCTCTGGCATAATGTTGGCATAAAATGGTCACTAGAATAGTACTTCACCTGAACTGATAACTTTTTTCAGAAACATCCTGATTCACGTTCGATGTTTTTATGACTGCAGACATCATTACACAACCCCGAAATTCCAGAGTTTGTTAATGCACAGGACATTCAAACACTGATAAACTAAAACATTTAAACATACAATAATCACTTTCAGGTGTAATTTTATTGCAAAGCAATTCCAATTTAAAATAAGAAAATAAAAGAAATGGTTGCTTACTATTCACTGCTTACTCCTTTCCCACCATACCCGAAGAATAAAAAGCCCTGGAGACAAATGTGTTGAAGTGCATTATATAAACATGTTAAAATAAATGTGTTCAAAGGATTTTTCTTTTCAAAGTATATTGTGCATGAGTTCACATATAATTCCTAATGTATTTTGCTAACTGGTTTTGGATATTTTACAGGTACATTTGGATTCTCTAGAAAAACATAACAATGTTTTTCATGTATTCAATAGAGCAAAACTCATAAGAAGTTATAACTCAAATAATTACAATGAATCTGAGTCTGTACAGATCTCTCAGGATGTCTGGAAACATTAAGTTAGGTTTAGTCTTCACTGACATTAGAAACTTGACTAAAGTAACTCAGAAACATAACAACTGTATGCTACTGCTACGCTGAATAATTAGAGATACGTCCCTTTGAAGGCACTTCACCCTGAGAAAGTGCCCACTACTTTGCAATGGTTTCCCTGAAGTCTCAGATGATGATACTCTTACATTAATGCCTCATGCTGGTGCGCTGTAGGTCACATCCCTCTTGAACAGCCTGGAGATAAGGAGGCTGAGGGGACACCTTATTACTCTATACAATTACCTGAAAAGAGGTTGTAGAGAGGCGAGAGTAACAAGTGACAGGATTAGAGATGGTCTCAAGTGTGACAAGGGAGGTTTAGATTAGATATTATGAAAAGTTTCTTCATGAGAAGGGTTGTCAAGCATTGGAACAGGCTGCTTAGGGAAGTGGTGGATTCCTTGTCAAAAAAAAAAAATGTGTGGGTGTGGCACCCGAGGATAATGGTTAGTAGTGAAAATTATGATGGTGCTAGATTGATGGTTGGACTTGGTGATCTTAGAGGTCTTTTCCAACTTTTATGACTCTATGATTCTAACACACATAGTCACTACTCCAGAATTCATGAGAAAACACAAGTTTTTCGGGGAGCATAGCTTAAACTTCATAAGACAATTCTTTGAAAGTGAAAACACAAGGTTATGCTACCATGGCAGGCTATCAAACAGTATAGGTTTTATCTTCCTTCTTCAAAACACGATACTTAAGTCAATAGAATTTTGTGTAGAGAAGAGCTCTTTGTGAATAAAGACTGTACAGTATAAGCTACATGTGTATGCAGCAATAAATTTGATCAGACGTACAGGCAAAAGTAATTCAGGAGACATCACCACGTTTTAAAGGGATAATCGAGATAAAGTTTAAACTGTGGAGTTCAGAATTCCCTGTTTTTTCTCAAGTATTAACATTGCACTAGTGCCTTTTTTTTAAAATCTTTTTTCTTCACTATACCTAAAGACTGTACACAAAAAACATTTGGGGAATAACTAAAAGAAACACCCACACAAGGGAGAAAGAATCCACAGCTTGTATTGATCTTGGCATTTTCCCATGTTGCAACCAAATGAACAAGCCACAGGTGCAACCAGAAAGAGCAGGTGATCCAAACAAACTGTTATTGTGATGGGAATAAATATGATTTTCTTGTTCATAATGTATTCATCTCAAGGCACATTGGTACATCTGTTATATATTTACCAGCAGTGCTGATTTCTGCCAGAAATTTTAAAAGAATGCAAAACTGAATTTATATACCTTAAAGATATATTCAACAGCTTTCTTTTTTTCTGTTTTCTGTGTCTGGAGTCTTAAACTAATTAATCTAACAGTACAACTAACATTCAATAACATAAGCAAGTTGTGTGCTTATAGACTCATTATGCTGCATCAGAAATATAGAGAGGGGAGAGTTAGGAAGACATGCCAAGATTTCAATATAAAAAGTGTCACATTATCATCAGACATCACCGTTCCTCTTACTTTCTATGTGGTTGTTCTCCTCATGTTTCTTTCTTATCAGCTTGTTAACCTACTACTGAACCAATAGAAAGGCTTATGCAAACCAGTGGATACTAATCATTTTATGAAGAGCTATGTTATGAAAAAGCAGGTATTTAGAAGTGGACAAAAGTTGAACCACTATAGTGATCCAAGCAGGAAGATACCTTCTAAAACCTTTAAGATATAAAATGTGAGTGCTCTGGAAGCAGAATTAATAGCTGAAAGGTATGAGTCCAGTGTGTTGTTCCTACGCAGAATCCAGAATTAGCGTGCTATAGATGGACGTGCTCTGCCTTTACTGTTCCTACTCTCATCTCAATCCCATAACTTTCCCAGAGGCAGCAAAACTGGGTTTTGTTCTCCCTTCTCTCCTTACGACTCTGGCTCTTGCATTTCTGGTTGTTCATTCACTTCAGCAGGATGACTAGGAATGCCAGTAGTTCACCCAGTAGACTGGTGATCAGACGACAATTCTGGGAAGTCAGAAAGTGCCAGAAGATAGTTTTAGGCATCTTTTTTAAACTACTGTAAACACAGCATATAGATAGAACACAATATTTGTGAACCAAATACACTGACCACTTTCTATATGATGTACTATTTAAATGACTTTATTTGTTTTTTCCTGAAAAATTTTAAATGGGTCAAAACATATCAAAGGTAATTTTCATGACAAATATAGCTCTTATCTGCTTAAAACCACAGTCAAATTATAGCAGCACACGGATTATGAAATAGTGTGCTGCTATTATCAATAAATGGTTGATTCTTGACACAGTGAGTCAATACCTAAACAGAGACACTTATTAAGAAACTGCTTAAAATTATTTCTTCGGGGCTGGTATTTTCTGTCTAACTTTTGCTCAAGATAACTTTTACAAGAAAGGTCTTGGAAAGTGTTCTACATAGTTGTTATACGTTTATTACATGCTTTCAATGATGTGCCCTTATCCAGAACAGTGTCTTTATATTCTTCCTTATGATATGTACAATAGGAATTAATTCTCATTTGATTGGCACTCAAGACTACACCTATATTACCAAACAAAAGTGATGTGAAAGTTGCCTATAAGGTGTTAGTTGGTGCAGACCTAAAAAAGGTGCCAGGAGACACAATCACAATTAACCACCAGAAAATCCTAGTACACTGAACCTTTGCACAGGACACTTTATTTACAGGTATACTGGCACAGACCTAGTCACAGGAATACAATCTGTGGCATGCCATGGCGTGCATTTGACTCCACAGGTTTCCTAACAAGGAGGAACATATTCAACTGTGAAAGATGACAGAGAGCCATGTTAAATAGTGTGACTGGCTCAGATGGTTGGAGCATGGTGCTAATAATACCAGGGTGGTGGATTTGATCCCTATCTGGGCCGTTGACTTAAGAGCTGGACTCGATGATCCTTGGAGGTTCCTTCCAACTCAGAATATTCCGTGATTCAGGTGTGCACCAAGTTGTAACAAGCTGCCACCGATCTCCTTCCTCCTGACCTGTTATACCCAATGGTATGGGCGCAGGTGTTCTGTGGATTCAGGTGGTGCCATACAAGGTTGTGCTACACAAGTATGAGTAGGAAAGAACCTTGCTCTTTGGTAATGACAGAAGCAACAAAGTCCCTCCAAAAAGATTTGGTAGCTCCTATGCCATTTCTCAACCATAACAGACAGAGATACATAATCATAAAAGTTACAGCTATACAAGTTTTCTAGTAGAAATAAACAAATGCTGTTGATGGTAACTTACACTTCTATTGTTTATAGCTTCTTTCCTGCTCAATCACCTGGTTACAGAGCAAATTTCCACAGGTTATTTTCTGCAGAAGTAAAAAATATCTATAACTGAATAGAGTTCTTAAAGTTGATGCCTAAGGGTTTTATGTATTTTTGGTGTATATTTTATGGATTTTTAGAACAGTAAAAGTAAGGGATTTCTTGCTCACATATTAACTGTTGTTTAGAGTTAGTAAGGCGAGTTTCTCACATAGTGTCTG